>OU342746.1:437984528-438326306 GCA_910589775.1 Avena eriantha
GTTGATCCATGTGTGCTTTGTGAAAAGAACACACATGCAATGCCATTGGTTGAGCCATGTGGTTTTTTGAAAATAACACACGCAATGACATTGGTGGATCCATAAGTGGTTTGTGAAAAGAACACACATGCAGTGAACACTGGTGGATCCATGTGTGGTTTATGAAAAGAACACACATGTAATGCCATTGGTTGATCCATTTGTGTTTGTGGAAAAGAACACACATGCAATTGCATTGGTGGATCCATAAGTGGTTTGTGGAAACAACACACATGCAGTGAACACTGCTGGATCCATGTGTGGTTATGAAAAGAACACACATGTAATGCCATTGGTTGATCCATGTGTGGTTAGAAAAGAACACACATGCAATGCCATTGGTTGATCCATGTGTGGTTTGTGGAAAGAACACACATGTAGTGAACACTAGTGGATCCGTGTGTAGTTTCTGAAAAGAACACACATGGAATGAACACTAGTGGATCCATGTGTGGTTTGTCAAAAGAACACACATGCAATGCCATTGGTTGATACATGTGTGGTTTGTGAAAAGACACACATGCAATGCCATTGGTTGATCCATGTGGTTTGTGGAAAAGAACACACATACAATGACATTGGTGGATCCATAAGTGGTTTGTGGAAAGAGCACACATGCAGTGAACACTGGTGGATCCATGTCTGGTTTAAGAAAAGGACACACATGCAATGCCATTGGTTGATCCATGTGTGGTTTGTGAAAATAACACACATGCAATGCCATTGGTTGATCGATGTGGTTTGTGGAAAAGAAAACACATGTAATGACATTGGTGGATCCATAAGTGGTTTGTGGGAAGAACACACATGCAGTGAACACTGGTGGATCCATGTGTGGTTTCTGAAAAGAGCACACATGCAATGTCATTGGTTGATCCGTGTGTGCTTTGTGAAAAGAACACACATGCAATGCCATTGGTTGATCCATGTGTAGTTTGTGGAAAAAACACACATGCAGTGAACACTGGTGGATCCATGTGTGGTTTATGAAAAGAACACACATGCAGTGAACACTGGTGGATCCATGTGTGGTTTGTGAAATGAACACACATGCAATGCCATTGGTTGATCCATGTGTGGTTTGTGAAAAAACACACATGCAATGCCATTGGTTGATCCATGTGGTTTGTGGAAAAGAACACACATGCAATGAACATTGGTGGATCCATAAGTTGTTTGTGGAAAGAACACACATGCAGTGAACACTGGTGGATCCATGTGTGGTTTATGAAAATAACACACATGTAATTCCATTGTTTGATCCATGTGTGGTTTGTGAAAAGAACACACATGCAATGCCATTTGTTGATCCATATGTGGTTTGTGGAAAAGAACACACATGCAATGACTCTAGTGGATACATATGTGGTTTGTGGAAAATAACACACATGCAATGGCATTGTTGGATCCATATGTGGTTTGTGGAAAGAACACACATGCAATGATATTGGTTAATCCATGTGTGGTTTGTGAAAAGAACACACATGCAATTCCATTGGTTGATCCATGTGTGGTTTGTAAAAATAACACACATGCAATGCCATTGGTTGATCCATGTGGTTTGTCGAAACGAACACACATGCAATGACATTGGTGGATCCATAAGTGGTTTGTGGAAAGAACACACATGCAGTGAATACTGGTGGATCCATGTGTGGTTTCTGAAAAGAGCACACATGCAATGCCATTGGTTGATCGATGTGTGCTTTGTGAAAACAACACACATGCAATGCCATTGGTGGATCCATAAGTGGTTTGTGGAAAAGAACACACATGCACTAAACACTGGTGGATCCATATGTGGTTTGTGGAAAAGAACACACATGCATTGACATTTGTTGATCCGTATGTGGTTTTTGGAAAAGAACACACATGCAATGACATTGGTGGATCCATTTGTGGTATGTGGAAAGAACACACATGCAGTGCCATTGGTTGATCCATGTGGTTTGTGGAAAGGAACACACATGCAATGGCATTGGTGGATCCTTAAGTGGTTTGTGGAAAAGACCACACATGCAATGGACACTAGTGGATCCATATGTGGTTCATGAAAGGAACACACATGCAATGAACACTGGTGGATCCATATGTGGTTTGTGGAAAGAACACACATGCAATGCCATTGGTTGATCCATGTGTAGTTTGTGAAAAGAACACACATACAATGCCATTGGTTGATCCATGTGGTTTGTGGAAAAGAACACACATACAATGACATTGGTGGATCCATAAGTGGTTTGTGGAAAGAAGACACATGCAGTGAACACTGGTTCATCCATGTGTGGTTTATGAAAAGAACACACATGCAATGCCATTGGTTGATCCATGTGTGTTTGTGGAAAAGAAAACACATGCAATGACATTGGTGGATCCATAAGTGGTTTGTGGAAAAGAACACACATGCACTAAACACTGGTGGATCCATATGTGGTTTGTGGAAAAGAACACACATGCATTGACATTTGTTTATCCGTATGTGGTTTTTGGAAAAGAACACACATGCAATGACATTGGTTGATCCATGTGTGTTTGTGGAAAAGAAAACACATGCAATGACATTGGTGGATCCATAAGTGGTTTGTGGAAAGAACACACATGCAGTGAACACTGGTGGATCCATGTGTGGTTTATGAAAGGAGAACACATGCAATACCATTGGTTGATCCATGTGTGCTTTGTGAAAATAACACACATGCAATGCCATTGGTTGATCCATGTGTGGTTTGTGGAAAGAACACACATGCAGTGAACACTGGTGGATCCATGTGTGGTTTATGAAAAGAACACACATGTAGTGAACACTGGTGGATCCATGTGTGGTTTGTGAAATGAACACACATGCAATGCCATTGGTTGATCCATGTGTGTTTTGTGAAAAAAACACAGATGCAATGCCATTGGTTGATCCATGTGGTTTGTGGAAAAGAGCACACATGCAATGACATTGGTGGATCCATAAGTGGTTTGTGGAAAGAACACACATGCAGTGAACACTGGTGGATCCATGTGTGGTTTATGAAAATAACACACATGGAATGCCATTGGTTGATCCATGTGTGGTTTGTGAAAAGAACACACATGCAATGCCATTTGTTGATCCATATGTGGTTTGTGGAAAAGAACACACATGCAATGACATTGGTGGATCCATGTGTGGTTTGTGGAAAGAACACGCATGCAATGCCATTGGTTGATCCATTTGGTTTGTGGAAAGGAACACACATGCAATGCCTCTAGTGGATACATATGTGGTTTGTGGCAAAGAACACACATGCGATGAACACTAGTGGATCCATATGTTGTTTATGACAGGAACACACATGCAATGACTCTAGTGGATACATATGTGGTTTGTGGAAAGAACACACATGCAATGAACTCTAGTGGATCTATCTTGGCATAATTTGATGTATGCCACGATGTATTTCATTGTAAAAGGCACTCACTTTCCAATTTTTGTACTACTCAGCTTTGTGCTTGGTTTTTTGATACTACCCAGTTTTGCGCCCTCTCTCTCTTTGGTAGAAGCCCAAACCTGTGCCCACTCTGTCTGCTACGCCCTGATTGGTTGTCACAGTTGTCACGCGGATCGTGCGCACCAACCGTTGATCCTGTGTGATCCAACGAGGCTCGTTGCACACGTCGTGCCCTTCACAAGACAGTGCGAGACAACACGGACGTCTACCTCAACGAGACTTCTACAAGAAGGAACCCGATGCCGTCCATAGAAAAAGTTGTCAAGTGGTCATGCTACATTTAATCTAGTCTGCAAAGGCTACAAGTCTACTACACGGCAATTGGTCATCCACGGCCCACGGGCTGTACCATTTTTACTACGTAGTGCGCCTGCACTCTCACTTCCGACAGGCCCCCACCACACGAACCTTCCACGCGGCAACCATAGCCGGAAGAGCTGCCTACCGGGGCCCTCAAGGAGGCCTAAACGTCCCCGCATTAAAAACCCAGCCTATCGGGTACTCCATTCTCACTAATCCACTACTCTCTCTTCCCTATCTAGCAAAACCCCACAATCTTGAACGTAGTTCCACGAACCTTCTCCATGAAACCAGTGCGTGGGGGTGACTGTGCGGGCATCGTCGCCGGGGTGGTGCTTCACGTGGCAGATCTAGAGGAGCATCACGCAGCACAAGGCGAGGAGGACGTGCAGTTCGACCCCTTGGGGGACCATGTGCTCGCCGGTAGCGACGACTTCGAAGGGCCCGATGAGGGCGTGGAGTTCGGCGAACACACACCGCTCGTATACCCGGAGGTGCATCTATTTCTACATGTTTCATATTTTCTGTTCGAGCTTAATCTATCCTGGCGTCATAAAAAAATCTAGTCCTAATGGTTAGATGCAACGTACGAACCAGTACATGGAGAGATCTAGTCTGTTCTGAGTGAATCCACATTATTTATTTATTAATAAGTTATCAAGAACACAAACCACATTAATTTAGGAGCGAGCTGGGTAGACGACCGTAATGAACTGCTGAACCTGTATAGACATGTTATTGCATCGAAAGTAACTCGGAATGGTGGAAGGAATATATATTTATTATTTTGCTCATTTCGGTTTGCATTCCATACATTACAGGTGGATTCAAGTGAGATGGACTCTAACAAGGAGACCAGGGACAACAAGAGCCGCCATGTCATGAAGAAGCTCAAGAGCGGGATAATCCCTTTCCGCACTCGACTTGGGGAGCTCAGGTGCCCTTTCTGTAAGAAAGGAGTCAACCCGAGGTTTGCTAGCTTGATTCCGCATGCGGTTGGCATCGGTAAAAGCCCGGCTAGTAAACACAAGTCGACAACCAAGGCTAAGGACGCTGCTTATGGCAAATTCCTGAGGGAGTATGTCAAGACCGGCCTAGCGTACCTTACTTAGGAATCAACAACTTCTAGCCGACCAACCCGTCACTATGCTAGCCCAGCCACTAATAATATTTAGAAGTTCCGGTGGCATACTTGTTATTTTGTATGGATAGAGGGGTGCCCCCGACAGATATTTTGGTTATCCTGTCCGCTAGATCACATAGGATCAACAGTTGGTGGGCACGATCCGTGTGACAACTGTATCGACCAATCAGAGCGTAGCAGCGAAGATGAGCACAGGTGCGAGAGATGGATACAAAGAGAGGGGAAAACCGAGTAGCACTTAAGAAGCAAGGGCAAAACTGAGTAGAACTTAAAAACCAAGGGCAAAACTGAGTAGAACTTAAAACCCAAGGGAAAGACTGACAAAGAGATTCAAATAGAAAATAAAAAATGATTTAAAATGGAACCAAACCGCCAATGTTACGCTCGAGGGAAAAACTGAGTACAACTGAATCGCCAGTGTTAGACACGAGGGAAAAAACGTGACTCGCGGTACGCGTGTGCGGTGCACGGGGAGTTAGCTGACACGTGTGGCCGTGCACGGTGCAGTAGCGTACGCGGTGCACGGTAGTGCAACGAAACGTCGCTTCCCTTCTCCTTTAATAGAGGCCTCCCCACTCCCACTCATCATGCACTCGCTCACTCAACCGTCTCCACTGTCCCATTACCTTCTGATAAGGCCCAACAAAACCCCAACCACGCCGGCGATGGAGAAGAAGGGCGCGGTGGCTATCGGTGCCTCCAAGGCCACCGGCGAGGAGCCCCCCGTCCCCGTACAGACCCCCGTCCTCGTCCTTGTATCCACTGTAGCCGCCGGCGAGGAGGCCCCCGCCGGTCTCGGACAGATCCCGCTCGGCTGGGACCCCTACGAGGAGGTTGTCTACATAAGGCCAGAGAACCCCTACGACACCAGCATCGCCGACCCATGGTCGGAGGTAACCAGGGTTTTCTCCCCTTCCCTTGTTCTTCCCCGTTCCCATCGTTAGATGCTAGATCGTATGTTATTAGGGTTCGGCTGTTCGTATTTTTACCATAGCTAATCCTCTTGTGTTAGATCTCGATTTTCGATGAATCCCCCTATTCGTAGTTGGGATCAGTATTCGATTTGGTTTAAGATTTGGGGAATAATCGGGAGATCTCAATCGGTCCATCTATGCAAATAAACAATCCTAATAATCAAAGTATCTCAATCATGTCCTTATTGCACTCTATCGTTTTTCCAACAGGAGGATAGCAGCGACGTCCGCAGCGACGACGAGTCCATGGACACCAAGACTCGTCATGTGTTGAGGAGGCTAAAGTCCGGCCAGTACAAGAACTTCTTCACTGGCGACATGTACAGGTGCCCCTTCTGCCCCACCAGGAGGCTCCGCGCCACAGACTACAACTCCCTCATGAAGCATGTCGAGGTCGTGAGGACCTACGGCGAGTCCGTAAACGTCCACGTCTTCATAGCCAAGCACCAGGCGCTCGGTCTTCACCTCCGCAAGCTCCAGAAGGTGGCTATCGAGGAGGGTCGCATGCCCTGATCAAACCCAAGGTGCCCAAGGTCAAGGGGTCGTGCAGCAAGAAGTGGAGGAGGCGCCAGAGGAAGGAGGCGGCGTCCCTCCTGGCAGAGGACACGAGGGGCCATTAATCAGCTGTTGTTGCTATTGTTGTAAAGCATCTTCTTTTGTCTTGTCTGTGTTGAACCTGTCAGCTGCTTCTTTTGAGCAGCCTCATTGTCGAACCTCGTTAAGTACCATACTATATAACCTATATTAGCTGCTTTATCTACATCTGCTCTGTTTAGTGAATTTGTTTATGGTGCTGGTTAGTATTGCTGCTCTAGATTTGCTACCAGATTAGGGAAAAATGAGGGCCAAAGGAACAACGAATGAAGAGACAAGCTACTCTAGATTCCCTACCTTTTTGGAAAAAAACACAACTGTTAGCGAGAGAGGGGAAAAGGCGCTCTTAAAAAGGCCAAATAACAAAAAAAGCTTCCAATTTAGGCGTCAGAGCGCACGTAACGGCCAAGCCTTTGACCAGATGGCAGCCCCCTCCGAGAACATGTGAGGGCTTCGGAATATTGGGAGGGCAAAAATGAGGACAAACGAGACACAATGTTGCTATACCTAAATCTGACAAAAAGCTAAATTTGGCTTTACCATGCAATTTGGGTAGAGCTCCACAATGGAGCTATTCTAAATCCCTAAACTATGTGGTGTGTTGAAACCTCATGCTTTTCCACCGACACGTGTGTTGCAAAGTTTCTTGATCGTGCATGCTTACACAAGTGGCCTACATAGAAACTTATAGAATCATGGGCAAACGAGCTTCAATTTGGCAAATTCTAGACAAATTCACCAAATTAAAGAAACAAATTGCAAGCTTTGCGCAATCGGCAGGCCTGATCGGCTGGGCGGCTGCCCTGGGGTGTAGGGATGCTAAGGTCCCTATCTATGCTTACACTTCTTAAACTTGTTAGGAATAATAGCTGTACACTTCCTTCCATCATGTCACGTTACGTCGTGTCAGCACCGCGCACCCGCTGCGGATCGGCAACGGGACGGTGGTCTACGTGACCGGTCTTTGCCACGTCAAAGCCACGCCCCATCGCCTACCAGGACGGACGCCGAATTTAATCGCTAGGATTGGAAACCAACGGTGCTCGCCGGGTAAAACTTGCTTCCACATGGGTATGAGCGGAATATTGGTAAACGCAATTTAAGCATTGCCTCCCGTCTCCTCAGCACATCACTGTGCAAAAATGCCCAACTCATTCCTTTCGCCACCGAAGCCACCGCAAGAACCATCGACGCTGCCGCAGGCACCGCCTCCGCCAGGCCATACCACCGCAACAGATCACTCCACTGTCATGCCTAGTCCTAGCCACCGCTACCGACCCTAGGCCACCACCGCCGCATTAGCTGGTGCCATGGACGCAGAGTACGGCGTGTTCAGCGACGAGAGCGACTTCACCGACGAGTACACCGTCACCGCCCATGGCACCACCAAGCTGATGGTCGTCCACACAAATGCATTAGCAGAGGTCGCCAAGGTCATTGCAATGTACGAGCGGTGGCTACAGGAGCCGATGGATAGGTACAAGATCGTCGGCCTTGACCTCGAGTATACCAGAGATAGGAAGAGGATGGCGCTTTTGCAGCTGTCCATGCGCAACCACTACCTCCTATACCACGTATGTAGGGCCAAATCTGTATGCCCGGAGCTTCGCGAGTTCCTCACAGGAGGGAGATATGCTTCGCCAGCGTCAACATCAAGAACGACACTCCTAAGCTAGAGCGGGATCTCCTCGTTCATGTCATCAATATCGTCGATCTCCAACGTTTGTAGAGGTACCCGGATGGCGATACGGGGAAAGCCGGCATTGCTAGACTCACTGCCGACATCATCGACCGCGAGTACACCGACATGAAAGTCGAGTTCTCGAAGCACCTGCATGAGCGATGGGAGTGGAGGCACCTAGATTACGATGCGATCAAGTACGCAGCCAGGGACGCGTATGTCTGCTACGAAATGCTCAACATGATCTGGCGGGTGGGTGAGTGTGTTGTTTACCACTACTAGTTTTGCATTTCGTTCCTAGTTTTATCTCGCCTGTATTTTATATCGCATGTATTTTCTAAGCATTTTGTGTGTAAGAACCAAGCTCGTATGATCCCTGTGCTATTAGCTACTTAACCTGTATGAATTATATTCCCCCTTTTGTATGCTCAACATTCATTCTTACAAATTTTGTCTGTGCCATTTGCATGCGGCAGAATCCAGGACTGACATGCATAAGGTGTGATACAGTCATAAGTCATAACCAAACCCAGATTATAGCGAAGGATACAGTCATAACCAAACCTAGATTATAGTTCGACAAAGGTAATACATAGCAGTTCATAGTTTCTCACATAGTGTACTTCTGAAATAACATGTTTTCATAAACATAACAAGCCCCATACAAACACAACAATCATGCACTAAAAGTTTACATCTCAGCCCGTTCGAGAAGGCAACCGATCCCAGGATGCCTTCGGTCGCTTGCCCCGTCTTGTAGATTCCTCTACACTCAGGAATTTGGGGCAAACAACCTGCCTTGGTGGTGGTTCAATGATGCGATGCCTGGAACGAGATTTTACAATCTGGCAATACAGATTGTGGCTAACATACCCATCAATTGGAGCGTACTTCAGATTAAGTTCAGAAAGCGGCTTATGCTCCCAGTAATCGTGCCCTAAACGCCTCCACGAACATCTCGGCAATTTGCCCTTCATGTCAGCGTACCGCGGGTCGATTAGTTCGGAGGCAAGAGCGGCCATCCCGGTCCTTCCGCCATTCGTCCCTGGGATCCAGTAAATTTCCTGGATGTCCACTCTGCACTCCTTTGGGATTCTAATGTTGACAGTCGGGCTTTCAAGAAGTTTAGTGTCATTCGTGATGTCAACACTAGTAAATGTTATGTGCTGGTTCACAAGAAAGTCATGAAACAGATCCCTAATGCTTTCGCCCCACCTGCATGAAAATGAATTCAGACAAATAATACGGCGTGTTCAGCGACGGGAGCGACTTCACCGACGAGTACACCGTCACCACCCATGGCACCACCAAGCTGATTGTCGTCCACACAAATGCGTCAGCAGAGGTCGCCAAGGTCATTGCAATGTACGAGCGGTGGCTAAAGGAGCCGATGGACAGGTACAAGATCGTCGGCCCTGACCTCGAGTATACCGGAGATAGGAAGAGGATGGCGCTTTTGCAGCTGTCCATGCGCAACCACTACCTCCTATACCACGTATGTAGGGCCAAATCTGTATGCCCGGAGCTTCGCGAGTTCCTCACAGGAGGGAGATCTACTTCGCCAGCGTCAACATCAAGAATGAAACTCCTAAGCTAGAGCGGGATCTCCTCGTTCATATTGTCAATATCGTCGATCTCCAACGTTTGTAGAGGTACCCGGATGGCGATACGGGGAAAGCCGGCATTGCTAGACTCACTGCCGACATCATCGACCGCGAGTACACCGACATGAAAGTCGAGTTCTCGAAGCACCTGCATGAGCGATGGGAGTGGAGGCACCTAGATTACGATGCGATCAAGTACGCAGCCAGGGACGCGTATGTCTGCTACGAAATGCTCAACATGATCTGGCGGGTGGGTGAGTGTGTTGTTTACCACTACTAGTTTTGCATTTCGTTCCTAGTTTTATCTCGCCTGTATTTTATATCGCATGTATTTTCTAAGCATTTTGTGTGTAAGAACCAAGCTCGTATGATCCCTGTGCTATTAGCTACTTAACCTGTATGAATTATATTCCCCCTTTTGTATGCTCAACATTCATTCTTACAAATTTTGTCTGTGCCATTTGCATGCGGCAGAATCCAAGACTGACATGCATAAGGTGTGATACAGTCATAAATCATAACCAAACCCAGATTATAGCGAAGGATACAGTCATAACCAAACCTGGATTATAGTTCGACAAAGGTAATACATAGCAGTTCATAGTTTCTCACATAGTGTACTTCTGAAATAACATGTTTTCATAAACATAACAAGCCCCATACAAACACAACAATCATGCACTAAAAGTTTACATCTCAGCCTGTTCGAGAAGGCAACCGATCCCAGGATGCCTTCGGTCGCTTGCCCCGTCTTGTAGATTCCTCTACACTCAGGAATTTGGGGCAAACAACCTGCCTTGGTGGTGGTTCAATGATGCGATGCCTGGAACGAGATTTTACAATCTGGCAATACAGATTGTGGCTAACATACCCATCAATTGGAGCGTACTTCAGATTAAGTTCAGAAAGCGGCTTATGCTCCCAGTAATCGTGCCCTAAACGCCTCCACGAACATCTCGGCAATTTGCCCTTCATGTCAGCGTACCGCGGGTCGATTAGTTCGGAGGCAAGAGCGGCCATCCCGGTCCTTCCGCCATTCGTCCCTGGGATCCAGTAAATTTCCTGGATGTCCACTCTGCACTCCTTTGGGATTCTAATGTTGACAGTCGGGCTTTCAAGAAGTTTAGTGTCATTCGTGATGTCAACACTAGTAAATGTTATGTGCTGGTTCACAAGAAAGTCATGAAACAGATCCCTAATGCTTTCGCCCCACCTGCATGAAAATGAATTCAGACAAATAATACGGTGTGTTCAGCGACGGGAGCGACTTCACCGACGAGTACACCGTCACCGCCCATGGCACCACCAAGCTGATTGTCGTCCACACAAATGCGTCAGCAGAGGTCGCCAAGGTCATTGCAATGTACGAGCGGTGGCTAAAGGAGCCGATGGACAGGTACAAGATCGTCGGCCCTGACCTCGAGTATACCGGTGATAGGAAGAGGATGGCGCTTTTGCAGCTGTCCATGCGCAACCACTACCTCCTATACCACGTATGTAGGGCAAAATCTGTATGCCCGGAGCTTCGCGAGCTCACAGGAGGGAGATCTACTTCGCCAGCGTCAACATCAAGAATGAAACTCCTAAGCTAGAGCGGGATCTCCTCGTTCATATTGTCAATCATGTCGATCTTAACGTTTGTGGAGGTACCCGGATGGCGATACGGGAAAAGCCGGCATGGCCAGACTCACTGCCGACATCATCAATCGCGAGTACGCCGGCATGAAAGTCGAGATCCCGAAGCACCTGTACGAGCGATGGGAGTGGAGGAACCTAGATTACAATGCGATCAAGTACGCAGCCAGGGGCGCGTATGTCTGCTACGAGATGCTCAACAGGATCTGGCAGGTGGGTGAGTGTGTTATTCACCACTACTAGTTTCACATTTCGTTCCTAGTTTTATCTCGCCTGTATTTTATCTCGCATGTATTTTCTAAGCATTTTGTGTGTAAGAACCAAGCTCGTATGATCCCTGTGCTATTAGCTACTTAACCTGTATGAATTATATTACCCCTTTTGTATGCTCAACATTCATTCTTACAAATTCTTTCTGTGCCATTTGCATGCGGCAGAATCCAAGACTGACATGCATAAGGTGTGAAACAGTCATAAATCATAACCAAACCGAGATTATAGTGAAGGATACAGTCATAACCAAACCTGGATTATAGTTCGACAAAGGTAATACATAGCAGTTCCTAGTTTCTCACATAGTGTACTTCTGAAATAACATGTTTTCATAAACATAACAAGCCCCATACAAACACAACAATCATGCACTAAAAGTTTACATCTCAGCCTGTTCGAGAAGGCAACCGATCCCAGGATGCCTTCGGTCGCTTGCCCCGTCTTGTAGATTCCTCTACACTCAGGAATTTGGGGCAAACAACCTGCCTTGGTGGTGGTTCAATGATGCGATGCCTGGAACGAGATTTTACAATCTGGCAATACAGCTTGTGGCTAACATACCCATCAATTGGAGCGTACTTCAGATTAAGTTCAGAAAGCGGCTTATGCTCCCAGTAATCGTGCCCTAAACGCCTCCACGAACATCTCGGCAATTTGCCCTTCATGTCAGCGTACCGCGGGTCGATTAGTTCGGAGGCAAGATCGGCCATCCCGGTCCTTCCGCCATTCGTCCCTGGGATCCAGTAAATTTCCTGGATGTCCACTCTGCACTCCTTTGGGATTCTAATGTTGACAGTCGGGCTTTCAAGAAGTTTAGTGTCATTCGTGATGTCAACACTAGTAAATGTTATGTGCTGGTTCACAAGAAAGTCATGAAACAGATCCCTAATGCTTTCGCCCCACCTGCATGAAAATGAATTCAGACAAATAATACGGCGTGTTCAGCGACGGGAGCGACTTCACCGACGAGTACACCGTCACCGCCCATGGCACCACCAAGCTGATTGTCGTCCACACAAATGCGTCAGCAGAGGTCGCCAAGGTCATTGCAATGTACGAGCGGTGGCTAAAGGAGCCGATGGACAGGTACAAGATCGTCGGCCCTGACCTCGAGTATACCGGTGATAGGAAGAGGATGGCGCTTTTGCAGCTGTCCATGCGCAACCACTACCTCCTATACCACGTATGTAGGGCAAAATCTGTATGCCCGGAGCTTCGCGAGCTCACAGGAGGGAGATCTACTTCGCCAGCGTCAACATCAAGAACGACACTCCTAAGCTAGAGCGGGATCTCCTCGTTCATATTGTCAATCATGTCGATCTTAACGTTTGTGGAGGTACCCGGATGGCGATACGGGAAAAGCCGGCATGGCCAGACTCACTGCCGACATCATCAATCGCGAGTACGCCGGCATGAAAGTCGAGATCCCGAAGCACCTGTACGAGCGATGGGAGTGGAGGAACCTAGATTACAATGCGATCAAGTACGCAGCCAGGGGCGCGTATGTCTGCTACGAGATGCTCCACAGGATCTGGCAGGTGGGTGAGTGTGTTATTCACCACTACTAGTTTCACATTTCGTTCCTAGTTTTATCTCGCCTGTATTTTATCTAGCACGTATTTTCTAAGCATTTTGTGTGTAAGAACCAAGCTCGTATGATCCCTGTGCTATTAGCTACTTAACCTGTATGAATTATATTACCCCTTTTGTATGCTCAACATTCATTCTTACAAATTCTTTCTGTGCCATTTGCATGCGGCAGAATCCAAGACTGACATGCATAAGGTGTGATACAGTCATAAATCATAACCAAACCCAGATTATAGCGAAGGATACAGTCATAACCAAACCTAGATTATAGTTCGACAAAGGTAATACACAGCAGTTCGTAATTGCTCACATAGTGTACTTCTAAAATAACATGTTTTCATAAACATAACAAGCCCCATACAAACACAACAATCATGCACTAAAAGTTTACATCTCAACCTGTTCGAGAAGGCAACCGATCCCAGGATGCCTTCGGTCGCTTGCCCCGTCTTGTAGATTCCTCTACACTCCGGAATTTGGGGCAAAGAACCTGCCTTGGTGGTGGTTCAAGATGCGATGCCTGGAACGAGATTTTACAATCTGGCAATACAGCTTGTGGCTAACATACCCATCAATTGGAGCGTACTTCACATTAAGTTCAGAAAGCGGCTTATGCTCGCAGTAATCGTGCCCTAAACGCCTCCACGAACATCTCGGCAATTTGCCCTTCATGTCAGCGTACCGCGGGTCGATTAGTTCGGAGGCAAGAGCGGCCATCCCGGTCCTTCCGCCATTCGTCCCTGGGATCCAGTAAATTTCCTGGATGTCCACTCTGCACTCCTTTGGGATTCTAATGTTGACAGTCGGGCTTTCAAGAAGTTTAGAGTCATTCGTGATGTCAACACTAGTAAATGTTATGTGCTGGTTCACAAGAAAGTCATGAAACAGATCCCTAATGCTTTCGCCCCACCTGCATGAAAATGAATTCAGACAAATAATACGGCGTGTTCAGCGACGGGAGCGACTTCACCGACGAGTACACCGTCACCGCCCATGGCACCACCAAGCTGATTGTCGTCCACACAAATGCGTCAGCAGAGGTCGCCAAGGTCATTGCAATGTACGAGCGGTGGCTAAAGGAGCCGATGGACAGGTACAAGATCGTCGGCCCTGACCTCGAGTATACCGGTGATAGGAAGAGGATGGCGCTTTTGCAGCTGTCCATGCGCAACCACTACCTCCTATACCACGTATGTAGGGCAAAATCTGTATGCCCGGAGCTTCGCGAGCTCACAGGAGGGAGATCTACTTCGCCAGCGTCAACATCAAGAATGAAACTCCTAAGCTAGAGCGGGATCTCCTCGTTCATATTGTCAATCATGTCGATCTTAACGTTTGTGGAGGTACCCGGATGGCGATACGGGAAAAGCCGGCATGGCCAGACTCACTGCCGACATCATCAATCGCGAGTACGCCGGCATGAAAGTCGAGATCCTGAAGCACCTATACGAGCGATGGGAGTGGAGGAACCTAGATTACAATGCGATCAAGTACGCAGCCAGGGGCGCGTATGTCTGCTACGAGATGCTCAACAGGATCTGGCAGGTGGGTGAGTGTGTTATTCACCACTACTAGTTTCACATTTCGTTCCTAGTTTTATCTCGCCTGTATTTTATCTCGCATGTATTTTCTAAGCATTTTGTGTGTAAGAACCAAGCTCGTATGATCCCTGTGCTATTAGCTACTTAACCTGTATGAATTATATTACCCCTTTTGTATGCTCAACATTCATTCTTACAAATTCTTTCTGTGCCATTTGCATGCGGCAGAATCCAAGACTGACATGCATAAGGTGTGAAACAGTCATAAATCATAACCAAACCCAGATTATAGTGAAGGATACAGTCATAACCAAACCTGGATTATAGTTCGACAAAGGTAATACATAGCAGTTCATAGTTTCTCACATAGTGTACTTCTGAAATAACATGTTTTCATAAACATAACAAGCCCCATACAAACACAACAATCATGCACTAAAAGTTTACATCTCAGCCTGTTCGAGAAGGCAACCGATCCCAGGATGCCTTCGGTCGCTTGCCCCGTCTTGTAGATTCCTCTACACTCCGGAATTTGGGGCAAACAACCTGCCTTGGTGGTGGTTCAATGATGCGATGCCTGGAACGAGATTTTACAATCTGGCAATACAGCTTGTGGCTAACATACCCATCAATTGGAGCGTACTTCAGATTAAGTTCAGAAAGCGGCTTATGCTCCCAGTAATCGTGCCCTAAACGCCTCCACGAACATCTCGGCAATTTGCCCTTCATGTCAGCGTACCGCGGGTCGATTAGTTCGGAGGCAAGAGCGGCCATCCCGGTCCTTCCGCCATTCGTCCCTGGGATCCAGTAAATTTCCTGGATGTCCACTCTGCACTCCTTTGGGATTCTAATGTTGACAGTCGGGCTTTCAAGAAGTTTAGTGTCATTCGTGATGTCAACACTAGTAAATGTTATGTGCTGGTTCACAAGAAAGTCATGAAACAGATCCCTAATGCTTTCGCCCCACCTGCATGAAAATGAATTCAGACAAATAATACGGCGTGTTCAGCGACGGGAGCGACTTCACCGACGAGTACACCGTCACCGCCCATGGCACCACCAAGCTGATTGTCGTCCACACAAATGCGTCAGCAGAGGTCGCCAAGGTCATTGCAATGTACGAGCGGTGGCTAAAGGAGCCGATGGACAGGTACAAGATCGTCGGCCCTGACCTCGAGTATACCGGTGATAGGAAGAGGATGGCGCTTTTGCAGCTGTCCATGCGCAACCACTACCTCCTATACCACGTATGTAGGGCAAAATCTGTATGCTCGGAGCTTCGCGAGCTCACAGGAGGGAGATCTACTTCGCCAGCGTCAACATCAAGAACGACACTCCTAAGCTAGAGCGGGATCTCCTCGTTCATATTGTCAATCATGTCGATCTTAACGTTTGTGGAGGTACCCGGATGGCGATACGGGAAAAGCCGGCATGGCCAGACTCACTGCCGACATCATCAATCGCGAGTACGCCGGCATGAAAGTCGAGATCCCGAAGCACCTGTACGAGCGATGGGAGTGGAGGAACCTAGATTACAATGCGATCAAGTACGCAGCCAGGGGCGCGTATGTCTGCTACGAGATGCTCAACAGGATCTGGCAGGTGGGTGAGTGTGTTATTCACCACTACTAGTTTCACATTTCGTTCCTAGTTTTATCTCGCCTGTATTTTATCTCGCATGTATTTTCTAAGCATTTTGTGTGTAAGAACCAAGCTCGTATGATCCCTGTGCTATTAGCTACTTAACCTGTATGAATTATATTACCCCTTTTGTATGCTCAACATTCATTCTTACAAATTCTTTCTGTGCCATTTGCATGCGGCAGAATCCAAGACTGACATGCATAAGGTGTGAAACAGTCATAAATCATAACCAAACCCAGATTATAGTGAAGGATACAGTCATAACCAAACCTGGATTATAGTTCGACAAAGGTAATACATAGCAGTTCATAGTTTCTCACATAGTGTACTTCTGAAATAACATGTTTTCATAAACATAACAAGCCCCATACAAACACAACAATCATGCACTAAAAGTTTACATCTCAGCCTGTTCGAGAAGGCAACCGATCCCAGGATTCCTTCGGTCGCTTGCCCCGTCTTGTAGATTCCTCTACACTCCGGAATTTGGGGCAAACAACCTGCCTTGGTGGTGGTTCAATGATGCGATGCCTGGAACGAGATTTTACAATCTGGCAATACAGCTTGTGGCTAACATACCCATCAATTGGAGCGTACTTCAGATTAAGTTCAGAAAGCGGCTTATGCTCCCAGTAATCGTGCCCTAAACGCCTCCACGAACATCTCGGCAATTTGCCCTTCATGTCAGCGTACCGCGGGTCGATGAGTTCGGAGGCAAGAGCGGCCATCCCGGTCCTTCCGCCATTCGTCCCTGGGATCCAGTAAATTTCCTGGATGTCCACTCTGCACTCCTTTGGGATTCTAATGTTGACAGTCGGGCTTTCAAGAAGTTTAGTGTCATTCGTGATGTCAACACTAGTAAATGTTATGTCCTGGTTCACAAGAAAGTCATGAAACAGATCCCTAATGCTTTCGCCCCACCTGCATGAAAATGAATTCAGACAAATAATACGGCGTGTTCAGCGACGGGAGCGACTTCACCGACGAGTACACCGTCACCGCCCATGGCACCACCAAGCTGATTGTCGTCCACACAAATGCGTCAGCAGAGGTCGCCAAGGTCATTGCAATGTACGAGCGGTGGCTAAAGGAGCCAATGGACAGGTACAAGATCGTCGGCCCTGACCTCGAGTATACCGGTGATAAGAAGAGGATGGCGCTTTTGCAGCTGTCCATGCGCAACCACTACCTCCTATACCACGTATGTAGGGCAAAATCTGTATGCCCGGAGCTTCGCGAGCTCACAGGAGGGAGATCTACTTCGCCAGCGTCAACATCAAGAACGACACTCCTAAGCTAGAGCGGGATCTCCTCGTTCATATTGTCAATCATGTCGATCTTAACGTTTGTGGAGGTACCCGGATGGCGATACGGGAAAAGCCGGCATGGCCAGACTCACTGCCGACATCATCAATCGCGAGTACGCCGGCATGAAAGTCGAGATCCCGAAGCACCTGTACGAGCGATGGGAGTGGAGGAACCTAGATTACAATGCGATCAAGTACGCAGCCAGGGGCGCGTATGTCTGCTACGAGATGCTCAACAGGATCTGGCAGGTGGGTGAGTGTGTTATTCACCACTACTAGTTTCACATTTCGTTCCTAGTTTTATCTCGCCTGTATTTTATCTCGCATGTATTTTCTAAGCATTTTGTGTGTAAGAACCAAGCTCGTATGATCCCTGTGCTATTAGCTACTTAACCTGTATGAATTATATTACCCCTTTTGTATGCTCAACATTCATTCTTACAAATTCTTTCTGTGCCATTTGCATGCGGCAGAATCCAAGACTGACATGCATAAGGTGTGAAACAGTCATAAATCATAACCAAACCCAGATTATAGTGAAGGATACAGTCATAACCAAACCTGGATTATAGTTCGACAAAGGTAATACATAGCAGTTCATAGTTTCTCACAT
The DNA here is from genome assembly GCA_910589775.1 of Avena eriantha. Lineage (NCBI taxonomy): Eukaryota > Viridiplantae > Streptophyta > Magnoliopsida > Poales > Poaceae > Avena > Avena eriantha. The sequence continues at coordinate 438,002,947 of OU342746.1, forward strand.
AGTGTACTTCTGAAATAACATGTTTTCATAAACATAACAAGCCCCATACAAACACAACAATCATGCACTAAAAGTTTACATCTCAGCCTGTTGGAGAAGGCAATCGATCCCAGGATGCCTTCGGTCGCTTTCCCCGTCTTGTAGATTCATCTACACTCCGGAATTTGGGGCGAACAACCTGCCTTGGTGGTGGTTCAATGATGTGATGCCTGGAACGAGATTTTACAATCTGGCGATACAGCTTGTGGCTAACATACCCATCAATTGCAGCGTACTTCAGATTAAGTTCAGAAAGCGTCTTATCCTCCAAGTAATCGTGCCCTAAACACCTCCACGAACATCTCGGCAATTTTCCCTTCATGTCAGCATACCACGGGTCGATGAGTTCGGAGGCAAGAGCGGCCATCCCGGTCCTTCCACCCTTCGTCCCTGGGATCCAGTAAATTTCCTGGATGTCCACTCTGCACTCCTTTGGGATTCTAATGTTGACAGTCGGGCTTTCAAGCAGTTTAGTGTCATTCGTGATGTCAACACTAGTAAATGTTATGTGTTGGTTCACAAGAAAGTCATGAAACAGATCCCTAATGCTTTTGCCCCACCTGCATGAAAATGAATTCAGACAAATAATATAGCAATAACTTTTGCAAACAGACGGTTCAGGAATAAAAATACATCAAAGTCCACGAACGTGTTTTCTTCGAACCGCACCCGTGGCGGAGGAAATGGATGAGGTCGTGGACGAGAAAGACGATGAGGCCGTGGAGGAGGAAATGAGACGGAGAAGTGAAAGATTGGAACCGCCCTTACCAATATCTGGAATGGTGCATGACCGTTCATAGTAGGGTGAAGGTGGAGAAAAACGACGGTTTTACACGTCGATGCTAGCGCTGCCTAAAATTTGTTCTGCGCCACTTGCATGCAGTGGAATCGTGGTATGTCATGCACGATCAAAGTCAAATGTAGTCATGTTTGCGCGTGCTGTCCTTCACTCACTAACAAGAAGGCCACACATTTCTCTCTCTTACGATATGTTTTTTCACTTCCTCTAGACGGTTTCGGTGCGTGCCCTTAATAATTACGGCCACCCTTCCTTGTCTTCCACGCGGATGAGAACCGGCCGCGGCGGCGATTCCTCACCGGGTCACTCCCTACTTAAACAACTGCCCCCATCCCTGATTGCATCCCCTCTCGAATCCATCCGCCTCCTTATCACAATGTCTCCATTAATCTACCGGATTCCAGACTCAATTTGCCGCTATGGGTAGAGCTTGGGGTAGAAGCAGGCTGAAGCGAAAGGCATGCGACGATGACGCGGATGGCCAGGGCGACCGCCACCGCGAGGATTAGGGATGGCTGAACCTCAGCGCCACGAACGTGCACAGGATCGCCACGGGGTTGGACATCATCTCTTTTGACCGCCTTGCTCGCTGCATCCCTGGCTATTGCTTCACGGTGCGGGACATGGACGAACAACCGTTCGACACGCCAGGCCTTCTTTACCCCGATACCAGAAAATGGCCAAACGACCGTGATGGCCACGTAAGTTCCAGTATCTTTCTTATTGGTTCAGTCATATCGTTGATTCATATGTGCTGAACTCTCATCGGAATCCTATGTTCCTTTCGTCGAACGTGTTGTGTGCACGCGCGTTTTGAACAAATTGAACCATTTAAGACTATTCTATATAGCGGAAGCTCTGCTCGTACCTGATATTCTGGTATTTTTGTAGTGACACAGTCTTACATTAGGTCATAGACGAGTTGTCAATTTCGATTTGCAATGGAATGCCTGCTAGGTGATATTCTGTTTCCTAAAATAAAAACAAACAGATTAGACGATTTAAGGCTGTGATGCCCCGAGCTGTTTATGATCATCGTCAGGAGTTTGTTCTGGGGGTTCTGCTCCTACTCCATATATTGGGCATCTTCATAGTGACACATGCATAATTTAGGCGATATCTCAGGAGACACTCGTATTTAGGCGATATTTTGTGTACTTTAATATGAAGGTCCAGTTGTCAAATTGTATTTGCAATGGAATCCATGCTAGGTGATTGTACCAACTGACAACAAACTGTGCAGAATATTCATGCATAACTAATGATGTTGGATAAGTGGTTAGAGTCAGTAGTGGTGAATATCAAGGAAGAAGAAGAGACGGAAATGGGAGATGACCAGAACTGGGTGGGTGGGAACAGTGAGTGGCTAGTCGTTTTATCCCCGGATGGGAGTACTTGGACTTTAAAAAATTGCTACAGATCGTTGAGACTTACATTGCCACCTTTGGAGGGTGTCGGCATTACTGCATTCAACAACGGGTGGCCGCCGCCCATTTCCGAATTCGCTTACAGGTTCAACATGGGAGAACTTGAGCTCCTGAAGGTACAGCTCCCACATAGACCGCGGGAGGCATGGAATGACTGGGAGTACGACCTCTTAATGATGTTCGACAAGGCTATCACATTCATTAGATGCCTAGAAGACAAGGAATGGACAGTCTTGCGCGATGGCTTCCAGTGGCCGGAGAAGTATGTCGACGCCGTCTTCACCTCCAGCTACTATTCGTACAAACCGCAACGCATTTATGCGGTCACTGAACCTAGCGAAGACGTGCATGTTTGGGAGCCATCCATTTGGGGGGAGTCATGGTGTCATATAGCATGTAAAATCCCATTCAAAATTCTACTTACTGACTGTAAGTAACACGCAGGTACACACGCAGCCCCGCGCATCATTCCAGCTCCGGTCATCGAAGATGCAGTAGCAGATGCTGAACTTGGGACACGGCGCTGGTTCTTGGCACCTCTCGAAGGCGACACGAAACAGGATGTTGAACTCATGTGGATTCATATCCGGGGAGAACTAAACATCGTTGGTGATACAAGAACATATGGGGACACTACTTTCTTCATACCCATCGTTGCGGTGTGACGTTTTCTCGAGGTCCGCATGCCCATCCAAATACCTAGTAGAGCAAGTTTGGAGCAGAGTCGACAATCTAAAGGGACAATCTGTGTTTCTTGGGATCAACTACCCTTTCTTTGTCGGAGCCCCTAGAGCTATTGAACCTATAATTGCTCAGGCAGCCTTGGCTCCTGATGCTGGTGGTGGTGGTCGTGGAGCTGACAAAGAACTAGATGCTGCTGCTCTTGGTGAAGCTGATGAAATACTTGGTGATGCTGCTGCTGGTGACGCTGACGAAATACTTACTAATGCTGCTGCTGGTGAAGCTGACGAAATACCTGCTGAGGCTACTGCTGGTGAAGCTGACGAAATACCTGCTGAGGCTATTGCCAGAGTCCAGGAAGAACATGCTGGTGTTGTTGCTGAGGTGCCAACACTTCCAGTGTTTATAGCAGATTGTGTGTTTGCGGCACACTCACACGCCTATCATGTTGACACTCTAGATCCGACCTGGAGCCGAATCCACATCGGGGAGGGGGCCTACAATTGACTCATCAGTGGGGTCGTATGATTTGATGGAGAATGACAGATAGCCAAACGGAACATTCTGGTTCGTTCCGACGATACCACCAACACCAGGGACCTAGTGCTCATACTGGCAGATCCGATGAACCATTTGTCTTTATCTTTATCATTAGTTACGCTTATTTGTGTAAAGACTAAGATGTGCTTATTTGTGTAAGACTAAGTTAGGCCTAACTGCGTAATATTCTGTGAAGCCTAGCTTTTCTTTCCATGCCCATAACAATAGAATTGCAGCATAGAACATACAAAGGTAATGTGCATACTAGGCATTTTTGCTCAGGATAACAACCACTTCAAGTCAATGATACATGGTGTACGCATTTGAACGCATCACTAGAATGTGCCACCTATTGATGATTGATGACATGGGTCTAGCTTTCCTGCACGTATTTGCATTGAATCGCTCATTGATTTGTTCACATATTTTTTGGCAATGGCTAATGAACTCCACTTTCTTGGTAACATGCTTTGTCAGTGAGCACTTGTTGATGCAATGCAAAGTATAGAACATGGTCGTCATCGTCATTCCATTTAGGTTCTCTATGTTTCTTCATAATGGAACTACTAATTTCAAATGAAAATCTAGTAAACAACATATGTGTACATTGTTAGAGTATGCTACGGCCACGATACATACATGTTTTTCTACAATCACAAGAAGAAAACTTGATGCATTTTCACCTTGTTGGCGTTGTGCCTAACTGGGTGGATGTGGCTTTGGGGTTCGGAGAGGAAGGCGCCATGCTGGTGCGTGTGCGACCACGGCGACGGCGAGCTCGGATTCTGGAGGAGGCCAACAGGACCGAGCATGGTCGGCATGGTGACAGATCTCACCTGAGAATGAATTCCCGTCCCCGCACCGTGCCATGGGTGCGGCCATGCTGAGGGCGAGCTCCGATTCGGGATGGGGAGGAGAGCCGGGCCGAGTAGGTTTGTCCAAGACCTAGCTCCGCACCATGGCCGCGACCACAGATTGCCGCCCTGGAGGAAGAAGAAGACGCGTAAAGGATGCATGCACCAATGCTACAAGCCTACATGGCAGCCACGACGGCAGCGACATAACGGCGAAAGCTGACAGGGGACCCAACTGGACGGCCGTTAGCCTGATATTTTGTATTGAAACGTAAAGTTGAATTCATGCCGAAAAAGACCCTCTAAGCATTTGGCACGCCAACTTTGGGCAACGCAGCTGATTGTAAGCAATTTGGGTACCGCGTTGCCTCGGCGACCCAACTTTCGGGCCGCAAAATGATATTCTCCTCACACACGCCCTTGGGAATCCTGAACACTTTGGACGAACATGAACCACAGAAGGGTCCAAACCATGGAAAAATGGGTTTCCACCCGAAAGGAAGAAATATCCCGATAGAAGCCGTCAGAGGAAAAAGGAAAGGGAGGCAGACCGCTTGGCTAAGATTGAAGATGAACTAAGGCAGAAACAGGATTTAATAGCCTAGCTTAGCCAACAAGGTACCGCCGGCTCATCTCGGCCGCAGATAGAAGCTGCTACCGATGCTACCGGCCCACCATCTCGGCAAAAAAGCAGCGTGGCTTCCACCGAGCAGCCGGGTGGTGATGATGAAGTGGCTCTTCGGTACCTAGTGGATGATATCACGGGCTCGACACCCTGCGAGCTACAGGTGAAGGTTGTGAACTTAAGCGTGAAGGCGGCGGTTGGTTATGCCTTACCCACGTGCACGCCAACTTACCATTGCAGACTGATTCCACAAGGCTATGATGTTGCCAGGGTTGATCAAGTTACGAGCGGGTTTGAGAAGCTGGCGCTTGACTACCCTGCCAGTGAAGGGGATTTGCTTCTGCTGGGAGATGCCATAAACACCACTACTCTATGACGAAAGGAATACATTGTGCTTCCAAATTGGATGCCAAGGTCTCTAGTGCGTCACCCGTCTCCGCAGCGTCAGCCTTCTCCGTCTCCTCATCCATCTCCAGGGTGTCAGCCTACTCCACCACCGCGTCAGCCTTCTCCTCCACCGCATCAACAATCTCCGCCGCCGCCGTCCACTAAGGCTGAGAGCCAAAAGCGGAAGCATACCAGCACAACTCGACCGAAGCCCCTCCCAAAACTACAGCAAGAAGTGAAACAGTTCCTTGAAAGTAAGAAGAAGCCCGTGGAGCCACCTATAGAGAAGGAAAAAATATTCAAAATGCTGAAGACACTAGCAAGACCTGAGCCAAGGTTTATATCAGACTATGACCACTCTATTCTCAATTCACGTAAGGCATCAAAAGAGCGGTCGATAAGTAGTAGTGCCAAAGGGAAATCACTTCATCAGCTCGGAGAATAGAAAAACTCGTGCCCCCCCCCCCCCCCGCTACAAGTGTTTCCCATCGTGTGCTTGGATCCGGAGATGGTAAAACTATACAAAGATGAAGTCGAAGATTTTGGTATGAGTATTCCTAAGTACTCAAGCCGGGTCGATTTCCCCGTGGGTGATCAGATAGCATACCAGTACAAGTACGGGGAACCTCTCGTCAGATCTGAGCAGATCCTGCATCTACCAACACAATTGCGAAAGTTGCATCGGTGGTACATGCAAGCGTGTAAGGATGGGGTGAACTAAATCATAAAGGGACTTAAACCGGATCATTACGGGCATGGAGATGACGAGATAAATATCGAATTTAGTGAATTATTCCAGCTCTACAATCAAGACGCCCTCGACAAATCACTCGTCAGTGCCTATTGTCTGTAAGAATTAAATTTGTATTTACATGTTCTCTAGCTCAGCTCGTTCATTGCATACATGTACTCATCACTATGTTAATTATGCAGACTGAAGATTCTCGAAAGTAGGAAAGGACGAATATATGACATTGGGTTCGTTGACCCATATACCGTGAATGCATATTGTCTAGATAACTTTCCCAAGGACACGGAGGATAACTTGGTATGCGCGTTAAGGTTTAATGAAACCAAATCGGAAATACTATTTCCTTTCCACTATAGGTGAGTGTTACTGTCTTGTACATATTCTATTTTGCTCGCTGGATGTTAAGTGTAGTTGATGAGTTATGCGTGTGCACAACTACCATTTTATTCTCCTAATCATAACCCCTGACCGAGAACTAGTAAAAGTCATGGACTCAAAACGTAAACCCCTTGAGTCATGGGGGGACATGTAGGATACACTCCAGAGGTAATTTCAACATTATAACACTATATCGAAAACTTTCGTTCATTTCGTTCATCTCCAGATACACTCCAGAAGTAATTAATAACTCCTTTCTTCATTTTCTTTGTTGGGCAGTGTTTGGAAACGGTTCACGAAGAGGGCTCCAGGTGCGGGGAAACCGGAGCTTCAATTTGAACATGTCTCGGTAAGTAGTACTAGCTAGGTCCGCGCATCTCATTGATTCTAGTTTCAACACTATTATCATCCTTGATTATTATTTTGATTGAACTTTGTTCTTATAAAGTGCTTGAAGTTGGTAGACGGAAATAATTTATGTTGATTTTACGTTTGCGAGTTCATTCGCCAGATGACCTGTGAGAAGGGCGATCGTATTAAAAATCAAATTCATGTACGTAAACAATATTCTCACCATTTTATGTTATTACCATCAATTGTGTGTTGAGTTTCATTCATATATATTGACCCCTTTCTTTAAATTAGATGGAAAAGTTGCGGGACAAGCTTCTAGCAACCGACTGTATACAAGAAATTGAAGAGGAACTGACGGGATTCCTACTTGACTAGGCCATAAACCCAGCCGGAGAATACCATAAGTCCCACAATTTTGGACAATAGAAATCATAATAGAAATTATATTGTTTATATGCATGAACGCGTGTACCGTTAAGTAAATATGTCCGACCAAGTACGATGAAAGAGGTCACTTCGATCTCTATATTAATGACGATTTTGTGTAATATAATGTGTGTGCATCAACGTGTTCCAAATGGCGAGCCATGGGCGTGCCCGCGGGTTCTGCCGCGGCAGAGATTTGGGGCATTTGCTTGCCGGCAGGAAAATGCCCCAAATCTCTGGCACGGCAGAAACCACAGACACGCCCACGGCTGGCTACGAACCGGTGCTAAAGTCCCCAGGCGAGCCGAGCCAGAGACGCACACGTGGAGCCCCTTTAGCGTCGGTTCGCAGCACAACCGGTACTAAAGGGTTGGACTTTTAGTCCCGATTCTTTTGCACCGGTTGCACAACCAGTGCAAATAGGACTTAAAACCGGTGCGAATGTCTCGGTTTGTACTAGTGTGGGTGGCTGGTGACACGGCATTGCTGGTGTCAGTGCCGGTGTGGGACGCTGGCGGTGGCCTGACCCAGTTCGTAGCGGACAAGCGGCTCTCCATCTGTTTTTCCATGCTGCTGCCCGGTGCCTCTATCGCTGGGAGAGTCGCCCTGGCCGTGGCCTTCACAAACAGCATATTATGATGCGCTCATTATCAGTACTGTGGCCGCGCCTGCAATGGGAGCTCGGCAGCGTCAGGAGATGAAGGCTGATCCGCGCGGAGTATCATCGAATCGAGCTCGATGTTCGTCGACGGACGGAACGGCCTGTTGTTTGCCGCCGTCGCGGTCTAGCGCCCAAATTCCATTGGTCCCGGTTCGTTTCCATAATCGGGACCAATGCCAGGAACCGGTCCCGGTTCATGCCGCCTGGGCATTGGTCCCGGTTCATCTCTAAGCATTGGTCCCGGTTTGTGGCATGCACCAGGACCAATGCCCCCGCGGTGCACACGTGGCGCTCTGCGGAGCATTGGTCCCTGTTCATGCCACGAACCGGGACCAAAAACCCCGCGACGGTCCGCAGTCCGAGAAAATTAATGTAAATTAATTCGGGGTAGAAATTAATTCGAGGCAGAAATTAATTCAAGGTAGAAATTGAATTGATCAGTATTTTTGAAAAAATCTTCCACAAATTAATCGAGACAAATATCTAAATTGAGACATTTTATTATTCGACCACAAATTTTTCCAAACAAAGATGCGACTTTACAAATTTTCCTAGTCGATAACACTTTCGCTGCCGCTGTCCTCCGAGTCGCCGGCTTCCTCGTCGTCATCGGACGAAATCTCCATGAGTTCGGTGTTGTTCGGGAGATGGAGGTCCTCTGCGTGGCTAGCGGCGTCGATGGCGGTGAAGATGGTCCGTCCAGGGACGGACCAGAACATCTCTCGCCCTTCTCGGTTGCGGAGATCCGGGTGCACCACGCGCCCGTCCATGATGCGGTTGCTAAGCTTGGCCTTCCGCTCCTTCTTGAATAGTCAGGGCCAGTACTCGCTGGCCGCCGCGTACCGGGGCAACGCCCTTATCCACGTGGGCATCTGGCGGCGATGCTCCGCGATGACGCACTCCATCTCGTATCCGCCGGGGATGAGAAGCGGAGCCACCAGCACACCCGCCTCGCTGATGCGAAATCCGGCGGGCACGGTCGCGCGCGGCGGCGCGAGGATGCCGTAGTACGCAAACATCGCCGCCTCGTAGAAGTTGAGCGTGGGCACCTCCATGGCGGCACGGTGGAGATTGGAGAGGGAGGGGAGACGAGACGACGGCGCGGTGGAGAGGCGATGGCGAAAGGGGTGGGGTGGAGATCGACTGCAGAGAGGCCGAGGCGATGGCGAAAGCGACGCGCTGTGACCTCATATTTATATACGGGGACGACGAAGCGACGGTGGGCATTGGTCCCGGTTAATTTCACGAACTAGGACCAAAGCCCCTCCCGCGCGACACGTGGCGGCCCAGCAACGCGCCCCCCACCAAGGTCATTGGTCCCAGGTCCAATGACCTGGGTGGGGGGCGCGCTGCTGGGCCGCCACGTGTCGTGCGGGAGGGGCCTTGGTCCCGGTTCGTGGCACTAACCGGGACCAAAAACCCTCCCCTGGCTATATATAAGCCCAGCCCTTTGCCCCTTGCCACCAAATTTTGCTGGATTGTGTCTGAGGTGTGGGTGCTAGCTTTTGTTTTCTTTGATTGCACACAAGGTGTTCGACGAAATGTCCGAGCCACACTTTAGTTCGCACAACACGGTATCCTCGGCTGAGGTTAGCAACCTTATCTTCTTTATCTGTAACTGATACAAAAATATTGCCTGTGTCCATGTAGGGTGGTCATTTTACTATTCACGATGTTATTGTAATGGTTAATTATTGTGATGCAGATCGATGCACGGATGTGATGGATGTATGGCGACCGACGCGATTCCGATTTTATTGCAGGCCTGCATAAATTTATCGATTTGGCTAAGGCAAACAAAGTGGAAAATTTTATGCCTTGTCCCTGCGTCGACTGTCGGAACGTGGCGGAGCACTCTGCCCCGAGAATCCTTTAAAGCTATCTGCTTTGGAGAGGTTTCATGCCTGGATATTACTGCTGGGCCATGCACGGAGAAATAGGGGTTAGGCTAGAAGAAAATGAAGAAGGGGAGGATGTTGACAGCTATCCTATGTCCCCTGAAGAATACGGTGATACTGCAATGGAAGACAATGAAGAAGAGGGAGGCGGTAATGAAGAAGAACACCGGGCATCGGATGAGCCCACTGATGGTCTTGGTCGAGTCATTTCTGATGCAAAGCAACAATGTGATACAGAAAGGGAGAAGCTTAAGTTGGAGGCCATGCAAAAGGATCACAAAAAGTTGTTGTACCCAAATTGCAAAGATGGCAGCACAAAGCTCGGTACCACACTTGAACTACTGAAATGGAAGGCAGAGACTGGCTTATCTGACAAGGGATTTGAGAAGTTACTGAAAATAATGAAGCTGAAGCTTCCAAAGGATAACGAGCTGCCCGAGACAACGTACGAAGCAAAGAAGATTATCTGCCCTCTAGGATTAGATGTGGAGACGATACATGCATGCATTAATGACTGCATCCTGTACCGCGGTGAGAAGTACGAGAATATGGATAAATGCCCGGTATGTACTGCATGTCGATACAAGATCAGACAAGATGATCCTAGTGATGTTGAGGGCGATGACGAGCCCCCCAGGAAGAGGGTTCCTACTAAGGTTATGTGGTATGATCCTATAATACCACGGTTGAAATGTCTGTTCAGAAATAAAGAGCATGCCAGGTTGTTGCGATGGCACAAAGAAGAGCGTAAGAAAGACGGGAAACTGAGACACCCCGCCGATGGGTCGCAGTGGAGAAACATCGACAGAAAGTACTCGAACTTTGCAGGTGACACGAGGAACTTATGGTTTGGTCTAAGTAATGACGGCATGAATCCTTTTGGGGAGCAGAGCTGTAGTCACAGCACCTGGCCAGTGACTCTATGTATCTACAACCTTCCTCCTTGGTTGTGCATGAAGCGGAAGTTCATTATGATGCCAGTGCTCATCCAAGGATCGAAGCAACCCGACAACGATATTGATGTGTACCTAAGGCCATTAGTCGATGAACTTTTGCAGTTGTGTGCAGAACCAGGTGTAAAGGTGTGGGATGAGCACAAACAGGAGCCATTTGACCTACGAGCGTTGTTGTTCGTAACCATCAATGATTGGCCTGCTCTTAGTAACATTTTAGGACAGTCAAACAAGGGATACAATGCATGCACGCACTGTTTAGATAAGACTAAAGGTACATATTTGGATAAATGTAAGAAGGTTGTGTACCTGGGGTGTCGTAAATTTCTTCTGACCAATCATCAAGTAAGAAAGAAAGGCAAGCATTTCAACGGTAAGGCAGATTACCGGAAGAAGCCTAAGCTCCCTAAAGGTGCTGATGTATTTGGTATGGTGAAGGACCTAGAAGTGATCTTTGGAAAGGGTCCTGGCGGTCAATATGTTCCGAAAGACCCCATTACCGGACACACGGCCCTGTGGAAAAAGAAATCTATATTTTGGGAGCTTGAGTATTGGAAAGACCTAGAGGTCTGTTCTTCAATCGACGTGATGCACGTGACGAAGAATCTTTGCGTGAACCTGCTAGGCTTCCTGGGCGTGTATGTGAAGACAAAAGATACACCAGAAGCACGGGAGGACCAGCAACGTATCAAAGACCCATACAACAAGCATACTGATAAAGGACGTGAATACTTAAGCAGCTACGCTCTTACCAAAGCAGAGAAGGAAATCTCTTTTGAAATCCTTTACAGTATCAAGGTCCTGGCTGGCTTCTCGTCAAATATAAAGGGAATAATAAATATGGTAGAGAAAAAATTTCAGAACCTGAAGTCTCATGATTGCCACGTGATTATGACACAGTTGCTTCCGGTTGCATTGAGGGGGCTTCTACCGGAAAATGTTCGATTAGCCATTGTGAAGCTATGTGCATTCCTCAATGCAATATCTCAGAAGATAATCGATCGAGAAAGTCTGGAAAGGCTACAGAAGGATGTGGTCCAATGTCTTGTCAGTTTTGAGTTGGTGTTCCCCCGTCCTTCTTCAATATTATGACGCATCTCTTAGTTCACCTAGTCGAAGAGATTTCCATTCTCGGTCCTGTATTTCTACATAATATGTTCCCCTTCGAGAGGTTCATGGGAGTCTTAAATAAATATGTTTGTAACCGTGCTAGGCCAGAAGGAAGCATCTCTGAGGGCTATGGAACAGAGGAGGTTATTGGGTTCTGTGTAGACTTTCTTCCTGACCTTAAGCCGATTGGTGTTCCTGAATCACAGTATGAGAGGAGCTGAGTGGAAAAGGCATGCTAGGAAAGAAAGCAATGATATTTAGGGACGGACATTCTTTGAATCAAGCACACTACATAGTTCTACAAAGTTCTACCTGCGTGGCTCTGTATATCGAGGAACACATGAATGTTGTACGCTCCAAGTTCCCGGGGAAGGATGACTACTGGATTAAAGAAAATCACATGGAGACTTTCGGCACTTGGTTGCAATTACATCACATGAATGACACCACTATTGGAGATCTGCTCTACTTGTTGGCCGTGACACCATCTACGACTGTATTGACGGCGTAGTACTCCTCCCGCGGCCATCCGGAGACGGCGCCGGCGTACTGCTCCTGCTGCTGCTGGTGTGGCGGGGAGCTCATGTAATCCCTTGTGGAACGGCGACGGCGGAAGCCCGGCGGAGGATGGCGGAAGCAGGTGCCACCCCGTCCCAAATTCTCAGGAAACAGCTGCAAGGTAGCTACTGACGGTGATCAACGAGCGCCAGCAGGAGGACAGAGCACAGTAATGCAGATTGGAAGAACCGGAGAAGGGATAGGTCCTATCTTATCTTATGGTCAGATACTTAGAGGCTCAGCAACATGATCTAACTTGAAGAAGGCATCACGAACTCACAAACTTGATGGACGTGTAGCTCTAGCTCTGCCCTGGAACTTTCTGGATAATATTTGTGACAATCTCTTCCACTTAGTGTGTTTGCTCGATCTATATGTCATATGCCTGCTGGGAGTATGGTTAATTACTAGGGAAAAAAGGTGAACTGGAAATGGATAGTATGGAAACAACCGGCGAGGATTAGAGATAATAAGTTGCAGATTTATATATGGAAAGAGATGCATGCATAGATAAACATGTCGATACCATGATATCATCCCCTGACATGCATGCATGGCCGATCACATGTACAGGACAATAGGGACAAATGGCTACTTTTGGGTATTCACCATATCTGCTGAAACATGCAAGCTCTTAAGTGCGCATGTTCTCATCTTGTTTGGAACCGATCAAAAGTTCATTTCAATCATAAAAGATAGTCATATGTGTGCTATGTGTATATCATGATGCCATCACCTACCATTGCCTCACTATGACCACATGAGAGGGGAAAGAATAAACACCAAGTCGTCTCTGGCGAGCCCGAAGAGCCGGGCCACCGAGCCATGCTTTATTTTGTGAATCAAAGAGCTTTATTGGTTACTCATCAGGGGTACAATCCTTCTCGGGGATACTAGCTTGGAAGGATTTGTCATTGGCTACAACTGTAAGGTCGTCATTGCATGTGCCGAGCCCCCAAAAATCATATCTGACATGCACGGTATGTGCCCAAAAAGAATCCATCCCCATTTCCTTCACGGTCTGCGGTTACATCTTTCCTCCACGGGCATATAGTTGCTTGTTCATTCCCTAGGTCCTCGTATCTCTCTTACTCTGTCACAAGCTAGATATTTCTTACTACAGCATATCCCCGTTTTTTCTCCCTTTCTTGTCTTAGCAAAATAGTTATTCTTCAAACTTTTCGAAGTTCCCATTGCATGAAGGCTTTGTTTATTCGATAAAAGGAACCCATTTATGAAATTGAGAGTCCAATTGTTGTTCCAATCTACCTCACATGCAAAATGCCCCCCACCCACACACACACATGAAAAGAAACCAAGATCATGGTATAAAAACAACACGAACAACCAAAAAAACTGTGGGCTTCCCCGGATTTATCATCCGAGAAATCCCTGTTATGCATATATCCACTCTCCCATGATCAGTGAGCCGTATAACATAACCGACAAGTATCATTACAACATCCGAAACATAACGAATATACAAGACTTACGTAGATGCCATTATGGCTACACCTTCTTTAGCAGCGGAACATCATCACACGCAGAGCCCAATCATGCCTCAACCAGTATGCAGCTGACTGGGAAGACAGCCTAGCTCGCTGGACGTCACCTTAACCTTCTGAAGTCGAACCTCTGAAAGTCGGGCCAAGTAAATAGCCAGGGACAAAGCCGTGAGTATATTTTATTGTGCTCGCAAACCACCAAGATAAGTAAAGCAAGGAAAATGCAATTCTGGCTATGGCGAGATAGCTCTATCTAAGGTTGTTTTAAAAACCGAGTTTTTCTCTTGTAGATATGGCATCTCCATATATTTGATGAAAAAGAGTTTTGAAAACATGTTTCTGCTTTATAAATCAAGACATCTCCATATCTTTGTTGAAAAAGAGTTTTGAAAACAGTTTTGGAGTAAAACCTTTTTAATCAACTTCGACCACCTCAGGTCAAAAAAATACTTCCGAGCCCAGGCTCCCCCGGAACCTTCGCCCTTCCATCTATTTCTCCAAACAAACACCGTTTGGGTACTCCTAGCCAACACCTTTACAACCGTCCTTGACCGCGGACACGGCTATTCGAATAGATTATACTCTACAGAGTTTGCGCACTTTCCCCACAAGAACAATACATGCACCGGGATACAACCACGACCCACTACCACTGTAGATGCGGGTCCGGATAATCAAACATAACCTTTCCCTTGTCGACCCTAGCAAAGGCTGCTTTTCCATTTGGGTTTGCTCTCCCCGGCAACGAGTATGTGGCTCCCAGCCATAGTCCTGCCTTCCGTACACGCGTATACCCAACAGTTGCTTGGCGTATACCTTAACTTGGTGACTCCACTTCCTTCCATACTACCTAAGTCATACCATCCGCGGGAGACCCAATTGTTGCACCGACACTCCTGCCAAGACAGACTCACTCTTGCCGAAGCAAGCTACAGGCTTTAGATCCTAGATCTGTTAGCGCCTGCCCGGAATTCAAGGGATTCCTCCTTGTAAGCATGGTACAAGCTATCCCGGCTAATGAAGACAAACTACAAGCTAAGCCCCAGCACCTAGGGTAATGTGGTTGCACTGATAAAAATTGTTCCGGTGAAGGCGTAGAACATCCCTTCACTTCCTCATTTCTCATCATCACCTTTTCTTTTGTTAAAACCTCCCCTGGGAACGATGGCTCTTCCCAAGGGTTTTTACAAAACAGTTTTGAAACATTTGTAGTAGGGTAAATCCCAAAACAAGTTATTTTCTCAAAGCCGTGTTTCCAAAGAGGTAGGATGCTAACTAGCATACTCTCGGTCTAAAGGGGTAAAATGGTAGGTACAACAGGGTGGTGCCACGAAGAACACAAAGTCATAACTTGGAGGAGCCAAGTTATTCGCGCAGTAGTTATAAAACAAGACATGCAGCTAAATAATGCAGTTTATAAAGAGGATACAAACAGGTAACAAAGAGAGTAGGACAAGTATCGGAATTCTGGAATGGTGGCTTGCCTGTGATCCGCAATAAGTCCCTGGACTTCTTTCGATAACCAAGAATACCCAATAAATAAAATAAGAAGTCCCTTCCTTCATGTCGCCTGACACTCACACTATCGACGTCATCGAGTATACATGCAAGCAGACAATACCACAATCAATACAGGGCATACATGCATCAAACATACAGCAAATAAACATACTGAATCCTACTTAATTTAGGAGGTTTGGGAGGAGTTGGATACTAGGAGGGGAATTACAAGATTGCCATGGAAGTGTTTTTCCTTTGGAAGATAGTTGTCTAGGGTATATATCCAGGGCTTGTGATGGAGACTTGAGTTCTGTAGGATACCAATGTGTAACAATGATAACCTCAGTTAGGCCTTTGTAACACCAAACCAATACAAGTGGTTTCACTAGATTATCAATTACCTCGATTTAGTTATGATTTTTATAGTAGTAATAACTCTAGTTTGAGGGAATAATTCACCAGAATTTATCTGGAGCTCCACAAATTATTCCCTTGGATGGTTAGGTAGTGTTTGGTGTACTGAACCACCTAGAGTTGGAATCTTGTCAAAACAATTCTAGAATGCCCCCAAGAAATTCTCAAAGGCAGTTCCATAGCCAACTTGTCTTTTTCACCAGATTAAATCTACAGCAGCTCTTGATTTGATTCCAAGGGCATGAGATAGGAATTTAGAATACCTTTCTGTAGAAATTTGATTCACCCTTTTTGGAGGCGTGAAAGTCCTGGAGTGATTTAATTAGTGATAAAACCACCTACAGAAGTAATTAAATCACTAAAAACCAACAGAAGATCAATGACACCTCATCTCCTGGTTTTAGATGGGTAATTGGGTGCTAATTCTCTGGAGTTGGAATTAGGTCAAAACCACATTTGGTTTGACCTAGAGAATTTACCCATGGAAGAAACAGGCTGTTTTTGTTATTTTTGTTAGGGTCACAGTACTGTTCACCTTGGCATAGGACCTGTGCTAGATGATAGGTATATCAAATACCTTCCAGTATAGCCTTGCTTCTCCCAAAATGGAGATACAAAACTCTTTGAGGAATTTATTTGGTGTAAAGGACACCTGGTAGCAGAATAAATCCTAGCAAATAAAGGAATATATTTTGGACTTGGGGTTGCTTCAGCGTGATTGATAAAACATATGGGTACTACAAGATATTTGAATCTTGTCATTTGGACTTGATTTACATTTATAAAGGGATTTAATCCTACTGGTATTTCTCTAGATCTGAAATTTTAGAAAAAAATGAAAAGCGGCAACAGGGAACTGGGCTGGATCTGGGGCTACTAGGCCGGCCGAGAGGGGATCAGCCCATGGTGCACGGGGCGACGCGCGGGAGCGGCGCGGCTTGAACCTGGCAAGTGGGGCCCGGTGTAAGTGGAAGCGGGCGGCTGAAGCGGTATCGGTGGCTGCGACCGAACGATTAGATGGGGATCGACGGCTCATGGCTGTCGTCCACCTGGTCTCGCCGGCGACGAGAGCTGACCCTAGCAGAGGATGGCGCGGGGCGGGGAGCTCACCTGAGGGCTCGGGAGAAGACGTGGAGGCGGCAGGGCGACGCCATCGATGACAGCGACCTCGGGGTTGGGCGGAAGGAGGGGGTTCCTCGACTGGATCTGGCCCGCGCGAGGGCGACCGAGGAGAGCTCATCGGAGCTCACTGGTGCGGCTCGATGAGACGTCCTAGGCAAAAATAAGAGCATGGTTAGATGCAGGGGAGGTAGGGGAGCTCGACCAGGTGACATGCAGAAGGATAAGCAGAGGGGATGGGAGGCCTTGCTCGATTTTTGTAAAAAAGGCCCGAGGCTCCTTCTTCTTCTTCCTGCGAGCAGCACAGAGCAGAGGAGGAAGAGGGAGTGCTTGGGGGTAAGTGTGGAGGAGAGGGAGCAAATGAGGTGCAGGGGGCGTGCTGGGGTGCCCTCTAGCCTTTATACCAAGGTGGGGGAGGTAGATGGAGTAAATGTCCCATTTGGACATGGGGGGGAATGCTGGCCAGGGATTCGCCTAGGGAACGGTGGGGAGGGGTAAAAATGGGTTTTGGTCGGGTTGAGAGAGTTGTGGCAGCTGGGGTAATTACTTGGCGTAAATCTTGTAAGATTTGCTTGTCTCTCTCTCTCTCTTTCTACTAGTACAAGGGTAAAATGGGAAAGGCTGAGGTGGGGCTACAGGGGTGTCGACTTGGGGTGTCTCCTGGTGCTGAGGAGATGCACTGAGCAAGTTTTGATGAGATTTGTAAATGGTTTGAATAGTGGTTTTGTTTAATTGGCAAATTTGATCCAAAGGGTGGTTATGAAGAAAGTCCAAAAACTTGCATTGGACCAGAGGAGGAAATGGTACTGGGAGATAGATGAGGTTAAGGTAGATATCCAGGAATTAATTGGGGTTTTCCTAAAGATTTTTAGTTCACTAAAAATCCTTTATTCAAAAAGTGCATAAGCAGTTTCTAGAAGATAATATGATAAATTTGCATTGGACAAGGTTGGTTTCTAGTTTGAGATGGTCCCAATTTTGAATACACATTTAGGGGAATTTTCCCAAGATTTATTGGGGATTAAAAGCATTTAAAACAATTATTATTCCAATTCAGCCATTTAAGAAAGTGGGCAAATAAAATAATAAAGCTCTTCAAAAATATTTATTTTTGAAGTTGGAAGATAGGGTATGATATATGGAACTCAGATGAGCCAAAAGTTGGGGAAGTGTTTGGGCAAAAACCAAACTTTCCTTTATGGAAGAAGTTTTGGAGATTTTGACTATTAAAGAGATCAATTTGATTTGGAGCTATAATAATTATGGATACTATTTGATAAATTTTGATGAGCAAGGTAGTGGGTGTAGAAAAGGTGTACCAAGCATTTTCAACCTTGTGGAATGGAATTCCAACTTGAACTAGATGGAGGAGCAAGGTATTAAGGATCTAGGGTGAGGTTATTTTTATACCACCTAAACCTTATTGGATCTTGGAGATCAGAGCTCACCTTGAGGCAAGGGATATATGGGTAGGTAGACCAAGTCATATAGATGATCATGGCAGAATAGGTTTGGATTGGTTGCATTTGTGGTGATCAAGAAGTGATGGCAAACTTTGTTGAAAATAAGGCTGCCATACCAGATGAGTCATGATGCCTTATAACCCATGTGGGTTTAATAAGATCAAAGATCCACTTGGAAAAAGTGAAGTATATTTTGATAGACCTAAAAGAGTAGAACACAACCATACAGGGAGTTGGTCCATAGAAGGTGGGATGGTGGTGTGAGCTTCTATCCAAGTAGGCGTGATAACTAGATTTGGAGGAAAAGTTATTTTCTTGCCTGCAAAACCATCAAGAACAAGTGGGTTGGAAGATGATCTAGCCAAGGGACAAAGTGGTCCTTGTTAGTCCTTAGTATGTTTAGAAATATGGTTCAGGTGCATTTCCAAAAATGCCCAAGGGTGGAGAAAGGGAGGCATTCAAAAAGGTGATGTTGGAAACAGATTTCCAGACTTAGCCAATTTTGGCAGAGTTAGGGTTTTTGACTAGAATAAGAGGGAGGATGTTTTTGATGGGTTGCAAAGTACCCCAAGCATCATCAGTGGATGATGTTGAAGAGTAGATTGAATAGAAGGGATCCATGCTTGATATTGGTTGTCATGGGCTGGGAGCTTCTAGAATGGATCACTTCAGAATTGATCTGGCTAAGGGTTTAAGGTGATCACTTAGTACCTAGTGAGTTGATCTTGCTTTGTTTTCTTGCTTAGGATGTGGTGATTTAGAAACCTCTTGATCCTAGTGATGAGCTCCTATAGTGGCTCATACTACCTCCTAAGCAAACAAGGTAAACAGCCTATCAAGGCAACTCATCTTACAACCGATCAAGGCAACTCATCTTACAACAGATCAAGGCAACTCATCTTATGAACTGAGTGAATCCACTACTGGGGTTACCATCAAGCCTAGCTTGAGGTAAGGATGGGGCATCTTGAAGAGGTTGGATTTTGAATAGGATGAGAGGCCTTGGTATCTCTACCAAGAATAGAATTCACATGCTTTGAGTAGAGGTTTTGGGAAAACTAGAGATAAGATTAGTTGAGGGTTCTGTCTTGAAAACATAAGGAGGTCATATTATATATCTCTCCATAGTTTTGCCAATAGAAGCTACTAAAATATTTTTGGGTTATATAAGCATCTTGGCTCATGTTGTTGAAATGCCAGAACGTCTGAGAATGTAAAATGAGCTAGGATAGTTTTGTTAAATAGCTTTTGTCAATAGATGGTGAGATAAGGAGTATCATACGTCATACTCTCACATGCACAAGCACAACAAACAATAAGCAAACACTGCACAAATGAACAAGAAAAAGTTTTGTTCCCCCTGATTTTTGCCTTCATGACAACTAATCAGGGTTGCTAAAATTGGGATGTTATAGACCTTTCCCCCTTAAAAGAATCTCGTCCCAAGATTCGGGAGGGTATGGTTAGGGGATTTGGATTGAAGTTAGTACTAGGGGTGTCTAGCGTACTAACTTGTCGGCCTTGTCGTTGAAAGTGGTTACTACTTGGATGAGGTTGAGCTTCAGTCTTCTGGGATGCACGGAGAGTTGGGTGGAGTCTAGTCCTGATTACGAGGGTATGTAGGCATTTTGTCTTTGATCAGGATCACTTCGACGGTGAGGTTTGACTCCAATTTTCTTGAAAACACGAGGGTTGAGCAGACTTCCACCAGGATTGGTGAGGAGTGATCTTCCGGCTGTTAGGATTTATGGCGTCTCTCCTAAGGGATTATCGTAACCTAGCTTGCAGTTTTGGGTGCACTGCTAGATTCCTTTCGGCAGAGGGTTATTCTAATTTGCAGGAAAGACGTAGTCTTTCCCCCTTAGGTTTAGACTGGGATAGATCGGAGAGTTACCAGTCGGGGGCATCCTTATGGGGGCGGCAAAACATAGTTCTTCTGGTAGCGTACAATGACAAACGGGACGCTAGCATCATGGGTGTCGTTCCAAGGGGGGAGATATGGAAGAGCTTTTCACAAGTTGCTCTTGCCGACGTTCAGGGAGTCCTAGAGTGAGTTAAGGACCTTCTCTTGGTCTTTACTTCCAACGGGGTGTTGTCGCCTATAGATGCTAGGGAAATCTTCATTCTTGAGTTGCAAGGTTACGAGAGGTAGAGTGGCCGGGTAAGAGCCCTGGGGGCCCTCGGCTACACTTTCGTGGAGGTCTTGACTGGTTTACTCTTGGGGCATTCTCGGCTGAAGTGACCGGGTAGACCACACGTGAAACAGTTACCTTTCTTTCGGCGTAATTGAGTTGACAACCTGCTTATGCTGACATCGAGAGGTTGACTGGCCTTGCCAATGAGGGGGTATATGGGGCAATTTTCGGGGACATGGTCTTGACCTTCACAGAGGAAACAAGTGAAAAACCTAGTTGGACAAACTTTGGACGAGTGGGGTTTCCCGCAGTTTGGGCAGTGGCCGAAGCATCTGCTGGCTTGGTGTCTTTCGTCTCCGCAATGGCTACATGCCTTCTTCGAGCTTTCGGTCTTCATGGCCATCCTGGAGGAGTGAGCTATATTAAATGGTTAGCTTTCGGGGTTCAACTCGGAGGGAGGTTTGGGGGTGGGGTAGATCTATAGGATAGTGACTTGGATCTAAACAAGAAAATCTAACCGAGGGCCTCATAAAGTGGTCTTAACGGGGGTACCAGTAGTCACCTAGCGTTCGGGAGGATCACCAGACCGTCAGGAGGTGGGTTTATTTGGGGCGTTTCCGCTCCGGGTTGGGTCTGATGCAACGTCTTGGGTAAAACACGCAAGAAGTAATGCAAATCAAGCAAGCATAGCAATCCAAGGAAGTTATTACAACCAACCAGCCTACACCCGAGGGTGCTAATAGTACTTAAGCATTACAAAACGCGTTCAGGGGCGATACATGACTCTACCCTATTGCTAGCTAGGCGAGTACCACAACACGGGTGATAACTTGGAGGGTGCATCAGTGGAGTCGTGGCTGGCTTCTGGCAGATCAGTGGAGGTTTCCTGCGCTTCCCGGATGGGCTTGAACCTGCGGAGATACTGACTGGCGGTGGTGCACTTTCTGCTTTTATTGGGGGCGGCTTCTCTCGAGGTTCCTTCAGTGGCGGTGGTTTGTGCTTGATTCCTTCACAGGGCTTCCAGAGCTTCCTTACAAGTGAGAATAGCTTGCAGGCGACGGAGCTCCATCTAGGAGTGACGGTATTCGTCAACGACAACTGTTAACACCTCATTGCTAGAATAGCTGAAATGGGTCTGAAAGGAGAGAGCAGGGTATGCCAGGCTGGGGTCTTGAGTTCCTCCGGTGCAGTCGACATTGCCCTTCATGGGGAGGAAAAAGGTTGTGGGCTGTCTCATCTCTAGGAGGGAGCTACGGATGCGCATCAAGGCTTCTCTGGCTACCAAATCAACAGCAAGTACAGGGCTGGGCATCCGAGGTCCAGTGGAGTAAATAGGGCTTCCATTGGTTCCCAGCTTGACTGGTAAGATGATCTGTCCCACATAGTCTCCTGATTCCAGTCTCTTGTGGAGGGTGTAGATAGGTCTCTGCTGGTAACCGCAAAGTTGCATAGAGTCCCAGAGGAGTCGGGCAAATCCAATATTCAGCCACTCTTCATCAATAGGTTCCATCTACAAAAGTGTTTAGGCCAGGTTGGGTTAGTGACAGGTGTGTAAGATTTTAAGATTTGGAAATCAATTTAATGCAAGTTGTTTTGAAGATAGAGGGAAAAGACATAAGCACTTTTGCAAATAGTCATCTTTTCTCCCTTGTCTTTTTTGAAAATAGGTTTGTCCTTTCCTGTCTAACGTCCATGCTAACTAAGGTCTCCTACAGTCATGATGGCTCTGATACCAAGTCTGTGAGCTTCCCCGGATTTATCATCCGAGAAATCCTTGTTATGCATATATCCATGTTCCCATGATCAATGAGCCGTGGAACATAAACGACAAGTATCATTACAACATCCGAAACATAACGAATATACAAGACTTACAAGACTTACGTAGATGCCATTATGGCTACACCTTCTTTAGTAGCAGAACATCATCACGCGTAGAGCCCAATCGTGCCTCAACCTACAGGAAGCTGAATGGGAAGACAGCCTAGCTCGCTGGACGTCACCTTAACCTTCTGAAGTCGAACCTCTAAAATTCTGGCCAAGTAAATAGCCAGGGACAAAGCCGTGAGTACATTTGATTGTACTCGCAAACCACCGAGATAAGTAAAGCAAGGAAAATGCAATTCTGGCTGTGGCGAGATAGCTCTATCTAGGGTTGTTTTGAAAACCGAGTTTTTCTCTTGTAGATATGGCATCTCCATATCTTTGCTAAAAAAGAGTTTTGAAAACATGCTTCTGCTTTCTAAATCAAGACATCTCCATATCTTTGTTGAAAAAGAGTTTTGAAAATAGTTTTGGAGTAAAACCCTTTTTAATTAATACTTCTGAGCCCAGGCTCCCTCGAAACCTTCAGCCTTCCATCTATATCTCCAAACAAACACCATTTGGGTACTCCTAGCCAACACCTTTACAACCGTCCTTGACCGTGGACACGACAATTCGAATAGATTATACTCTGTAGAGTTTGCGCACTTTCTCACAAGAATCAATACATCCACCGGGATACAACCACGGCCCACTACCACTGTAGATGGGGGTCCAGATAATCAAAGATAACCTTTCGCTTGTCAACCCTAGCAAAGGCTGCTTTTCCTTTGGGGTTTGCTATCCCCGGCAACGAGTATGTGGCTCCCAGCCATAGTCCTGCCTTCCGTACACGCGTATACCCAACCGTTGCTTGGCGTATACATTAACTTGGTGACTCCACTTCCTTTCGTACTACCTAAGTCATACCATCCACGGGAGACCCAATTGTTGCACCGACACTCCTGCCAAGACAGGCTCACTCTTTCTGAAGTAAGATACAGGCTTGTAACACCCTCAAATCGGCCCTATGCAAGTTTTAGCCCTTTCCGCCAAACCCGCATAGAAACGATTCAAGGATGCCCAACAGGCACTTTCGTTCGGGTGGAAAACGAAGTAATACCATTACACAACAGTCCTCCATGGGACCCACAGAACAGATATATATACAATAGGACCCCAAGAGTCAAGAATACAGATATACAATACAAAGATCCAAATCACCTCGAAAACAATAGAGCGTCCGACTACGGACAAGATGCAAATGGGGCTAAGAGCCCTGGAGAATAACCAATGGCGTCCATAACCCTGCCCAGGCCAAGCCGGAAGGGTAACCCTGCTAACGACGTCGATCTCAAACCTGCTAAAACAAAAGGGGTGCCGACAAAGGGCAAAGGAAAAAGAAGAGCGTCAGTACTGAGGCCAGTACACGGCGAGGCTAGAATTCGGTGACTCTCGCCTACATAGGTATGGTGGGCTGAAGCGGCAGCGCAGCGGCAGTAGACAACCTATAGAGACTCGATACAACTGGCGGTTATCAGAGAGGGATAAGAAAGACCTATTCGGTTCAAACCTGAAGCTAACACCAAACAAACCCATCCTGGTATTTCCCCCTCGAGACCAAACGAGGAAGTCGGACCAAGGAAATCACACAGTTGGCAATTTTACTCCTTCCATTATAGTTGCAGCAATTACTAATCAGATATAGATAGCATGAGTCATCATGATAGCATAATTAGTGGGCAGTTTAATTACCATTCTGTTGTAGTTGGGACATTTACTAGTCAGATATAATTGTCCTGAGGAATCCCAAAACCCAGCAGTTGTTGGCACTTTTATCACATTCCATTGGAGTTGCGATACTTACTAGGCAGGTATAGTTTGACACAGATCACCACATGTCCATCAGTTGTTGGCATTTTTATTAGCCATTCCATTATAGTTGCACCGGATTACTAGTCACATATTAAGTCAAATTTATAGCACTACTTTAGTTATGCTTGTCTATGATCGAGATACTGTGCTCCAAGTCGTCCATAACCGCGGACATGGCTTTCAGAAAGTTTTACCCTGCAGGGGTGCACAAATAGCAACACACACTCGATCAACCTCGGAAAAACCAACTCAAAACTCAACGAGGCATTCACGACAAAGTGATCACAGGATTCATAAAATATTTCAGGGGGCCACCCCACTAAGCTACCCGCAACGAAGTTGGCTGGCTCCGGAACGGACCCAGGGTTTGTGTCAATGGCTGTAAACAACTGGGAACCCGAAAGTGTGACTGGGCTTGTCGATACCGCGAAACCATTCCACGTTCCAAAACAGTACAGGTGCTCCACGCATAATCTTAAATAAAGCAGTAAGGCATGGCATAGGTACAAAATAGTAATAAAGTCCCAAAATACTTGTGGCCCCAAGAAATAGAAATGAATCAAGCTCTGGCTCAGGGGGGTCCATAAGGCCTCCCGGATGTGGATAGTGCGAAAAATCAAGGAACAGGTATCAAGTACTCGGGGTCCTACGGGACACAAGTGAGCGTGGAAGAACCAAATAACATCTATTGCCCACCGATGCCTCTGCATTAGTTATATCTAGCATTTTTAATAGTTGTAATTAAAGACATGACCATCTCCACCGTTAAGCATCTACCAACCTTCCAACAACTGTGGTACTTGACAACACGAGATCGCACCTGAGCAAGCAACTACGACTCGCAAGGCCAGCTATCTACCAAACACAGGTAATAGGAGGTGTCCAAGGCAATATAGAGGCTACACGGGATATAACTGGTGCACGGAAACTAAAGCATCGCGACACGGATAGCAATAGATCAACGAGAGGGAATAAAGACTATAAATGCAAAATAGGTAGAAGGGGAAGAGATGCTCGCCTGGGAAACACTACCGAAGGATCATATCCGGAGAACTTGTCGATACTCGCATCAACTCATCGGCCTAATCCGCGAAGAAGCAAACGCTAGAAGAAACACCGGATGCAATATTTAATACTACTGTAGAAGAATCGGCATGATTATGATATGATGCAGATGCGGTGCAATTAGGCAATATTAAACGGAACCAGGGTCTCGACAATTAATTAGACGGTTCAAGTTATTTATCTACCCCGCAAATTAAATGTTGTCTTATCATGGCAAAACATGGCATCGGTCCGCTACACAGATTTAAATGGAGTCCGGAATAAGACAAAGATATCCCGCATATAGACTCCATATTTAATTTAGGTGAATCAACATAATGCCCCCACCACACAATATGTATGCGACATGAAGAATTACCATGCGACAAGTTGGATGTTATATGTTATAAAAATAATGGTCTCGGGTAGGGGGTCACATTAGGGTTTCGAAGATCTTGGAGTTCACCGAGGCTTCGATGGGGTTTGGGTTCGGTCTTCGTGTCTCGACCATCGGTCCATGTCAATGTTGTTCTCGAGGTTGCATCTAATCCAAGAAGGAGGCCTTGGAGTGTTACATCGGGCTCCGGGACGACGATCTTGTGATGCAACTGCGCCCTCTTCACACGAACATCACACGGACGCCACATGAACTTGACCTACAGGTAAAGCGAGCCAAAGCAAGAGCGTCATTGTGCAACATAACTTGGCATGCGTTGCATGAGGAAGTGGTGAGACATGGAGCATCACATCAGACAGTCAAACACTATACCATCAGCACAACGCGAGATCGAGCGGAGCATGACGAGATGTGGCACTAGGCGAACTTGGGGACACGGCTTGCAGGGGAACTGGGGCGTCGCCTGTGAGGCCATGCTTGACGCGCACACGCAGGGCAGGACGAGGCGGTCATGCTTGGATGACATACAGCGACGACGTGGGGCAGCTGACTGCAGAGAGGCGGCCATGAGCGCCGGGCGATCGTGGCGAGACCGAGCCACTGCGGCCAGCGGCGCGGAGCGGCACGGAGGAGGCAGGGCACGCTGGCGCTCGCGGTGGCAACGGCACAGCAGGACGGCAAAGAGGCGGCCGGGCTCGGGTAAGCCACGCGGTCGAAGAAGCGGTCGGCGGAGGGGAAGGTGAGCGGGGCGAGGCCAGGGACGCGAGGAGGAGCCACGGAGGTTGTAGCA
The DNA here is from genome assembly GCA_910589775.1 of Avena eriantha. Classification (NCBI taxonomy): domain Eukaryota; kingdom Viridiplantae; phylum Streptophyta; class Magnoliopsida; order Poales; family Poaceae; genus Avena; species Avena eriantha. The sequence goes on from OU342746.1 coordinate 438,029,433, forward strand.
GAGGGCCGGGAATCTCGTGAGCGGTGGCGGCCGAAAGCGGTCGTTGCGGCAGCGCCGAGGAGGAGAGGGCACGGAGGTGAGCGACGTCCGGCGGAGGGCGGCACGCGTAGAGGCGGCCGGCTAAGATGGCGGTCAAGCGAGGCAGCGAACTTGCGGGATGAAGGAAGCAGGGCCGGCGGCGCAGAGGCTTGTTGCCGGTGAGCGGCTTCGTGGCGGGGAGCTCTGGTGGCGGGGACACGGCTCGGCGAGGCAAGCTCCGGCGGGAGGGGCGAGGGCGTGGCCGGCGCATCCGAAGACAAACGAGAGGGAGGAAAGGCCGACGGGGTTGGTGGCGAAGGGAGGGGATCGCGAGGATGGAGCGCGTCGCTCTCTGTGGGGCCGGGCCCGCGATGAGATACGAGGGTCGTATCGGTGGGGTGGGTTCTGGGATGGAGCGGTCGTTGTGGGAACGTAGTGGGACCGGGCTGGTTGGTAGGGTAGCGGCTCATGGGAACATGCGGCGTGGGGTGCGCTGTAGTGCGTGTCTTTGCTGCTCGGCAGCTAGGGTGCGCATGTACCGCGTGCTGCGTTGCATGCGGTCGTGCAGGCGTGTCGTTTAGGTTGTTAGGTGGGGTGGTAGGTATAACTGGCGGCGGCGGCTAGGAGTGGAGTGGAGGCTAGGGTTAGGATTAGGGCAGTGGGGTGGTTCGATCAGGGTTGTAGGCTGCTAGCTGCTGGGCTTGGGCCTGGCGGCTTGCGGCCTCCCCTAGAAAAATATTTATTTTATTTATTTTACTTTTAGAAAAGATTTGAGAAATAGTTTTTAGATAAATAAAAGATCCGAAAAAGACCGGGGTTTTGATTTGAATAAAACCAGGGGATATTTTGGAAAACAAAAATAGGCTTTTAGAAAATAGTTTTATGCCAACAAATGCAAGATGACAGGACGATGCTCAAAGGCAAGGTGGCATGATGACATGAGCATGCGGTCATGATGATGCAATGCACAAAAACAACGCGATTTTCTAGCAGTGGTTTTTGCGGGGCGCCAAATTCGACACCAATGACAAGGGATCTCGCCCTCGAGATCCGCCTCATGGTACCGGAAGGAAGGACGCGATCTGAATCTTCTCGCTTCGTGTAGATCGTCGTGACACCACTAACAAGAGGTCCTTGTCCGTGATCGTCGAGAGAACACTCCAGAGAAACAACGGGGAAGGCCAAGGTATCAACAAATAAAGCCACCTCTAGCTTCCGTGGACGGAGTAAAATTGCTGGATCCACCGATTCGATGTACAAGAGCGAATGATAAGAGTAGTCAGATGGTGATCAGTCCATCGCGCACCCAAACCATTACTCTACACACGAATAGGCGAATTATGCAGCCAACTCTCGGAATTAGACTGAAGATCTCGACAAACGAGATTCGGGAACAAGGAGGGATGTAGACTCTGCATCGGATCTGGCGTAGATGATGTCGTCGTGTCGGAAAACAATGGTAGGCATAAACAAGGAACAAAGAATGGCACACAGATAAATGATCACTCAGATAGCACGAAGACCAGATGCAGAAGCACCGTTACCAAAGAAGGAAGCGAAAACCTGAAGGTACGACGGAAACCCAACCACGAGAAATCCTGGACTAGAAGAAGGTAAGAGAGCAGATTCGAAACACGCGGAGGTAAGAGGAGAACAGCAGAGGGGTAAGGAGTAAAAGCAAACCTAATGACATCTATCCAACCAATTTTGCAAAATAGTTTTGACTCTCTACTTCGGCCGTTAGCTAGATTATCCTACAGGCTGGACTTGTGGGGTATCGCAACTGCTGAGCTCATATACCACTCTGTAACACCCTCAAATTGGCCCTATGCAAGTTTTATCCCTTTCCGCCAAACCCGCATAGAAACGATTCAAGGACGCCCAACAGGCACTTTCGTGCGGGTGGAAAACGAAGTAATACCATTACACAACAGTCCTCGATGGGACCCACAGAACAGATATATATACAACAGGACCCCAAGAGTCAAGAATACAGATATACAATACAAAGATCCAAATCACCTCGAAAACGATAGAGCGTCCGACTACGGACAAGATCCAAATGGGGCTAAGAGCCCTGAAGAATAACCAATGGCGTCCATAACCCTGCCCAGGCCAAGCCGGAAGGGTAACCCTGCTAACGACGTCGATCTCAAACCTGCTAAAACAAAAGGGGTGCCGACAAAGGGCAAAGGAAAAAAGAAGAGCGTCAGTACTGAGGCCAGTACACGGCGAGGCTAGAATTCGGCGGCTCTCGCCTACATAGGTATGGTGGGCTGAAGCGGCAGCGCAGCGGCAGTAGACAACCTATAGAGACTCGATACAACTAGCGGTTATCAAAGAGGGATAAGAAAGACCTATTCGGTTCCAACCTGAAGCTAACACCAAACAAACCCATCCTGGTATTTCCCCCTCGAGACCAAACGAGGAAGTCGGACCAAGGAACTCACACAGTTGGCAATTTTACTCCTTCCATTATAATTGCAGCAATTACTAATCAGATATAGATAGCGTGAGTCATCATGATAGCATAAGTGTGGGCAGTTTAATTACCATTCTGTTGTGGTTGGGACATTTACTAGTCAGATATAATTGTCCTAAGGAATCCCAAAACCCAGCAGTTGTTGGCACTTTTATCACATTCCATTGGAGTTGCGATACTTACTAGGCAGGTATAGTTTGACACAGATCACCACATGTCCATCAGTTGTTGGCATTTTTATTAGCCATTCCATTATAGTTGCATCGGATTACTAGTCACATATTAAGTCAAATTTATAGCACTACTTTAGTTATGCTTGTCTATGATCGAGATACTGTGCTCCAAGTCGTCCATAACCGTGGACATGGCTTTCAGAAAGTTTTACCCTGCAGGGGTGCACAAATAGCAACACACACTCGATCCACCTCGGAAAAACTAACTCAAAACCCAACGAGGCATTCACGACAAAGCGATCACAGGATTCATAAAATATTTTAGGGGGCCACCCCACTAAGCTACCCGCAACGAAGTTGGCCGGCTCCGGAACGGACCCAGGGTTTGTGTCAATGGCTGTAAACGACTGGGAACCCGAAAGTGTGACTGGGCTTGTCGATACCGCGAAAACATTCCACGTTCCAAAACAGTACAGGTGCTCCACGCACAATCTTAAATAAAGCAGTAAGGCATGGCATAGGTACATAATAGTAATAAAGCCCCAAACTACTTGTGGCCCCAAGAAATAGAAATGAATCAAGCTCTGGCTCAGGGCGTCCATAAGGCCTCCCGGATGTGGATAGTGCGAAAAATCAAGGAACAGGTATCAAGTACTCGGGGTCCTACGGGACACAAGTGAGCGTGGAAGAACCAAATAACATCTATTGCCTACCGATGCCTCTGCATTAGTTATATCTAGCATTTTTAATAGTTGTAATTAAAGACATGACCATCTCCACCATAAACATCTCCACCGTTAAGCATCTGCCAACCTTCCAACAACTATGGTACTTGACAACACGAGATCGCACCTGAGCAAGCAACTACGACTCGCAAGGCCAGCTATCTACCAAACACAGGTAATAGGAGGTGTCCAGGGCAATATAGAGGCTGCACGGGATATAACGTGTGCACGGAAACTAAAGCATCGCGACACGGATAGCAATAGATCAACGAGAGGAAATAAAGACTATAAATGCAAAATAGGTAGAAGGGGAAGAGATGCTCGCCTGGGAAACACTGCCGAAGGATCATATCCGGAGAACTTGTCGATACTCGCATCAACTCATCGGCCTAATCCGCGAAGAAGCAAACGCTAGAAGAAACACCGGATGCAATATTTAATACTACTGCAGAAGAATCGATATGATTATGATATGATGCAGATGCGATGCAATTAGGCAATATTAAGCGGAACCGGGGTCCCGACAATTAATTAGACGGTTCAAGTTATTTATCTACCCCGCAAATTAAATGTTGTCTTATCATGGCAAAACATGGCATCGGTCCGCTACACATATTTAAATGGAGTCCGGAATAAGACAAAGATATCCCGCATATAGACTCCATATTTAATTTAGGTGAATCAACATAATGCCCCCACCACACAATATGTATGCGACATGAAGAATTACCATGCGACAAGTTGGATGTTATATGTTATAAAAATAATGGTCTCGGGTAGGGGTTCACATTAGGGTTCCGAAGATCTTGGAGTTCACCGAGGCTTCGATGGGGTTCGGGTTTGGTCTTCGTGTCTCGACCATCGGTCCATGTCAATGTTGTTCTTGAGGTTGCGTCTAATCCAAGAAGGAGGCCTTGGAGTGTTACATCGGGCTCCAGGACGACGATCTTGTGATGCAACCGCGCCCTCTTCACACGAACATCACACGGACGCCACATGAACTTGACCTATAGGTAAAGCGAGCCAAAGCAAGAGCGTCGGTGTGCAACATAACATGGCATGTGTTGCATGAGGAAGTGGCGAGACATGGAGCATCACATCAGACAGTCAAACACTATACCATCAGCACAACGCGAGATCGAGCGGAGCATGACGAGATGTGGCACTAGGCGAACTTGGGGACACAGCTTGCAGGGGAACTGGGGCGTCGCCTGTGAGGCCATGCTTGACGCGCACACGCAGGGCAGGACGAGGCGGCCATGCTTGGATGACGTACAACGACGACGTGGGGCAGCTGACTGCAGAGAGGCGGCCATGAGGGTCGGGCGATCGTGGCGAGACCGAGCCACTGTGGCCAGCGGCACGGAGGAGGCAGGGCACGCTGGCGCTCGCGATGGCAACGGCACAGCAGGACGGCAAAGAGGTGGCCGGGCTCGGGTGCCGTCATGGCGATGGACGACGAGCGCCGGCCAGAGGCGGGCAGCTCGGGGAAACGGCGATGGAGGCCAGGGAGGAGGCGGTGCGACGGTGAGGAAGGGGGGGCAAAGCCACGCGGTCGAAGAAGCGGTCAGCGGAGGGGAAGGTGAGCGGGGCGAGGCCGGGGACGCGAGGAGGAGCCGCGGAGGTTGTAGCAGAGGGCCGGGAAGCTCGTGAGCGGTGGCGGCCGAAAGCGGACGGTGCGGCAGCGCCGAGGAGGAGAGGGCACGGAGGTGAGCGACGTCCGGCGGAGGGCGGCACGCGCAGAGGCGGCCGGCGAAGATGGCGGTCAGGCGAGGCAGCGAACTCGTGGGAAGAAGGAAGCAGGGCCGGCGGCGCAGAGGCTTGTTGCCGGTGAGCGGCTTCGTGGCGGGGAGCTCAGGTGGTAGGGACGCGGCTCGGCGAGGCATGCTCCGGCGGAGGGCGGCGAGGGCGTGGCCGGCGCATCCGGAGACAAACGAGAGGGAGGAAAGGCCGATGGGGTTGGTGGTGAAGGGAGGGGATCGCGAGGACGGAGCGTGTCGCTCTCTGTGGGGTTGGGCTCGCGATGGGATTCGAGGGTCGTATCGGTGGGGTGGGTTCTGGGATGGAGCGGTCGCTGTGGGAACGTTGTGGGACCGGGGTGGTTGGTAGGGTAGCGGCTCATGGGAACATGCGGCGTGGGGTGCGCTGTAGTGCGTGTCTTTGCCGCTCAGCAGCTAGGGTGCGCGTGTACCGCGCGCTGCGTTGCATGCGGTCGTGCAGGCGTGTCGTTTAGGTTGTTAGGTGGGGGTGGTAGGTATAACTGGCGGCGGCGGCTGGGAGTGGAGTGGAGGCCAGGGTTAGGATTAGGGTAGTGGGGTGGTTCGATCGGGGTTGTAGGCTGCTAGCTGCTAGGCTTGGGCCTGGCGGCTTGCGGCCTCCCCTAGAAAAATATTTATTTTATTTATTTTACTTTTAGAAAAGATTTGAGAAATAGTTTTTAGATAAATAACAGATCCGAAAAAGACCGGGGTTTTTTTTGAATAAAACCGGGGGATATTTTGGAAAACAAAAATAGGATTTTAGAAAACAGTTTTATGCCAACAAATGCAAGATGACATGACGATGCTCAAAGGCAAGGTGGCATGATGACATGAGCATGCGGTCATGATGATGCAATACACAAAAACAACGCGATTTTCTAGCAGTGGTTTTTGCGGGCCGCCACAAGGCTTCAGATCCTAGATCTGTTAGCGCCTTCCCGGAATTCAAGGGATTCCTCCCTGTAAGCATGGTACAAGCTGCCCCAGCTAATAAAGACAAACTACGAGCTAAGCCTTAGCACCTAGGGTAATGTGGTTGCACTGATAAAAATTGTTCCGGTAAAGGCTTAGCACAAGAACAATACATCCACCGGGATACAACCACGACCCACTACCACTGTAGATGCGGGTCCGGATAATCAAACATAACCTTTCCCTTGTCGACCCTAGCAAAGGCTGCTTTTCCATTTGGGTTTGCTCTCCCCGGCAACGAGTATGTGGCTCCCAGCCATAGTCCTGCCTTCCGTACACGCGTATACCCAACAGTTGCTTGGCGTATACCTTAACTTGGTGACTCCACTTCCTTCCATACTACCTAAGTCATACCATCCGCGGGAGACCCAATTGTTGCACCGACACTCCTGCCAAGACAGACTCACTCTTGCCGAAGCAAGCTACAGGCTTTAGATCCTAGATCTGTTAGCGCCTGCCCGGAATTCAAGGGATTCCTCCTTGTAAGCATGGTACAAGCTATCCCGGCTAATGAAGACAAACTACGAGCTAAGCCCCAGCACCTAGGGTAATGTGGTTGCACTGATAAAAATTGTTCCGGTGAAGGCGTAGAACATCCCTTCACTTCCTCATTTCTCATCATCACCTTTTCTTTTGTTAAAACCTCCCCTGGGAACGATGGCTCTTCCCAAGGGTTTTTACAAAACAGTTTTGAAACATTTGTAGTAGGGTAAATCCCAAAACAAGTTATTTTCTCAAAGCCGTGTTTCCAAAGAGGTAGGATGCTAACTAGCATACTCTCGGTCTAAAGGGGTAAAATGGTAGGTACAACAGGGTGGTGCCACGAAGAACACAAAGTCATAACTTGGAGGAGCCAAGTTATTCGCGCAGTAGTTATAAAACAAGACATGCAGCTAAATAATGCAGTTTATAAAGAGGATACAAACAGGTAACAAAGAGAGTAGGACAAGTATCGGAATTCTGGAATGGTGGCTTGCCTGTGATCCGCAATAAGTCCCTGGACTTCTTTCGATAACCAAGAATACCCAATAAATAAACTAAGAAGTCCTTTCCTTCTTGTCGTCTGACACTCACACTATCGACGTCATCGAGTATACATGCAAGCAGACAATACCACAATCAATACAGGGCATACATGCATCAAACATACAGCAAATAAACATACTGAATCGTACTTAATTTAGGAGGTTTGGGAGGAGTTGGATACTAGGAGGGGAATTACAAGATTGCCATGGAAGTGTTTTTCCTTTGGAAGATAGTTGTCTAGGGTATATATCCAGGGCTTGTGATGGAGACTTGAGTTCTGTAGGATACCAATGTGTAACAATGATATGCTCAGTTAGGTCTTTGTAACACCAAACCAATACAAGTGGTTTCACTAGATTATCAATTACCTCGATTTAGTTATGATTTTTATAGTGGTAATAACTCTAGTTTGAGGGAATAATTCACCAGAATTTATCTGGAGCTCCAAAAATTATTTCCTTGGGTGGTTAGGTAGTTCTTGGTGTACTGAACCACCTAGAGTTGTAATCTTGTCAAAATAATTCCAGAATGCCCTCAGGAAATTCTCAAAGGCAGTTCTGTAGCCAACTTTTCTTTTTCACCCGATTAAATTTACAGCAGCTCTTGAGTTGATACCAAGGGCATGCGATAGGCATTTAGAATACCTTTCTGTAGAAATTGGATTCGCCCTTTTTGGAATTGCCAAACTTCTAGAGTGATTTAATTAGTGATAAAACCACCTATAGAAGTAATTAAAACACTAAAAACCAACAGAAGATCAATAACACCTCATCTCCTGGTTTTAGATGGGTAATTGGGTGCTACTTCACTGGGAGTTGGAATTAGGTCAAAACCACATTTGGTTTGACCTAGAGAATTTATCCATGGCAGAAACAGGCTGTTTTTGTTATTTTTGTTAGGGTCACACTACTGTTCACCTTGGCATAGGACCTGTGCTAGATGATAGGTATATCAAATACCTTCCAGTAGAGCCTTGCTACTCCCCAAATGGAGATATAAAACTCTCTGAGGAATTTATTTGGTGTAAAGTACACCTGGTAGAAGAATAAATCCTAGCAAATAAAGGAATTTATTTTGGACTTGGGGTTGCTTCTGCATGATTGAGACAACATCTGGGTACTACCAGATATTTGAATCTTGTCATTTGGACTTGATTTACATTTTTAAATGCTCGTCGGAGCTCACTGGTGCGGCTCGATGAGGCGTCCTGGGCAAAAAGGAGAGCACAGTTAGATGCAGGGGAGGTAGGGGAGCTCGACCAGGTGACATGCAGAAAGAGAAGCATAGGGGATGGGAGGCCTTGCTCGATTTTTGTAAAAAAGGCTCGAGGCTCCTTCTTCTTCTTCCTGCGGGCAGCACAAAGAAGAGGAGGAAGAGGGAGTGCTAGGGGGTAAGTGGGGAGGAGAGGGAGCAAATGAGGTGCAAGGGGCATGCTGGGGTGCCCTCTAGCCTTTATACCAAGGTGGGGGAGGTAGATGGAGTAAATGTCCCATTTGGACATGGGGGAGGGGGAATGCTGGCCAGGGATTGGCCTAGGGAACGGAAGGGAGGGGTAAAAATGGGTTTTGGTCGGGCTGAGAGAGTTGTGGCAGCTGGGGTAATTACTTGGGGTAAATCTTGTAAGATTTGCTTGTCTCTCTCTCTCTCTTTCTACTAGTACAAGGGTAAAATGGGAAAGGCTGAGGTGGGGCTACAGTGGTGTCGACTTGGGATGTGTCCTGGTGCTGAGGAGATACACTGAGCAAGTTTTGATGAGATATGTAAATGGTTTGAATAGTGGTTTTGTTTCATTGGCAAATTTGATCCAAAGGGTGGTTATGAAGAAAGTCCAAAAACATGCATTGGACCAGAGGAGGAAATGATACTGGGAGATAGATGGGGTTAAGGTAGATATCCAGGAATTAATTGGGGTTTTTCTGAAGATTTTTAGTTCACTAAAAATCCTTTATTCAAAAAGTGCAGAAGCAGTTTCTAGAAGATCATTTGATAAATTTGCATTGGACAAGGTTGGTTTCTAGTTTGAGATGGTCCCAATTTTGAATACACATTTAGGGGAATTTTCCCAAGATTTATTGGGGATTAAAAACATTTAAAACAATTAGTATTCCAATTCAGCCATTTAAGAAATTGGGCAAAAGAAATAATAAAGCTCTTCAAAAAAAATTATGTTTGAAGTTGGAAGATAGGGTATGATATATGGAACTCAGATGAGCCAAAATTTGGGGAAGTGTTTGGGCAAAAACCAAACTTTCCTTTATGGAAGAAGTTTTGGAGATTTTGACTATTAAAGAGATCAATTTGATTTGGAGCTATAATAATTATGGATACAATTTGATAAATCTTTATGAGAAAGGTAGAGGGTGTAGACAAGGTTTAGCAATCATTTACAACCTTGTGGAATGGAATTCCAACTTGAATTAGATGGAGGAGCAAGGTATTAAGGATCTAGGGTGAGGTTATTTTTATACCACCTAAACCTTGTTGGATCTTGGAGCTAAGAGCTCACCTTCAGGCAAGGGCTATATGGGTAGGTAGACCAAGTCATATATATGATCATGGCAGAATAGGTTTGGATTGGTTGCATTTGTGGTTATCAAGAAGTGTTGGCAAACTTTGTTGAAAATAAGGCTGCCTTATCAGATGAGTCATGATGCCTTATAACCCATGTCGGTTTAATAAGCTCAAGGATCCACTTGGAACAAGTGAAGTAGATTTTGATAGACCTAAATGAGTAGAACACAACCATACAGGGAGTTGGTCCATATAAGGTGGGATGGTGGTGTGAGCTTCTATCCAAGTAGGCATGATAACTAGATTTGCAGGAAAAGTTATTTTCTTGCCTGCAAAACCATCAAGAACAACTGGGTTGGAAGATGATCTAACCAAGGGAAAAAGTGGGCCCTTAGTCCTTAGGATGTTTAGAAAGATGGTTCAGGTGCATTTCCAAAAATTCCCAAGGGTGGCATTCAAAAAGGTGATGTTGGAAACAGATTTCCAGACTTACCCAATTTTGGCAGAGTTAGGGTTTTTGACTAGAATAAGAGGGTGGATGTTTTTGATGGGTTGCAAAGTACCCAAGCATCATCATTGGATGATGTTGAAGAGTAGATTGAATATAAGGGATCCATGCTTGATATTGGTTGTCGTGGACTGGGAGCTTCTAGAATGGATCACTTCAGAATTGATCTAGCTAAGGGTTTACGGTGATCACTTAGTATCTAGTGAGTTGATCTTGCTTTGTTTTCTTGCTTAGGATGTGGTGATTTAGAAACCTCTTTATCCTAGTTATGAGCTCCTAGAGTGGCTCATACTACCTCCTAAGCAAACAAGGCAAACAGCCTATCAAGGCAACTCATCAAACAACAGATCAAGGCAACTCATCCTACAGCAGATCAAGGCAACTCATCTTACAGCAGATCAAGGCAACTCATCTTATCAACTGAGTGAATCCACTACTAGGGTTACCATCAAGCCTAGCTTGAGGTAAGGATGGGGCATCTTTACGAGGTTGGATTTTGAACAGGACGAGAGGCCTTGGTATCTCTACCAAGAATAGAATTCACATGCTTTGAGTAGAGGTTTTCGGAAAACTAGAGATAAGATTAGTTGAGGGTCCTGTCTTGAAAACATAAGGAGGTTATATTATATATCTCTCCATAGTTTTGTCAATAGAAGCTACTAAAATATTTTTGGGTTATATAAGCATCTTGGCTCATGTTGTTGAAATGCCAGAACGTTTGAGAATGTAAAATGAGCCAGGATAGTTTTGTTAAATAGCTTTTGTCAACAGATGGTGAGATAAGGAGTATCATACGTCATACTCTCACATGCACAAGCACAACAAACAATAAGCAAGCACTGCACAAATGAACAAGAAAAAGTTTTTTTCCACCTGATTTTTGCCTGCATGACAACTAATCAGGGTTGCTGAAATTGGGATGTTATAGACCTTTCCCCCTTAAAATAATCTCGTCCCAAGATTCGGGAGGGTACGGTTAGGGGATTTGGGTTCAAGTTAGTACTAGGGGTGTCTAGCGTACTAACTTGTCGCCCTTGTCGTTGAAAGTGGTTACTACTTCGATGAGGTTGAGCTTCAGTATTCCAGGATGCACAGAGAGTTGGGTGGAGTCTAGTCCTGATTACGAGGGTCTGTAGGCATTTTTTCTTTGATCAGGATCACTTCGACGGTGAGGTTGGACTCCAATTGTCTTGAAAACACGAGGGTTGAGCAGGCTTCCACCAGGATTGGTGAGGAGTGATCTTCCGGCTGTTAGGATTTATGGCGTCTCTCCTAAGGGATGATCATAACCTAGCTTGCAGTTTTGGGTCCACTGCTGGATTCCTTCCGGCAGAGGGTTATTCTAATTTGCAGGAAAGACGTAGTCTTTCCCCCTTAGGTTTAGACTGGGATAGATCGGAGAGTTACCAGTCGGGGGCATCTTTATGGGGGCGGCAAAACATAGTTCTTCTGGTAGCGTATAATGACAAACGGGAGGCTAGCATCATGGGTGTCGTTCCAAGGGGGGAGATATGGAAGAGCTTTTCACAAGTTGCTCTTGCCGACGTTTAGGGAGTCCTAGAGTGAGTTAAGGAGCTTCTCTTGGTCTTTACTTCCAACGGGGTGTTGTCGCCTATAGATGCTAGGGAAATCTTCATTCTTGAGTTGCAAGGTTACGAGAGGTAGAGTGGCCATCTTTTCTGGAGGTAAGAGCCCTGGGGGCCTTCGGCTTCACTTTTGCGGAGGTCTTGACGGGTTTACTCTCGGGGCATTCTCGGCTGAAGAGACCGGGTAGTCCACACGTGAAACATGTACCTTTCTTTTGGCGTAATTGAGTTAACGACCTGCTTATGCTGACATCGAGAGATTGACTGGCCTTGCCAATGAGGGGGTATATGGGGCAATTGTCGGGGACATGGTCTTGACCTTCACAGAGGAAACAAGTGATAAACCGAGTTGGACAAACTTCTGACGAGTGGGGTTTCCCGCAGTTTGGGCAGTGGCCGGAGCATCTGCTGGCTTGGTGTCTTTCGTCTCCGCAACGGCTACAGGCCTTCTTCGAGCTTTCGGTCTTCATGGCCATCCTGGGGGATTTCCTGCGGGTGGTAGGTGCTCCGGTGGAGGAGTGAGCTATATTAAATGGTTAGCTTTCGGGGTTCAACTCGGAGGGAGGTTTGGGGGTGGGGTAGATCTATAGGATAGCGACTTGGAGCTAAACAAGGAAATCTAACCGAGGGCCTCATAAAGTGGTCTTAACGGGGTACCAGTAGTCACCTAGCGTTCGGGAGGATCACCAGACAGTCAGGAGGTGGGTTCATTTGGGGCATTTCCGCTCCGGGTTGGGTCTGATGCAATGTCTTGGGTAAAACACGCCGGAAGTAAAGCAAATCAAGCAAGCATAGCAATCCAAGGAAGTTATTACAACCAACCAGCCTACACCCGAGGGTGCTAATAGTACTTAAGCATTACAAAACGCGTTCAGGGGCGATACATGACTCTACCCTATTGCTAGCTAGGCGAGTACCGCAACGCGGGCGATAACTCAGAGGGTGCATCAGTGGAGTCGTGGCTGGCTTCTGGCAGATCAGTGGAGGTTTCCTACGCTTCCTGGATGGGCTTGAACCTGCGGAGATACTGACTGGTGGTGGTGCACTTTCTGCTTTTATTGGGGGCGGCTTCTCTCGAGGTTCCTTCAGTGGTGGTGGTTTGTGCTTGATTCCTTCGCAGGGCTTCCAGAGCTTCCTTACGAGTGAGAATAGCTTGCAGGCAACGGAGCTCCATCTAGGAGTGACGGTATTCGTCAACGACGGCTGTTAACACCTCATTGCTAGAATAGCTGAAACGGGTCTCAAAGGAGAGAGCAGGGTATGCCAGGCTGGGGTCTTGAGTTCCTCCGGTGCAGTCGACAATCCCCTTCATGGGGAGGAAAAGGTTGCGGGTTGTCTCATCTCTAGAAGGGAGCTATGGATGCGCATCAAGGCTTCTCTGGCTACAAAATCAACAGCAAGTACGGGGCTGGGCATCCGAGGTCCAGTGGAGTAGATAGGGCTTCCATTGGTTCCTGTCTTGACTGGTATGACGATCTGTCCCACATAGTCTCCTGATTCTAGTCCCTTGTGGAGGGTGTAGATAGGTTTCTGCTGGTAACAGCAAAGTTGCATAGAGTCCCAGAGGAGTCAGGGAAATCCAATATTCAGCCACTCTTCATCAATAGGTTCCATCTACAAAAGTGTTTAGGCCAGGTTGGGTTAGTGACAGGTGTGTAAAATTTTAAGATTCGGTTATCAATTTAATGCAAGTTGTTTTCAAGATAGAGGGAAAAGACATAAGCACTCTTGCAAATAGTCATCTTTTCTCCCTTGTCTTTTTGAAAATAGGTTTTTCATTTCCTGTCTAACATCCATGCTAACTAAGGTCTCCTACAGTTAGGATGGCTCTGATACCAAGTATGTGGGCTCCCCCGGATTTATCATCCAAGAAATCCCTGTTATGCATATATCCACGTTCCCATTATCAGTGAGTCGTGGAACATAAATGACAAGTATCATTACAATATCCGAAACATAACGAATATACAAGACTTACATAGATGACATTATGGCTACACCTTCTTTTGCAGCAGAACATCGTCACGCAAACAGCCCAATCGTGCCTCAATCTACAGGCAGCTGACTGGGAAGATAGCCTAGCTCGGATGACGTCACCTTAACCTTCTGAAGTCGAACCTCTGAAAGTCTGGCCAAGTAAATAGCCAGGGACAAAGCCGTGAGTACATTTGATTGTACTCGCAAACCACCGAGATAAGTAAAGCAAGGAAAATGCAATTCTGGCTGTGGCGAGATAGCTCTATCTAGGGTTGTTTTTAAAACCGAGTTTTTCTCTTGTAGATATGGCATCTCCATATCTTTGCTAAAAAAGAGTTTTGAAAACATGCTTCTGCTTTATCAATCAAGACATCTCCATATCTTTGTGGAAAAAGAGTTTTGAAAACAGTTTTGGAGTAAAACCCTTTTTAATCAACTTCGACCACCTCAGGTCAAAACAATACTTCCGAGCCCAGGCTCCCCCGGAACCTTCACCCATCCATCCGTTTCTCCAAACAAACACCGTTTGGGTACTCCTAGCCAACACCTTTACACCCGTCCTTGACCGTGGACACGACTATTCGAATAGATTATAATCTGCAGAGTTTGCGCACTTTCCCACAAAAATCAATACATCCGCCGGGATACAACCACGGCCCACTACCACTTTAGATGGGGGTACGGATAATCAAACATAACCTTTCGCTTATCGATCCTAGCAAAGGCTGCTTTTCCTTTTGGGTTTGCTCTCCCTGGCAACAAGTATGTGGCTCCCAGCCATAGTCCTACCTTCCGTACATGCGTATACCCAACCATTGCTTGGCGTATACCTTAACTTGGTGACTCCACTTCCTTCCGTACTACCTAAGTCATACCGTCCGTGGGAGACCCAATTGTTGCATCGGCACTCCTGCCAAGACAGGCTCACTCTTGCCGAAGTAAGCTACAGGCTTTAGATCCTAGATCTGTTAGCATCTGGCTGGAATTCAAGGGATTCCTCCCTGTAAGCATGGTACAAGCTGCCCCGGCTAATAAAGACATACTACGAGCTAAGCCCTAGCACCTGGGGGTAATGTGGTTGCACAGATACAAATTGTTTCGGTAAAGGCGTAGAACATCCCTTCACTTCCTCATTTCTCATCATCACCATTTCTTTTGTTAAAACCTCCCCTGGGAACGATGGCTCTTCCCAAGGGTTTTTACAAAACAGTTTTGAAACATTTGTAGTAGGGTAAATCCCAAAACAAGTTATTTTCTCAAAGCCGGGTTTCCAAAGAGGTAGGATGCTAACTAGCATACTCTCGGTCTAAAGGGGTAAAATGGTAGGTACAACAGGGTGGTGCCACGAAGAACACAAAGTCATAACTTGGAGGAGCCAAGTTATTCGCGCAGTAGTTATAAAACAAGACATGCAGCTAAATAATGCAGTTTATAAAGAGGATACAAACAGGTAACAAAGAGAGTAGGACAAGTATCAGAATTCAGGAATGGTGGCTTGCATGTGATCCGCAATAAGTCCCTGGACTTCTTTAGATAACCAAGAATACCTAATAAATAAAATAAGAAGTCCCTTCCTTATTGTCGTCTGACACTCACACTATCGACGTCATCGAGTATACATGCAAGCTGAAAATACCACAATCAATACAGGACATACATGCATCAAACATACGGCAAACAAACATACTGAATCCTACTTAATTTAGGAGGTTTTGGAGGAGTTGGATACTAGGAGGGGAATTACAAGATATCCATGGAAGTGTTTTTCCTTTGGAAGATAGTTGTCTAGGGTATATATCCAGGGCTTGTGATGGAGACTTGAGTTATGTAGGATACCAATGTGTAACAATGATATCCTCAGTTAGTTATTTGTAACACCAAACCAATACAAGTTGTTTCACTAGATTATCAATTACCTAGATTTAGTTATGATTTTTATAGTGGTAATAACTCTAGTTTGAGGGAATAATTCACTAGAATTTATCTGGAGCTCCCAAAATTATTCCCTTGGGAGGTTAGGTAGTGTTTGGTGTACTGAACCACCTAGAGTTGGAATGTTGCCAAAAGAGTTACCAGAATGCCCTCAGGAAATTCTCAAAGGCAATTATGTAGCCAACTTGTCTTTTTCACCAGATTAAATCTACAGAAGATCCTGAGATTATTCCAAGGGCATGTGATAGGCATTTAGAGTACCTTTCTGTAGAAATTAAATTCACCCTTTTTGGAGTTGCCAAACTCCTGGAGTGATTTAATTAGTGATAAAACCAGCTACAAATGTAATTAAATCACTAAAAACCAAAAGAAGATCAATAACTCCTAATCTCCTTGTTTTAGATGGGTAATAGGGTGATACTTCTATGAGAGTTGGAGTTAGGTCCAAACTACATTTGGTTTGACCTAGAGAATTTACCCATGGCAGAAACAGGCTGTTTTTGTTATTTTTGTTAGGGTCACACTAATGTTCACCTTGGCATAGGACCTCTGCTAGATGATAGGTATATCAAATACCTTCTAGAAGAACCTTGGTTCTCCCCAAATGGATATATAAAACTCTCTGAGGAATTTATTTGGTGTAAAGTACACCTGGTAGCAGAATAAATCCTAGCAAATAAAGGAATTTATTTTGGACTTAGGGTTGCTTCTGCATGATTGAGAAAACATCTGGGTACTAACAGATATTTGAATCTTGTCATTTGGACTTGATCTACATTTTTAAAGGGATTTAATCCTACTGGTATTTCTCTAGATCTGAAATTTTAGAAAAAAAAGAAAAGGGGCAACAGGGAACTGGGCTGGATCTGGGGCTACTGGGCCGGACGGGAGGGAATCGGCCCACGGTGCACGGGGCGACACGCAGGAGCAACGCGGCTTGTACCTGGCAAGTGGGGCCTAGCGTCAGTGGAAGCAGGCGGCCGAAGCGGTATCGGCGGCTGCGGCCGTTCGATTAGATGGCGATCGACGGCTCGTGGCTGTCGTCCACCTGGTGTCGCCGGCGACGAGAGCTGACCCTAGCAAAGGACGGCGCGGGGTGGGGAGCTCACCTGAGGACTCGGGAGAAGACGTGGAGGCGGCAGGGCGATGTGGTCGACGACGGCGACCTCGGGGTTGGGCGAAAGGAGGGGGTTCCTCGACTGGATCTGGCATGCGCGAGGGCGACCGAGGAGATATCGTTGGAGCTCACCAGTGCGGCTCGATGAGGCATCCTGGGAGAAAAGAAGAGCACGGTTAAATGCAGGGGAGGTAGGGGAGCTCGACCAGGTGACATGCAGAAGGAGAAGCAGAGGGGATGGGAGGCCTTGCTCGATTTTTGGAAAAAAGGTCTAAGGCTCCTTCTTCTTCTTCCTGCAGGCAGCACAGAGAAGAGGAGGAAGAGGGAGTGCTGGGGGGTAAGTGGGGAGGAGAGGGAGCAAATGAGGTGCTGGGGCGTGCTGGGGTGCCCTCTAGCCTTTATACCAAGGTGGGGAGGTAGATGGAGTAAATGTCCCATTTGGACATGGGGAAGGGGGAATGTTGGCCAGGGATTGGCCTAGGGAACGGTGGGGAGGGGTAAAAATGGGTTTTGGTCGGGCTAAGGGAGCTGTGGCAGCTGGGGTAATTACTTGGGGTAAATCTTGTAAGATTTGCTTGTCTCTCTCTCTTTCTACTGGTACAAGGGTAAAATGGGAAAGGCTGAGGTGGGGCTATAGTGGTGTCGACTTGGGTTGTGTCCTGGTGCTGAGGAGATGCACTGAGCAAGTTTTGATGAGATTTGTAAATGGTTTGAATAGTGGTTTTGTTTAATTGGCAAATTTGATCCAAAGGGTGGTTATGAAGAAATTCCAAAAACTTGCATTGGACCAGAGGAGGAAATGGTACTGGGAGATAGATGAGGTTAAGGTAGATATCCGGGAATTAATTGGGGTTTTTCTGAAGATTTTTAGTTCACTAAAAATCCTTTATTCAAAACGTGCAGAAGAAGTTTCTAGAAAATCATTTGATAAATTTGCATTGGACAAGGTTGGTTTATGGTTTGAGATGGTCCCACTTTTGAATACACATTTAGGCGAATTTTCCCAAGATTTATTGGGGATTAAAATCATTTAAAACAATTATTATTCCAATTCAGCCATTTAAGAAAGTGGGCAAAAGAAATAATAAAGCTCTTCAAAAATATTTATTTTTGAAGTTGGAAGATAGGGTATGATATATGGAACTCAGATGAGCCAAAGTTGGGGAAGTGTTTGGGCAAAAACCAAACTTTCCTTTATGGAAGAAGTTTTGGAGATTTTGACTATTAAAGAGATCAATTTGATTTGGAGCTATAATAATTATGGATACTATTTGATAAATCTTGATGAGCAAGGTAGTGATTGTAGAAAAGGTGTACCAAGCATTTGCAACCTTGTGGAATGGAATTCCAACTTGAACTAGATGGAGGAGCAAGGTATTAAGGATCTAGGGTGAGGTTATTTTTATACCACCTAAACCTTGTTGGATCTTGGAGATCAGAGCTCACCTTGAGGAAAGGGCTATATGGGTAGGTAGACCAAGTAATATAGATGATCATGGCATAATAGGTTTGGATTGGTTGCATTTGTGGTGATCAAGAAGTTATGGCAAACTTTGTTGAAAATAAGGCTCCCATACCAGATGAGTCATGATGCCTTATAACCCATGTGGGTTTAATAAGCTCAAGGATCCACTTGGAACAAGTGAAGTAGATTTTGATAGACCTAAATGAGTAGAACACAACCATATAGGGAGTTAGTCCATAGATGGTTGGATGGTGGTGTGAGCTTCTATCCAAGTAGGCGTGATAACTAGATTTGCAGGAAAAGTTATTTTCTAGCCTGCAAAACCATCAAGAACAAGTGGGTTTGAAGATGATCTAACCAAGGGCAAAAGTGGGCCTTGTTAGTCCTTAAGACGTTTAGAAATATGGTATAGGTGCATTTCCAAAAATGCCTAAGGCTGGAGAAAGGGAGGCATTCAAAACGGTGATGTTGGAAACGCCAGAGTTAGGGTTTTTGACTAGAATAAGAGGGAGGATGTTTTTGATGGGTTGCAAAGTACCCAAGCATCATCAGTGGATGATGTTGAAGAGTAGATTGAATAGAAGGGATCCATGCTTGATATTGGTTGTCATGGACTGGGAGCTTCTAGAATGGATCACTTCAGAATTAATCTGGCTAAGGGTTTAAGGTGATCACTTAGTATCTAGTGAGTTGATCTTGCTTTGTTTTCTTGCTTAGGATGTGGTGATTTAGAAACCTCTTGATCCTAGTGATGAGCTCCTAGAGTGGCTCATACTACCTCCTAAGCAAATAAGGCAAACAACAGATCAAGGCAACTCATCAGACCGCAGACCAAGGCAACTCATCTTACAACAGATCAAGGTAACTCATCTTATAGCAGATCAAGGCAACTCATCTTATCAACTGAGTGAATCCACTACTGAGGTTACCATCAAGCCTAGCTTGAGGTAAGGATCGGGCATCTTGAAGAGGTTGGATTTTCAACAGGATGAGAGGCCTTGGTATCTCTACCAAGAATAGAATTCACATGCTTTAAGTAGAGGTTTTGGGAAAACTAGAGATAAGATTAGTTGAGGGTTCTCTCTTGAAAACATAAGAAGGTTATATTATATATCTCTCTATAGTTTTGTCAATCGAAGCTACTAAAATAGTTTTGGGTTATATAAGCATCTTGGCTCATGTTGTTGAAATGCCAGAACGTTTGAGAATGTAAAATGAGCCAGGATAGTTTTGTTAAATAGCTTTTGTCAACAGATGGTGAGATAAGGAGTATCATAGGTCATACTCTCACATGCACAAGCAGAACAAACAATAAGCAAACACTGCACAAATGAACAAGAAAAAGTTTTTATTCCCCCTGATTTTTGCCTTCAGGACAACTAATCAGGGTTGCTGAAATTGGGTTGTTACAAAAACGAAGTTAATTCAGCTCAAATTTCAACAAAGTTGTTTACTACCTTGGTCATTTTGCTAGCCTTGTTGAAGAAGGCTTGTAGCATAGCTTTCTGTAGTTTCACCTATATTCAACGATTTGCATGCAACAAAAAAAACATGATTACCGTAACTATGTATAATACATTGGTAGCTTGCTTATTCTTGTTTTCCAGATAGTCCAACGAATTACAGTGGCATGTTTCTTATCACATTTCTATACCATATCAGAGAGAAGCCCAACCATAGTGTTAATCCAAAGAGTTGATGCAACAACATTCTAACACCACATACTTTGCTAAGTGAAAGTAAAAGAACAAATTCTCCTGATTTTCATATGCCCCACAAACCCCACATAGATAGGTACCCATACAACCTATCCCTTTCAGCTTATCTCTCCTCAAAATATAGTTCCCAACAACCAATCAACCAGAAACCTTGATTCTTAAAGGAAATTTCAGTTTCCAAAATACATTGTAGCAAAATTTTAATACTTCTAACAGTGAGGTACAACTATAAGGTATTTATAGAGAGTTCCAAAATATAGTTAAAAGATACACTTTGTCAAGATCATCCTAGAGCTAAACCTCAGTACACATCTTTACCACCATGTTCCTGTGGTTTCCTCCCGTAGAAATCTTCTAAACCATGTTTGATCGTCTCCTGTGAAAAAAATCTAGCGTTACCGTCTCTATGCCCTCACCAAAGCTTCATCTTCATTATTTGTATAATTCAATTGGCCTTTATCATTTTCTCCCTTCTATAGATTGAGAAGCATTAGACAGATCCTCCATATCCATGGAGTCATTAAATTCATCTATACGATGAATTTGATCAAGTGGCATATCATGAATTTGGAACCTCAAATGATGCTCATAAACGGACCAGGAGTGCTATGAAAATAAAACTACACAATGCAGTTACTGAATATATAATGAAATTAAGTGACACATATACATTAGGAATTGAATAAAGAAGGCAATTTTGTACCTATTAGGTGATTCGCCACGGGATGTTAGTGCAAATCATAGCGGAGGCAGCCACCATGGACGTTGTTGGTGTCATAGGGAAACCCTAATCTGAAGAGACGTAGGCGGTGCACTATAGTTGGTCGGCTTCTTCCTTCGTGTCAGCACAACCTAGTTTGCGCGATAGTTAGACACCAATGGGGGAAGTTCGAAGGACATGACTAAGTCGTCCCTAGCCCAAACACAATGCAAGAGTGCTACCAGAGTCAGGAGGTGTGGCAACGGCTATCATCCTAGCCCGGAATTGACTCAGAGCATGATTCTAGTAGCGCATCATGGGGATCAGTTGTGGGCAGCAGTGGAGGGGAGGTGTTGGGCCAGAGTTTACGCGGGGGCGGGGCGCGAGTGGTGAACTGGTGGGTGTGAAATTTCCCTCAGGCCAAGCATTTCACATTTTTGAAACTCACTGTCGCTAATTCAAATTTAGAGTAGGGATGGTTTTTAAACTTGGAAAAATTAAGCATGTAGTGACTTTTTAGTATCATGTAGACCCTACATGTTACCGTCCGTACTCGAAATTGTTATTATTTTCCCTATCTATTTTCTGCGTTTCAAAATAAGAGATTTATTAGCTTTATCTGAAACATATGTATCTAGACTCTTCTTAGTGTACAGTTTCACTCTTACATTATAGAAAAAGACTAAAACATATAATTTGAAACAGAAAAAGTACTAATTATAGGCTATGTATATTGGAAAGCGCTAGTATGCTTAAGCGTGTGGCTCCAGCGGCAATATTTATCTCCAATCAGTTTAGTTGTCGAGCAGGTATAGGCAAGGTTAGGCGGTATGCATTTTCTAAGCGCCAGAATCTTTTCTACTCCCTCTACTTATAAATAAATACACTTCTAATTTTTATCTGAAACAAAAAATTAAAATTTGATGAACTTAATGTCGCAACCTATATAACATTAAATTCGACATTATGAAACTACATTTCAAGACGGATCTAATTGTACTAACTTGTCTCATTGAATGTGTGTTCTTTTCACAAACCACATATGGATCCACCAGTGTCATTACATGTGTGTTCTTTTCATTAACCACATATGGATCCCCTAGTGTCATTGCATGTGTGTTCTTTTCATTAACCACAACTAAAGTCATTGCATGTCTGTTATTTTCACAAATCAAATATGGATCCACCAGAGTCATTGCATGTTTGTTCTTTTCATAAACCACATATGGATCCACCAGAGTCATTGCGTGTCTGGTCTTTTCACAAACCACATGGATCCACCAGTGTCATTACATATGTGTTCTTTTAATAAACCACGGCTAGAGTCATTAGATGTGTGTTCTTTTCATAAACCACAACTAGAGTCATTAAATGTGTGCTCTTTTCACAAACAACATATGGATCCACCAGTGTCATTGAATGTGTGTTCTTTTCACAAAGCACATATGGATCCACCAGAGCCATTGCATGTGTGTTCTTTTCCTAAAACACATATGGATCCACCAAAGTCATTGCATGTGTGTTCTTTTCACAAACCACATATGGATCCACCAGTGTCATTGCATGTGTGTTCTTTTCATAGACCACATATGGATCCACCACAGTTATTTCATGTGTGTCCTTTTCATGAACCAGAGCTAGAGTCATTGCATGTCAGTTCTTTTCACAAACCACATATGGATCCACCAGTGTCATTGCATGTTTGTTCTTTTCACAAACCACATATGGATCCACAAGAGTCATTTCATGTGTGTTCTTTTCACAAACCACACATGGATCCACCAGTGTCATTGAATGTGTGTTCTTTTCACAAACCACATATGGATCCACCAGAGTCATTGCATGTGTGTTCTTTTCATAAACCACATATGGATCCCCTAGTGTCATTGAATGTGTGTTCTTTTCACGAACCACATATGGATCCACCAGTGTCATTGCATGTGTGTTCTTTGCATGAACCACAACTAGAGTCACTGCATGTCTGTTCTTTTCAAAAACCACAAATGGATCCACTAGGGTGATTTCATGTGTGTTCTTTTCACAAACCACACATGGATCCACCAGTGTCATTGAATTCGTGTTCTTTTCACACACTACATATGGATCCACCAGACTCATTGCATGTGTGTTCTTTTCATCAACCACATGTAGAGTCATTAAATGTATGTTCTTTTCACAAACCACTTATGGATCCACCAGTGTCATTGAATGTGTGTTCTTTTACTAAAACACATATGGATCCGCCAGTGTCATTGCATGCGTGTGCTTTTCATGAACCATAACTAGAGTCATTGAATGTGTGTTCTTTTCACAAACCACACATGGATCCACCAGTGTCATTGCATGTGTGTAAACCACATAGATCCACCAGTGTCATTGCATGTGTGTAAACCACATGGATCCACCAGTGTCATTGAATATGTGTTCTTTTCACAAACCACATATGGATCCACCAATGTCATTGCATGTGTGTTCTTTTCATTAACCACATATGGATCCCCTAGTGTCATTGCATGTGTGTTCTTTTCATTAACCACAACTAGAGTCATTGCATGTCTATTTATTTCACAAACCACATATGGATCCACCAGAATCATTGCATGTCTGTTCTTTTCATAAACCACATATGGATCCACCAGAGTCATTGCATGTTTAGTATTTTCATAAACTACATGGATACACCAGTGTCATTGCATGTGTGTTCTTTTAATAAACCACACCTAGAGTCATTGGATGTGTTTTTTTCATAAACCACAACTAGAGTCATTAAATGTGTGTTCTTTTCACAAACCACATATGAATCCACCAGTGTCATTGAATGTGTGTTATTTTCACAAACCACATATAGATCCACCAGACTCATTGCATATGTGTTATTTTCGTAAAACACATATGGATCCACCAGAGTCATTGCATGTGTGTTCTTTTCACAAACCACATATGGATCCACTAGTGTCATTGCATGTGTGTTCTTATCATAAACCACATATGGATCCACTAGTGTCATTGCATGTGTGTTATTTTCATAGACCACATATGGATCCACCAGAGTTATTGCATGTGTGTTCTTTTCATTAACCACAGCTAGAGTCATTGCATGTCTATTCTTTTCACAAGCCACATATGGATCCACGAGTGTCATTGCATGTCTATTCTTTTCAAAAACCACATATGGATCCACTATAGTCATTTCATGTCTGTTATTTTCACAAACCACTTATGGATCCACCAGAGTCATTGAATGCGTGTTCTTTTCACAAACCACATATGGATCCACCAGACTCATTGCATGTGTGTTCTTTTCATCAACCACATGTAGAGTCATTAAATGTATGTTCTTTTCACAAACCACTTATGGATCCACCAGTGTCATTGAATGTGTGTTCTTTTCCTAAAACACATATGGATCCGCCAGTGTCATTGCATGCGTGTGCTTTTCATGAACCATAACTAGAGTCATTGAATGTGTGTTCTTTTCACAAACCACACATGGATCCACCAGTGTCATTGCATGTGTGTAAACCACATGGATCCACCAGTGTCATTGAATATGTGTTCTTTTCACAAACCACATATGGATCCACCAATGTCATTGCATGTGTGTTCTTTTCATTAACCACATATGGATCCCCTAGTGTCATTGCATGTGTGTTCTTTTCATTAACCACAACTAGAGTCATTGCATGTCTATTTATTTCACAAACCACATATGGATCCACCAGAATCATTGTATGTCTGTTCTTTTCATAAACCACATATGGATCCACCAGAGTCATTGCATGTTTAGTATTTTCATAAACCACATGGATACACCAGTGTCATTGGATATGTGTTCTTTTAATAAACCACATCTAGAGTCATTGGATGTGTTTTTTTCATAAACCACAACTAGAGTCATTAAATGTGTGTTCTTTTCACAAACGACATATGAATCCACCACTGTCATTGAATGTGTGTTATTTTCACAAACCGCATATAGATCCACCAGAGTCATTGCATATGTATTCTTTTCGTAAAACACATATGGATCCACCAGAGTCATTGCATGTGTGTTCTTTTCACAAACCACATATGGATCCACTAGTGTCATTGCATGTGTGTTCTTATCATAAACCACATATGGATCCACTAGTGTCATTGCATGTGTGTTCTTTTCATAGACCACATACGGATCCACCAGAGTTACTGCATGTGTGTTCTTTTCATTAACCACAGCTAGAGTCATTGCATGTCTATTCTTTTCACAAGCCACATATGGATCCACGAGTGTCATTGCATGTCTATTCTTTTCAAAAACCACATATGGATCCACTATAGTCATTCCATGTCTGTTCTTTTCACAAACCACACATGGATCCACCAGTGTCATTGAATGTGTGTTCTTTTCACAAACCACATATGGATCCACCAGAGTCATTGCATGTGTGTATTTTTCATGTGTTGGTATGTGGGGCAGGTTTAGTTAACCACATCTAGAGTGTCATTGCATGTGTGTTCTTTTCATAAACCACATATGGATCCACCAGAGTCATTGCATGTGTGTTCTTTTCCTAAAACACATATGGAACCACCAGTGTCATTGCATGTGTATTCTTTTAATAAACCCCATATGGATGCACAAGTGTCATTGCATGTGTGTTCTTTTCACAAACCACATATGGATCCACCAATGTCATTGAATGTGTGTTCTTTTCACAAACCACATATGGATCCACCAGTGTCATTGAATGTGTATTCTTTCCACAAACCACATATGGATCCACCAGAGTCATTGCATGTGTGTTCTTTTCCTAAAACACATATGGATCCACTAGAGTGATTGCATGTGTGTTCTTTTCACAAACCACATATGGATCCACCAGTGTCATTAAATGTGTGTTCTTTTCACAAACCACATATGGATCCACTAGTGTCATTGAATGTGTGTTCTTTTCACAAACCACATATGGATCCACCAAAGTCATTGCTTGTGTGTTCTTTTCCTAAAACACATATGGATCCACCAGAGTTATTGCATGTTGAGGACCCACAAGTATAGGGGGTGTATCTCAGTATTTTCAATAAGTAAGAGTGTCGAACCCAACGAGTACGAGTAAACAAAAGACAGTAAGAATAAATGCAGCAAGTGGCCCAAACCTTTATGCAGCAAAGGACAAGCCGGTTGTATTACTTAAGATGACCAAACGTTCTCGAGGACACATGTGAAGACTGTCAAGTGCTTTCGCTTCGTGTAGTTGATTAATCTTCTTTAGCTTGCTAAGTGTTGTGTGGGTGAACCTGTGCTAATATACCGACCTTCCTAGGACTAATACACACTTGTGATTATACCCCTTGCAAACATCCGTAAGTACAAGAAAGTAATTAAGGTAGAAACCTAACCACAACTTTAAACTCTAAGACCCTTACGTCCCTTGTGCAATGGTTTCCTAACGGGGGTTCAGGTTTTTGTCACTCTACCAACCCCTACGATTAGTAGCCAAATACACAATGCATTCCCCTAGGCCGATATAGGTGAAGTGTCATGTAGTCGACGTTCACATGACACCACTGGAAGAAGTACACCACAACTTAAATATCAAAGTATTGAATCTTTCTCAACACAACTCCACTAATAACAACATGACTTCTCCCATGTCCTCAAGAACAAAACGAACTACTCACAAGACATCATATGGATCGTGATTAGAGATGGAATAATGATGTATAACAATCTGAACATAAACAATAATTCAATGGTTCACTCAATAGCATCAACTACAAAGAGTAATCAACACCGGGAAAGTTTCCCCTAAGAACTATGCAAGATTCAACGCAATTGTTACAACAATATGGAGATGGTGATGAGGGTGCTGATGGTGATGATGGTGGTGATGATGATGATGATGATCCCGATGAAAACCAGCTTGATGGTGGTGTTGATGGCGACGATCTTCCCTCTCCGGGAAGGAATTCCCCTGGCAGAAATTTGTCTGTCGGAGAGATCTTTCTCTCTCGGTGTTTTCCGCCCCGTAGAGGCGGTGGAATCTTTATATGGCCACTCTCCAAGTCTTAGGGTTTTGGGAGGATAATATACGCCAGATGGGAGAGCTAGAGGTGGGCCAGGGCAGCCACACCACCTGGTGGCGCGGCCTAGGGTGGCCCGCACCAGGGGGTGATGGCTCAATGCACGGCGCCCAGAAAAATGCTTGATGGTGGTGTTGATGTAGAGCTCGTTGGGAACCCCAAGAGGAAGGTATGATGAGCACAGCAGCAAGTTTCCCTCAGTTATGAAACCAAGGTTTAATCGAACCAGTAGGAGCAAGGAAACACCCCAAAGGTGTTACTAGCTGAGCTTTGGCAGGGTGCACTACCGGTGCTAGTAGCAACGTGGAGACCTGCACAACAGAACCACAGAACTTTGTCCCCAACTTGCGATGAGGTTGTCAATCTCACCGTGTTTTGCGGAAAACAAAGGATAAAACGTATCGAATGTAAAGAAGTAATAGTTTGCAGAAAGTAAACACAAAGAAGTAAACAGTTGTAGATTGTATGTAAAGAAAAAGGACCGGTATCCATAGTTCACTAGAGGTGGCTCTCCTTATGCTGGGTGAACAAATTACAGTGGGGCAATTGACAAACACCGAGAAAGCAATACATGCATATACTAATCATCTTGACTCCTTTGAGACTTGATTGGGCATTACAAGATTATACATAGACCGCCATCCAACTGCATCTATGACTAATAATCCACCTTCAGGTTATCATCCGAAGCCCCTCCAGTATTAAGTTGCAAGCAACAGATTATTGCTTTACGAACTGCGTGTAAAGTAAATAATACGATTGTTCTATGAACAAAGGATTGTTGTTTTCTCCCTAGTAGCAACAGCACATCTAGTACCTTAGATATTTCTGTCACTTCCCCAGATTACTAGAGGCTTGAACCCACTATCGAGCATAAATACTAACTCTTGGAGTTGCTAGCATCTACTTGGCCAAGATAGCTACTAACAACGGAAAGCATGCAAGATCACAAATAACAAAGACATGATAGAATCAATAATCAATCTGAAATAGCATCTCAATATCCATCGAATCCTCGCAAACACAACATGCAGAATTACAAATAGATGATCTTGATCATGAACGGAGCTCACAAAATCTATACATGAAAGCACAAATGAGGAGAACCAGCCATCTAGCTACTACATGGATCCGTAGTCCAAGGATGAACTACTCACGCATCACACCGGAGGCTTGCATGGTGATGAAGAAGGCCTCCAGGGTGAATTCCCCTCTCTGGCAGGGTGCCGGGAAGAGCTTCAGATCCCTCCCGATCTAGGGATGGAGAGGACAGTGGCTATAGACTCTTTCGTGGATTTTTGATCGGGCCCTTAGGGTTTTCGTCCCGAGGGAAATATATAGGCGGAAGGAGAGGCCGAGGGGGTGCAGGGAGCGGCCACACCACCCCCTGGCACGGGCCAGGTGGTGTGGTGGCCCCCTGGCCCCTCTCCGTCTCGTATTCTAGCACTTGATGACATCCGAAAAAATAGGCACTTTGGCTTTTGTCCCGTCCAATTCTGAAAATATTCATTTTCTGACTTTCCTAGAACCAAAAACAGCAGAAAATAGGCAGCTGGCACTATGGCTCTTGTTAATAGGTTAGTCCAAGAAATCATATGAAAAGTACTCCAAAGTTGGAACAAAACACAAGAAAGTGGATAAAACCAAGCATGGAACATCAAAAATTATAGATACACCTGCAATGTATCAACACCCCCAAGCTTAACTCCTGCTCATCCTCGAGTAGGTAAGTCATAAAAAGAAAGAATAATTTTTGAGGTGACATGCACCATCAAAGACTTGATCAAAGTATTTGCAAAACATTCAAAGTTGGGATCATAGTACTTCAATCATAGCATGAAAGACAAAGTTCTAGCAATAAGCAAAGAAACTATGATGCAACATGAAAACATAGCATAATAGTATTCAGCTTGTCCCTCATAGAGTAGCAAATATAAATGCATAGGACACCTTCAAAGTTCATAAGAGTGACTAGATACAATAGTTTAAAACAAGCAATATCAAAGTATGCATCAATCAACTAGTCTTGGGACAATGCACATAGAACTAAGAATGGCCACTAAGCTCTCAAAGTAGGTGCATAAAGATAGAAGGTGGAGACTCAATATAATGGTGGAAGAAAGGCCTTTTTATAAAAGGAAGTAGGGATTCAAGTCTCATAAAGAGCTTCCAAAAATTATGGTACTTATAGCTTTCAGCTCTCATTGCCCCTATCATAAGCATCTTGAAGTGGTTAAGGTTAAAGTGACACAACTAAGAGGATATGCTTGACAAGTTATAAACCGAAATCTCATGCCCCTTACTTACGAAGACCGATCCTCATGTTACTCAACTTCAGTCACGAGTAAGCTATTGTCATTGTAAGTACATGTGTAACATTAAGAACAGCCAACGGGGTACCCCTTGCACATGATATGGGAGCTTTGCCATAATCAAAATGACAAGGCAAGCAGACAATTAGCATCTCAGCGATCTTTTTATTTGCTATTTACATAGGTTTTTATTGAGGATGCTTCATAGAGTGCTCATTATGGTGATGCTGCAAGTTTCCACCATGATTAGGCATTACTTTGGCTAGCGGCCCAGGCGTTTCTCTAACACACATACAAACTCCATGATCTTACAAGTTCCACTTTTATTTCACACCGCCGGGATCCGTAAGCAAAAGAACATGATATCAACGGGGTACAAAGTACAAGTGCAATGTTGAGAGCGTTCCCCATGGTACATGGTTCTGCTAATTTCAACTTATAAAGCGCAAGCATATATGCAACAAAGAAGGACCCAATGGTTCAAGTTTATTAGAGGCAAGTAAAGTAAAGTGTGCCATCAAGTTCGTGAGAGCTTTAATCACTAATTTTCTCATAACAAGTTTAATTTGGATGGTTAACAAAAGCATGAATATACTTGGAATAGCATAAGCTAGTAGGTAGGTATGGTGGTCTCTTTGGAATAACTTGGTTTAGGGAGTTGGATGCATGAGTGGAACTCATACTTGGTTGTGGAGGCTAGCAAAAGACTAGGAGCGACAAACTAAGAGAGCAGTAATGGCCATAATCATGCAGAGCGACAAAACATCATTGATCAAAGCATAAAGTGATACTAAAAGTTGAAAACTAAAGGATCATAAAGGCTAATGGTGACTTGAGATAGTCATAACATGTGTGAGCATGCGCCAAGTCAACCCAAATGAAGCATCAAAGGAGAATACCAATATACTATGCTTTAATATGCTAAAACAACGCATGATTCATCCAAGGCACATTAAGAAATCTCAGTTGTTTATAACAAGTCATGCTACAGCAAAGAATACTAAGCATAAAGCCAAAACAATATCAAGCATGGCATGACAAAGCATAGGCCACGGTCAAAAACAAGCTCTTTTTACAACATAAGCATGAACTTTCCTACTCTTTTCCAAACCAAACCAAAATATTTGCAAACCAATATATGAAAGAGGGGATACAACCAATTTATTCATAAAACTAAGCAAACCAAAACAAATGAAAACCAAAACGAAAATGAAAAAGAAGACGCTCCAAGAACAACACAACGGTGCATGAAACAATAAAAATGAAGCGTTTGGAAGAAACCTTGGGAATCCCCAAGCTTTGATGCTTGTACTTCTTGGATATTTCTTGGGGTGACATGCGTAGCATCCCCAAGCTTGAGCTTTATTCCATTCATCTCATTACTCATTCCTTCCATACACCTGAAATTTTTCCTTCATACAAAACTTCACACAATCTTTATTAGCAACATTAGTGCACTTAAGATAAATAAGTCTTAAGGTTCAGTTCCAATACCAAATAAACTTCCATTAGAACACTAGCTACTGTAGCAATTCCTTCAAAAAGCTCAATCCCCAAAAGAACTCAAGAAGGAACCAACAAGAAGCAAATGCAGAAAATGGCAGAAATCTGTCAAAACAGACCAGCAGGTAAAGACGAATTTCTTCGAAGACTTTATGTTGCTTAAATCAAAAAGTGTTGAACTAACTAAAGTTAGATAACAACCTGGGTCAGAAGCACAAAAAAGTACAGCTCAATCCGACATACAGAGCTCTCTCACGAATTTTTACGGTGAAGCACAAAAATCTGTTTTGGGACAGCAACTTTCCCAATCATTACTTCTCTCTCATTAGAGGTTACTCTTGGCACAAAAAGCAAATAAAAAGAATAAGGAGAGGTTATTACAGAGGTAATAACTTCCAAGACTCATCTAAAACTTTTGGGTTATCTCCCAATAAGTACTTTTCTTTAACGCCTTTAAGTTAGGCATAAGAAGCAAAGAAAGAATCAAGTGTTCTCAAATGAAGAAGCATTAAGACCAAATTTTGTTTTCATAGGAGAAGCAAAAGAAATCTTTTATCTCTTTTTAGGGAAGTGTTCTATACCTTTCTTGAGTGGGAGTTGATATTTAATGGTGCCTTCTTTCATATCAATGATGGCACCAACAGTTCTAAGAAAAGGTCTTCCCAAAGTAATAGGACAAGAAGCATTGTATTCAACATCCAAAACATAGAAATCAACGGGGACATAGGAATTGTTAACCATAATAAGAACATCATTAAGACTCCCCATGAGTTTCTTTTTAACATTATCATCAAGTGGGACATTCAAATAGCAATCTTCAAGAGGAGGCAAATCAAGCATATCATAAATCCTTCTAGGCATAATAGAAACACTACTATCAAGATCACACAAAGCTTTGAAATCAAAGTCATTCACTTTCATATTAATGATGGGTTACCAACCATCCTCTTTTTTTATAGGAATAGAAGCTTTATGTTTCATCTTTTCTTCTTTAATCTTTATGAGAGCATTAGTAATGTGTTTTGTAAAGGCCATGTTCATAGCACTAGCATTAGGACTTCTAGCAAGGTTTTGTAGGAACTTAATAACTTCAGAGATATTGCAACCATCAAGATCAAAATCAAATTTATCATCTAAAGTAGTAGAACTATTACTAGCCTCAACACTAGTGGTTGTAATAGTAGAAACACTAATGTCTCTAGCAATTTCATCTTCTCTTTCCCACTTAGCATGTAATTCAGCTAATAGTCTAACATTTTCATCAATTCTTACTTGTATGGCATTAGTAGCTGCAAAGGGATTATCATTAGTTTCAGGTTTAGCAGCCATTTTACTCAAAGTAGATTGAGATTCAGCTAAAGATGTTATATTTCTTTCAGCATTAGAGAGTTTTTCTTCAATAGTTTTATTGAAAGCAGTTTGTTTACTAATAAACTCTTTAAGCACAACTTCAAGTTCAGAGGGAGCACTCTTGATGTTCATCCCACATTCCCACTGCCAAAAATATAGTAGAACAAGACTGCCATTAGAGCATTTCCACTCGCGTTCGCAGGAAGGCGTTCCCAGCGTCTATTTTACATCTGGACGGCAAAATTTCGCCTAGTCGCGTTTTAGGACACCGGTTTCGTCCGGCCCAAAATTGGTCCGGCGTTCCCAGGCCAAACACGAGGCGTCGGGAACGGCCTGGAAACGCCGGATGGAGAGAAAACAAGGGTGGGCCAGCCCTGTCGCGCGAGATATCCATTTCCCACCACCAGTCGCCTCTCCCGTGCCGAAGGTTTTCCCCTAGTTGTCTCGTTGCCATGCTTGCGCCGGCGAATCTCCGCCGACTCAAGCCGAAATCGCGCCTGTAGATAGGTCCGCCCCCACCGCCGCAAGTTTCCCCCGCAGCCTAGGTCACTTTCGCCGCCCCCACCTTCGTCGTAGCTCGCCCACACTTCTAGCTCCCACCAGCTCGCCCGCCAAGTGTTCGACGATTGGCCCGTTCGGCCATGGACTCCAACGACGAAGAGCTGTTCGCCATGTTGCTGGAGGAAGAGAACGCCG
This sequence comes from Avena eriantha, assembly GCA_910589775.1. Classification (NCBI taxonomy): domain Eukaryota; kingdom Viridiplantae; phylum Streptophyta; class Magnoliopsida; order Poales; family Poaceae; genus Avena; species Avena eriantha. The sequence goes on from OU342746.1 coordinate 438,062,027, forward strand.
TAGCCACCAAAGATGTAGAGCACGTGCAAATCCTAGCCTCTCTGGCACGGTTGTACATGCAGACGGCAACGCCGAAGCATGGAGGCTCGGCGAAGGGTCGCCGGAAGTGCAAAGCAAGGCAGAGGGTGGAGGGCTACTGCATGTTGTACGCCGACTACTTCACCGACGAGCCGCTCCACGAAGAGGCCGTGTTTCGGCACCGTTTCAGGATGAGCCGAGAACTGTTGTGTGATCTTGCACAACATGATCATTGAGGATGAGAGGAAGGACCCAGTAAGTTTGGTCGAGCAGAACGAGCCATACTACAAATAGGGACCTCTTGCACAGCTTGATCACCAGTTGCCGCCAACCTGGGCTGCCTTCATCGCCATGTGTCAGGAGATCCGAGACCTGGTAGTGCATCAACAGCTGCAGGATGATCTGGTTGAGCACCTATGGATACGCAGGGGAAAGACATAGATGCCCAGCATGAATCTGGCGGAACTAGGCCGAAATATGTTATATTTTCATTGTTCGCCGAACTATGTTTAATTTAATGCCGAACTGTGGTTAATTTCGTCCAGAACTATGCTGAAAATTGCTCTGTATTCGTATTAATGCCGATATATGCCGAAAACTGGACGAACTTGAGCCAAATTTTGGCGAAAACACGCCGACCTAGGAACTCGGCCTCGGAAAGCGAGTGGGAAATTAGCCGTTCCCAGACCGAAACCTTCATTCGTCCGACGCTATTTAGGTCCGGATTTCGGCCTGGGAACGGCCAACGAGGGGAGATGCTCTTAGTCATGCTAATACCAACTGTTATAACACATCATGAGCACATGCATGCATTCTGTTAAGATCTATTCTAAAGCCAATAAAAAAGTACTACCACGTTTTCGCTTCTGGATTCTGTGTGTCGCCCCTCTTATCTTGTTGTTTCTCTGCAATTTGGCAACACGATGAGTATATGTCAGCTACGGAAGTCTTGAAACAAAACAATGAAGTCCTAATCCGCTGCAGCTGTCGCTGCTCGTGGAGAAGGGAGAGACAGAGGAAGAAACGGAAGCGCGGAAATACAAGTTGGAATAAGAAAATAGTTCCCTTACCCATATGTTCAGAGAAGCAACTTCAAGAAGGGATCATACACTCACATTCCTCACAAGCCATGGGAACTTCATGCAGATTAACAGTAATCTTCGCCTAACTCCATATATGTGTTTGAATTCACCTTTTTGGGTAAAAAAATTTTGAACTTCAACTGTATCTAGAGAGGAATCTGTTGGAGGATTGGGAGTGGAGAATGGTGGGGGCAGAGGTGGCTTCTTTTTATCAACCCTAGGATATGATCAGCTTCTCGATCTCATCGGGAGGGCGAGAATATAATAAAGATAGAAATATATATTGGAATCAAGGAGGTCAGAAAAGTGAGCCGGAGACAATAATCAGCCCCTTTGGGGATTTCACCCACTCTAAATTATCATTGATTGGGTTGCCTTGGCACCTAGTATCCATCTTCAGCCTCTATCTCATCCATCTCTAGATCTCTATGTTGATTCCCTTCTTTATTGCTTGCATTTGTCATCCCTGCATGGGCTGGATGGACATCCAAGATAGTGCATAGGATGCTGCGAGTTCACCAATATATTATTGGTTTTAAAAACAGAGCCTCTTCGTCGATACAAACTTGGGAAAATGATGGGATGAGAGGAATGGGTCTACGTGGCTTCATGTGGTGTCATCGGGGCTCGTGTGAGCTGGATTCGCCATTGACGTGCCCATGGCGGCAACGTCCGTGCTTCCGTTGTTGACAGTGGAGGTTAGTGTATTTGTCCTCCGAAAGAACTTTGGAACTGTGAATCTAAGCTTGTCAAATATTTCTTCATCATTGTGTCGGTACTGATATGGTTGCACGCTCTCTTCACTCTCAACTCGATGACTATAATGGTGTCATTGGTCACTTGCTTGATCTTCATCATCTCCACTAGTGGGATAACCTTCTGGTGTGGGTTTTCTTCTTGCTCGATTATATTACAGGAATCGATCGCTACGCCGAGGGCAGATAGTCGTCGGCGTAGCCAGCTAAACCGTCGGCGTAGGCTACGCCGACGGCAGCCCTCGGCTTAGCTCCTCGACGATGCCGCTCCTTGGCGGAGACGACGCGGCCCTCGGCGTAGCTGGAAAACACTCGGCGTAGCCTACGTCGACGGCGCCGTCGGCGTACTCGCCGTCGGCGGAGAGCCCAACACCGTTTGACGACGAGGTAACGGGGCGCCGATAGCTGGACATGTGCCTGCTCTGAGCCGCCCAGCCGCAGAGCTACGCTGACGGCATCCCCCTCGACGTACCGTGCCACACATACACCCTAGCGAGCGCCCAGGCCCGGACCTACGCCGATGGCCTAGCCCTCGGCGTAGCCCTGACCATTTGGTCACACGCAGGGAGCTACGCCGACGGCCTGGCCCTCGGCGTAGGGCCAGCCCAATTTTTTTTCTGTTTAATTTCACAAAAATGACAGCAGTAATTATCAATATTTGACAGCAATTAACTCATCCAAAGCATCAATATTTAACAGCAATAATTATTAACATCATTTAAACATGATCGCATCATCATATCATTCATACATCATTCAAACATCATCATATTCTTGATATATACAAACCGACATCCATACTACTCTGGAGGAGACGGGGTGAACCCCTGATCTCCCCTGGTGAGAATAGGCGACGCCCGACGAGGTCGCCGTGCAGTAGAAGCAGCAGAAGAACCACCAGGCGAGGGAGTTGTCGGCGAAGCACCACCAGCAGAACGACCAGGCGAAGGACCATCGGGGAGGGCGGGTGTGATCATCTGATGGCTACCCGGCGAGGCATGACCAAAGTGCTTGTTCTCGGAATGTCCCGCCCCCTACATGTTAGCAATTTGCAAGGCAAAGTAAAGCGGTAACCGGTGGTTTGGCAAAGAACTTACCGGTGATGATCAGTAGTATGTCCGACGGAAACTTTTCCTCGATGGCAGGAATGGCGCCGGCCGTGGCATGGGAGGTATGGACCCTAAATTAACACTCTGCCCCGCTTGCATAGCCACAAAATCACCGCCTACAAGATAGTTTAGATGTCAGGCCCTAAAGCACCAAACTAGGGAAAGTGGGATTTGTATGTTTTGCAAAAGTAAAGGTTCAAACTTACATTTACGTACTACGTGTAGACCATACTCGCCGCCTGATGCTGCTGAAACGCCACCTCATATTCGTCATGAGCGGCATCATAGGCTGCCTCGAACTCAGGCTACAAATTCAAATACAATGACTCTCGTCAACACTTAACCATGCATGAACAAAAGTCATAAAGATAGGGAAAATAAGGAAACCTGCATCATCTCTGGAGGTGGATCGATGAGGCTGGCCACGAGGCGGGATAGGTGGGCCGTCGGCGGGGTGGATAGCCTTGAGACGCGTGAAGCTCGTGGTGACGGTAGGCTTGACCTTTTTATTAAGAATCTTGAGACGTCCATGCTGCAATCCGTGTGACGACAAGAGCAACGACTCCTCATCGATCTCTGCGTTAATGGGGTCATCCACATGCGGGTGACGAGCCTTCACCATCGTGTTGTAGTCCTGCAAGTCTTTCTGGGCATTGCCGAAGAAAACGGGGAGCGAGGGCTAAGGCTTCGAGAGATCGGGCTTCTTGAGCCGCATCTTCTCATAAACGGCGACGTCATGAATCACCTCCTCGGGTAGTGCCTCGGCCACCTGTGTCGCGAAAATAAATGTTATGTGTAGCAAGTAGGAAGATGATGGGAAATAAATGCAGGGTGTTCCATGTGTATACATATCATCTTCCCCTTGAAGCGGTCAAAGTTGCGGTTTCCCGTGCAGTGTGTTCCACCATCACCTCGGTTACCCGTGTTCCGCCTCGACAAGGCTGAAAACTTCTCGTCTGCTCTGAGCCACCTCATCCTAACCAGCTCCTCCCATGCGTCTCGATGCGGCTCAGCCCAATCGGGGACAACCTGAAAATACAATACTCAACTCCACATAATGCAATGGCAACTTAGTAGCAATGTAGAATCTCATGACATTTTACTCACCGACATGTACTCTTCTGGAGTCATCGAGTAGTCGGGATTAGGTTTTTTATCGACAATGTCCTCCTTCTTGACCCTCATGCCCCTTTCAGCCCAGAAGTGACTAGCGGTCGTGACCTTTTGGTTGTACCACACCTGCGGTGTCAACTTCACACAAGCCCCAAGCAAAGTCTTGTTCGCCTTCTCCTATTGCTCCTCATCCACACAATAAAAGCACTTCAATCATGCATAAAAACAATTGTGAGCCATGATTTAGCACGGTGTTGTCATCACTTATGAATGAAATTACATGTTTAAAAACACGAGAAATATGTCTTACCCAAAACTTGGTGATCACAGCATCAGCAGCTGTCGGAAAGCCCGGGATAATGGTAGCCTGGTAGTCCGCCCAAGTAGTGGCTAGCCTCCTGACGCCCTCGGGGGAAGTGTACCAGCTCGGCCAAAACTTCCTAATCAGAGCTCCAATCATGCTATTAGGAAGGCGGGCCGTGCTCCCGACAGGAAATGTCCAATTGCTGCACAATAATCAAACATTAGTACACATGCCAACTTATTTATCACCAACAAGAAATTACATGTTTAAAATTCCAAATTAGTACACCTACTCATTGCCATCTGGAATAATAAGGGCTTTTGCCTCCTGGGTCCTAGGCTCAAACCTCTCGTTAGGGACTTTCGATTCCCCACGATTCCACAATTTCTTCCGTGGCCCCTGCACCACCAACTCGCGTGTAGGGTCCACCTCCTCCCTAGACTCTGCCTCCGCCTCTGCCTCCTCTCTAGACTCTGCCTCTGCCTTCTCTCTAGACGGCCCCTCCCCCTCCTCCGTAAGGAACAACTCAGGAGCCACGTCGCTAGAAGCGAAGGGTGGTGGGTCAAATTCCACGCCTCCTCCCCCGCCACCTTGTCCTCCTCGAGCTCGACCTCGACCTCGTCCTCCTCCAGCACCGCCAAGTCGGGTAACACGGATTGGGAGTTGGTTGTCTCCCACTCCGTGTAGCATTTTTCTTGCGTTGTTGCAGCGCCTTAAGCAAAGACGACGAGCTAGCCTTGCCACTGCTCATATTGTTCAATCACCTGCATTGAGTAAGAGAAAATAATTTAGCACAAAGACATCATAAAATATAGACACTAATCATAAAATGCATTGAAAAATAATAGAATGCATTGAGAAATAATAGAATGCATTAAGAAAACAAGCAAGCACAAAGACATAATAGAATGCATTGAAAAATAAATACTCACTATCATTCTCATTCTCATTCTCACTATCACTATCTCTTGAGTAGAAAGCTAGAGCCTCATCCAAGGGTGGAGGCTCATCATCGTTGTCATTCTCCGCATGGAACTTCTCGAGCATATTTATGTCATGTAGATCCACCACTGACTCACCCCGAGTATCTGCATTGTTCTCGAGGTCCTCAAGATCAACAGGTTCTAACTCAAAGTGCCCAAAGTCCTCTTGCTCTTGATAGAAAATTTCCTCGTATGTTATAGGGTCAATGTTGTTGTAATCGTCCTCGGAGGGAATCGGTAGGTTACCATGTGGTGATACCTGGAACACGACTTCCCAGCCCTTGAGTTCCGCTTTCTGGCATGGGTAGGGCAAATAATAAAATTGGTTGGCTTGGTGAGCCACAACAAAGACGTCGGCTCTGCTATAGGTGGTTGAAGGCCCAACTTCAACTAACCCAATGGAAGGGGTACTTCTCAGTCCACCCCTTGGGTCGAACCAGTGGCACTTGAACACAACAAGGTTGAGTTGTACGTTCGTACGATTGAAGGTCAGCTCGTATACATTCTCTAACCTTCCATAGTAATCAAGGGTATCGGCTCCTCTGGTGAAGACCCCTGTATTTACCGTTTTTGCATTCGGTCGGTCCTTCTGGTGCGTCTCTGTATGGAAGCGAAACCCATTCACATCATACTTCTCATACTTCATGACGTCACGGTTAAAACCCTGGGAAACACATTTCAACTCATCTGACATCTCAACATTGGCATCAGCTCCCTACAAGTATAGTTTAAAGTTGTTGCGTTCATTATATTAGTTACGTACAATAATAAGGGTAAGAGGGACAGGTTAGAAATTACTTTTTCCATGAACCAGGACACAAAGTTTTTTTTAATTCTGGGAGCACCCTCTTTAAGTAGAATGTCCAACTCCAAGGGAGAGGGATCCGTCGTTCCCGACCACTGTTCATCCGTGAATTCACTAAGGAGGAGAAAATAAGCATTAGACCGAGACCGAGAAGTAAATTATTCACCATTTTACCTTATGAAATCGACCATGTCCTTCATGTTCATAAGCACATAGAGCATTATGCAATCCTTCTCTTCCTTCGGCAAGCGGTATTTTAGTCCTTTACCGGCCTTGCCACCGGGAAATTGGAATAGTTCGAGCTTGGGGTCATTCTTGGGCTGGTCGACATTGTAACGAGAGACCGGGTTATGCATAGTGGGAACATCATTAGGCTAGTAGGTTCTCGTGGCGTCTGCCATCTCCCGAAGGCATGTTGCCTCAGCTATGCATGCTTCAATCTTGGCTTTGTTTTGAGTTATCTTCCGAATATACTTAAACTCTCTCTCAATACAAAACTGCCAACGAAATTGCACCGGGCCACTCAAGAGTACCTCGTTCGCGAGGTGCATAATGAGATGCGCCATCGGAGTAAAGAAGCCTGGCGGAAAGATCAGCTCCAAATTGCATAGCAACTCCGGCACTTGAACATGCATCTTTTCAATAACCAAGAGACATACCTGCTTAGCACATAGCGTGCGGAAGAAATGGCTCAACTCCGCAAGCACTCGCCAGACTTTCTCGGGGAGATACCCTCGAACCATCACCGGCACCAGTCGCTCTATCCATATATGATAGTCGTGACTCTTGAGTCCGGTGACTTGTCCCGTCGAAAGATTGACTCCCTTACTTATATTCGAACAATAACCATCAGGGAACATCACGACGTATTTGAGCCACCTGAATGCCTCCTCCTTTTGGACACTATCAAGGCAGAAGTAGGCATGCGGCTTGAACCAATTCTTTCGACGGCCGGTAGGAGGCTGCATGTGTAATCTCTTCCTATCACAGAGCTTCTTAACATCGACTCTAGCCTTGACATTATCCTTTGACTTCCTAGGAATGTTCAGGACTGTGTGAAAAAGGGACTCCCCGACATTCTTTTCGGTGTGCATCACATCGATGTTATGGGGAAGTTCGAGGTCCTTGTAATACACGAGATTCGTGAAGGCTGCCACGTGAGTCCAGTTGTGTGTTACACCATATCCCGCAAATTGAAGGCCAGTTCCCGGCGCCGCAGGCATGAGAGCACGTAGCTCGGCATCAACAGCTGCACCATCGAACTTTGGTACCTCTTTTACTTCATGCACAACTTTTCCCTTCTTGAAGCTCTTCCTGTCTTCTCTGAACGGATGCTTTCTTTTGAGGTACTGTCGATTCGTGTCAAATGCAACATACTTGCGACCCGAGTTTAGCCAAAGAAACTCAAGTCGGTGCCTGCACACTGGGCATGGCCACTTACCAGCTGTACACCATCCGCATGTTAGGGCGTACCCGGGCATGTCATGCATGGTATACTGCAACCATACTTTCATCAAGAAGTTTTTGTTCGATGCTCGGTCGTATTTCAACGTCCCGTGTATCCAGGAGTGGTTCAAATCATCCACAATCGGTTGCATGTAGACACTCAAATTCTTCCCTGGGTACTCGGGCCCTGGAATGATAAGCGACAGAAACATGGTCTTCCGTTGCATTAACACTCCGGGAGGGATATTGAGCGGAATAACAAACACCGGCCAGCAGCTATATGCAGCCATCGACAAACCATATGGGTTGAAGCCATCTGTTGCTATCGCAATTCTGACATTCCGAGCCTCTTCTGCCCACCGAGGGTATTTGTCATCAAAGTTCTTCCATGCCTTACCATCAGATTGATGTCCCATCTTCTTCCCACTCGCACTCGTAAATGCAAGCAATACGCTATTCACGGAAGTCAACCTCTGGTCGAGCGACCGGCACGGCAAAGTAGTGCGGCACAAGGGCACCGGAAGTATTCGGGCCTTGTGTCGTCCACGAAAAACGCCAACCCGGAGCCGCCATTGGAGTCGCCTAGCCTGACTGGCCCACCGGGCCAAGACGTCCGATACATGCTTCCCACAGTGCTCCGTCCCTCCCACCCTCGAGCAAAGCGACTCGAACGGTTAAGTACCACGCACGGGGACTCCGCAAAATGGGAACCCCACGCGGCTCGGGAACACACCAAGTAAGAGAGCTGCCTAGGGCTCGCCAAGCGACTGGCTCTCCGAGCCAGGGGAGGAGACGCGTTACAAACAACGCATTCACAACCCGCAACAGGATCACGACCAATACGGTCGGGCACAACGCTCGGGGACTCGCTCACAAGCGAACCCTACTCGCGCTCGGGGACTCGCTCACAAATCAGCTCTACTCGCGCTCGGGGACTCGCCACTCAGAAGACGCGAGGGATAAAAACAAACGCGTAAACAAATCAAACACACAGAAAATACACAATCGAGTTATACCCCATTAAAGGGCGGACGTGCTCGGGGACTCGCTCAAATTGTTGAACAAAACATTTCCTTGACCATAACATGAGTCGACCAAGTCCCCGTGACATACATTACAAAATGTCATACAGCGTTCGCCACTTGGCATCCATTACAACTCTTACATTTGCTTACTCCACAGGCCCTGATAAAGAAGAAGCACCACCACCCTTGACACGCACAAAGGGCTGCCACGGGTTCGTCGGGTACGTGGTCAGCAACTTCGCCAATGACGACCGGAAGGGTTTCTCCGACTTCATGTCGCGGTGCTCCGGCTTGGGGTCGCCAGGCGCCAACACCGTCTCCTGGTACGGCATCAGATCCCCCATCACCAAGACACGATCGGCATAAGGAGTGGCCTTCGCGGTCAGCTTCAGCACCTCCGACATCTCCATCGTGCCGGTCACCGAGGGATAGCCACTCGTGACATCGTCAAGATCAAAGTCGTCGGGGAAATGCGCGAGACCCAAGCTCAATGCCGTGGCGGCCCTGCGTCTGAACGCCGAGCGCGTCATCCACTCCACAACCGCGGGCACCTCCGCCAGATAGCGCCACACCTCCGTGAGCCCCCCAAGGATTACTTCGGTGGGAGACATGCCCTGAAGAGCCGTCTGGACACACAACGCCGAGGCCGTGGCTGCATTCACCACGGCAGTTACGCACTGCGAGGCGGTGTAAGTCTGCACCACCGGGTCGCTTTGGCCTACCATAGCTACAAAGTCAGATGTCAGTGAAACAATGAAACCCCCAAAGAGGGGACCCGACAAAAGACTAAAGCAAAGACAGAAACTCACCAAGAAGCTTGCGGCAATTCTCCTTGACGTGCTTCTCCAGGGCGGTCTGCTCGTTATGCAACCCCACGATGATGGAGTCCGTGGCCTTGCGTTCCTCTTCAGCCGCTGCAACGGCAGCCTTCGCCCGTTCCTCCAAAGAAATTGAGGTCGCCTTAGCCTCCTCCAACTCCTTGATCAGGGAGGCCACTCGCCCATTCGCCGCGTCCAGTTCGGAGAGTGGGACATACCCCTCATGGGCCTTGGAAACCTCAGCTGGGAAACCATCTGCAAGTGGAGATATTAGAGTACTGCACTCAACCAGCTCATACCAAGCAAAGAAGAACAAAGCCAAACAGACACTCACCGATCGTCTCCTGAAGCCGCCGGTTCACCTCCTGTGCCTCATGCAAGTCACGCTCCAAGCGCTCTCGTACAGCCTACTGATCAGTCGACTCCCGCTGTAACCCTAGAAAAACAAAGAACCTAGCTAAGCATTGGAAGGAAAAGAAAACCCAGTTCCCAGCCGCTGAAATTCAGCGACTAGGAACTTGGGGACTAGAGAAGGAAGAAAAACAAAACCCAGTTCCCAGCCGTTGAAATTCAACGACTAGGAACTCGAGGACTGGAGAAGGAAGAAAAACAAAACCCAGTCCCCAGCCGTTGAAATTCAACGACTAGGAACTCGGGGACTAGAGAAGGTAGGAAAAGAAAAACAATTCCTAACCATTGAAATTCAACGACTAGGAATTCAGGGACTGGACATACCTGAATAGTAGCGCCGAGCATCTTGTGAAGTTCAGCGGCGTCAGTCGATGGGACCGTGAAGGAGGTGCGCCCACGGCGGGCCCCAATCTCCGCGTCCACGATTTCTGGACTCTATGGGGACTGCGCGTCCGTAACACCTGGAAACCCCTTCGCCATAAAACGAGGGAATGTTGTCGACGCCCTGGCAAGGGCGCTGGCTGCCGGGACCGGCACGGATGCAGCCGGTGCTGGCTCCGACCGCGTCGCCGCCACCTCTTTGACGAGCGATGCAGCAGCTGGCTCCACGGCGCTTCCCCCGGTCGCAGCGTCATCAGCGCCCCCCTTCTGCTTCTTCGCGACTTCAGCGGCTGCGACATCTTCAGAGGCTTTCCTCTTCTTGGGCAGATCGCCCTCTCCCGCGCTAGTGGCTGGGGGAATCTTGGGAATCCTCGGCCTCCCATGACTCCTTGCTGGTTCGGGATGGATCATGCTTCCCGCTGTACTCATACATCCAATGTGGATGAGCCGCCAGCGGAACCAGGCGCCGCCCGAGCCAGCAATTGTAGAGGTTGATTGGAATCAACCCCTGGTCCTTCAGCTTTTGGATCCGATCCATCATTTCCGCGACGGCCATCCGCTGATCTTCAGGGAGCTTCTTCGGTGCCAATCGACGGGGCTTTCTCCTCTAGGCGACGAATTCAGGAAGAGAGACCTCGCCGGAGGGAGTGGCTTCCTTGACGTAGAACCAGCTTTTCTTCCACTCGTTGGCGGCCTTCTTCGGCAGGAGGAGCTTGACGAAGTTGGCCTTCGGCTTCAACTGGAAGGTGATCCAGCCTACGGCCAGCATCAAGCCGCTGGACGCCTCGCGCCCGATGCGGCCGTGGAAGAGCTCCAGCCACAGCGGGAAATATGGCATGCAGCCAAGGTAGCATTCGCAGAAGGCGACGAAGATCGCCAGCTGCTCGATGCTATGCGGACCGAGATCTGAGGGCTTGATCGCGTAGTACGCGCAGAAGCGGTGGAAGAAGAGCGAAGTGGGGAACCCTAAGCACCTCTCAAGATGGCTGTTGAAGCAAATGAACTCGCCGGGTTGCGGTTTCGGCTCGGTCTCAGAGGAGGGGGGAACCCGCCAATTTACCTTACGGAGCACCCCAGCGTCCTCAAAGGATCTCAGCTAGGCCGTGGTGCACTTGGATTTCCCCCATAAGCCTTTGGGAGGCGCCATCGAGTGAGAAGTGGGATCGCGCGACGCGGGGAGAGTAAGTCGGGAGGAAGCAGAAAGGAAGAGCAAATAAGGAAGGATGAAGAATGCGGAGCAGGATCGCGAAGCTGATCCGTCACTCCCCTTATATGGGAAACGTCACCCGCCAAAATCGGGATAGTCGTTACTCACGGTAATTGCGCCGAAGTTACCGTTGGAAATTCCAACGGATAGTTTGACCAGGTCTGACGGTCCAACTCCTATTGGTCTACTCGCCACCCGCCAGTCTCTCTTCTCGTTGAGACGACGACTGGACGGCAGTGATGCTTACTGAATTGACGGATGGAATTATTGGGAAATTCTCCTTGGTTCCAATAAAGTCCATCGACGACTCGACTGGGCGCCCAAATTGGGCTCGCCCACTTCGAACACCAAAAGGACGCTCGCGCCTGCGTCAACGATGGCCTCGGGGACTACTGATGGGGATATGCCAAAGGGGGTATGCTCAGCAGTACGTTCCGAGTGGGCCGAAAGGCCTGCAAGTGCGCCTGAGGGACAACGACTGGACTCTGAAGAAAGGAAAGGCCCATCGACTGGCGACTGGAAGCCCAGAAGCGTAGCAGAAGCCCAGTCGGATTAGGTAAAAAGCCCCCGGATCCTTATCTTGTTCGGAGACAGCTTGTAAACCCTAGCGAGGTGCTTCATATATAAACCTCCCTAGGGTATCCTAGAGACTTACGTTCCATCATACACCCCCTCAAGCGACTCGCTGCCTAGCCGCCGAGCTCGCCACCCTTGTAACTCGCTCTCTCATAATCTAATCTAGCAGGAGTAGGTCTTTACCCTCCGGGGGGCCGAACCTGGGTAAACCCATGTGCATCTACCCCCATCTCGCACCACAGATGGCCGCCAACTCTTCCTCACAAAACACTCAATCGCTGCCTATGGCAGCGACTGTCGTGGCCATTTCCACGACAGGCTGAAACCCTAGCCGGCAAGAGCTGACCACCATTGTCAGTAGAGGTCGTCGCAGAGATCGTGGAGTAGTCGAGGAGAAGCGCCTCGTTGTCCTTGTCGCTTGAGGGTTAGGAGTGAAGCAAGGGGCGCTTGGAATCATGGTGATTTCATCGTTCCCTTTCGCTGGTGATCGTCGGAGTCCGTGAAGATTAGGCCATACCGGAGTGCCATCGTCGTCATCAACCACCGCAACAACATCAAGGTGAGATACCTGTCCCTATGGACCTCTCCAATCTCTTCCTCTCACTCTAGAACGTCATCGTACCATGTACGACCGTCGGACGCCATAGAAGCTCGTCGTCGGTGCACTTTCGGTGACCAATAGCGGGCGGCGCCGCCACTATCTGGTTCGCCGCTAACTCCTCTTTCCAACCAATCCTAACCCAAGCCCGCGCGCGCTGCTGGTCGACGGATCGATCATCAACCTAGAAGGATCAGTCTCGGGTGACGTTAGCATGATATCATGTTGATGTCATAATACCCTTTTATTGATTTGTTTTATAGTTTCTGGAAATGACATGGCATAGGTCCCACGAGTCAGTGTCTCTGCGATAGAAAAGGTTCGGTGTAAAAAGATCTAACCCGCATGTGTGTGTCATGTTGACATCAACAGTGTAAAATATTTAGATATTTTTTTTTAGAATTTTAGAAAATGATTAAATCTTATTAATTCAATATCTTTTGTTTTATACCTCAAAAATATATATATTATATATCAAAATGTTCAGAAAAATAAATTCTACAATCTAAACCTATTAACATATTTTATTTTCCAACTTAAATAAAATAATTAGTATTAATTTTTAAATACCCTATTAGGGATAAATCTTAAATAAATATATTTTATTATTACAAAATTCTTAAAAATAAGTATTAGATATCAAAATTATTAGAAAAACAAAATAAACATTTATAAACTTATTTCATATACTTTTATGATACTTAACTAAATATTATTATTTATTAAGTCTTTATAAAATGATAAAACTTATAAAAATCATATCTTATTATTTAAAATTCACAAAAACACATATAATATACCAAAATGATCACAAAAATAAAGTATACACATAAAAATATCACCTTCCAAGCTTCAGGAAAAATTAAGTGTAAAATTTTAATAAATCCTATTTAAAACCATTTTATTTTATTTTAGTGCATTATAAATATATGAATCCTTACTTTGCTTTTTGCATTATTTGTTTAAGGCCTAAACAAATGAAATAACAAGTTCAATTGATGTTAAGTGAATTCAAGATAGGTCTAACCATTTTAAGATGTATTTACTAAAACTAACATTCAAAGTAATTATATTTTATTTCTTAAAAAGATTTTATCAACTATAAAACCATCAAAAGTAGTGTATTGCTTGTCTTGAGGATTCTCCTCATTCATAAAATCACCAAGATAAATATCCACTAAATATTTTACTAGTTTGGAAAACTCCTTAAAGATTTAAACCAAGTTTTAAGTAATTAAAGTAAGGCCCTTCCATGTTTTAAAAAATAAGCATTAATAAGAAAGCAATTATATTCACTTATCACATCAAGAAACACCATTTTCATAAAAGCAATACTACTTGCATTTCCTCCTTATGAATCATTAAGAAGTAAACCACCTATAGGATGATGCCATATTTAAAATATATAAGTATCCACTTGCTAGTAGAATAGCTATTCAAAGATGCTAATTATTTTCTTCTTAAATACTTTTAGTTAAAAAGAAACCCTAAAAGTATAACTTCAAGATTTAAATGCTTTTACTTTATAAAGTAATCTTTCATCAAAAGTAATCTTTAAAGTGAATACAAATGAATTCCACATTTGTCCTTAACTCTCACAGTTATAATAGAAAGCTTGAATAAAATAAACTCTGAATAATTTGTTAACACCTTGGGTGCCATTTCATTGTGTGTTACTTGTTATATCTTCATACTGTTTCACGCACACTCACAAGCCTTAATAAGAAGCACAAGTGTGAAGCTGGTATAAAAGTGCAACATATTCTAAAGAAATCATCCCAATCTTCCAAAACCTAGATCATAGACGATTATTTAGAGGATTGGCGTTTATCATATTGTATTACATTAATTATGCATAATTGCATGTTGCTTCTTTAAACATTCGTCCTTACCGTACCAATGATGCTAATTTCAGAATTTGGGCCTTCTAGTGTCTCGAAGACCGTGATTTCATAATCTTGCAATCACAGCAGGAAAGTTCACACTTGCTCATGTCCTTTGATTATTTTCTATGCTTGTAACTCAAATGTTGTGATCACCTGCATTTCAAAGAGTCAGAAATCACTATTTTCGTAAAAATATGATTATGGATTATTAACCAAATGGTAATAATCTACTAATGCAATTCTAGTGGTAAAGGAACATAATATCTAGGAATTAACAACCAATGTCGCTAGTGATTCTAGCACCGTATATTACGCGTTAACCATGAGATTTGGAATGGGATGAAGAAGTCAGCTGGATCTTCTTCCTTTTGCATGGATGGATGACCTTATCGTGAGGCTGTAGATTTGTCGCGGAGAATCCAGCAGATGGGTGGGACTCCTACTTCCCTGTGATATTTGTGTCTAGACTTTCCGTGAGGGGCTGTCAGAGGTATATCTGCCTATATGGGGGTTTCTAGGGACATGGTCTGCTCACTGGAGTCTCCAAGGGGTTGCCAGGGTTATATCTGCCTATATGGGGGTTACTAGAGGTATATCTACTTGGGAAGGTCCTGTCTTCATGCGGGGTCACGGAGAAGGGCAGTGATTGGCTTGGATCTTAGCCCGGGCCTCATACCAAGGAAGTGTGAATAGGAATGCATGCCTGAATGTGCAACAAGGCTTAGGATCTCTCATGGGTAAAGTAGCGATAATCTATAGAGTGTAAGAACTGTCTCCCTGTTCCGGGAAGCAGCTACGAACGCGGCGCGAAAGGAACTCCACGAAAGTTCTGGTCAACCTGTCAAGGTGGTCGAACATAGTTTTCAGAATAAAAGCAACCTTTGAAGAAATGTTTACGAAAACCTGCATTGCCTACGACCTTTGGTCTGTGGCTGTAGAGATAGTGCATCAAACACTCCTTTTTAGTGAACTTGCTGAGTACGCTCGTACTCAACCGTACCTTCTTAACCCTTGCTAGGTTCTGAGTCATTGAAGACGATGTTAACATCAACTTCTGCTCAAGAAACCATCATCGGCAGCTAACGTCCTTCAATAAACTCAACGAAGTCATCATATACATCAACTGAAGTGAAGACGAAGTTCCTGAGTAGATAGGAATAGATTCTCTAGCCACCATACCTATTTCTATAGAGCGTTGCTTTAGTAGCAATTACAAGCCAGATAGTTTAGATGCTAGTCTTAGTCATTAGTTAGGTTTGAGTTGTTTTTTCTAGTTCTTCTTCGGAAGTAGTTTCTTTCTCCCTCTTCAACCTAGTTGTTCTCGGGATCTTTTGTAAAGAGACGTGTTGTAATATATAGTCATGTCTTGGACCTGCTGTGTTTCTGTTGTACCACTCTGAGGGATGTAATACTAATGAACGGTGTTTCATTGGTGTTATGTCAACGACTATAGTGTACTACATCATGCAGTGGTATGTTGGGTCACCACAACTGTTATCAGAGCGTATGCTTTGACCTTAGGTTTGAAACCCTTTTAGGAGATCTGTAGGTTGAATAGTGACTATAGGAGCCATCTTATCTAAACCAAGACTTGTGATGGATATCCACTTGAGGATAAACCTTGTCACACTTAAGTTGGATGTTTTTATCATCTTTCTTAAGGATTAGTTGTACGTATTTTCTAGAAAAGTGTCATTTTAGTGTAGCTTTAAATAGGTATAACAACACTAAGATATCTGAAGTAAGTTAAAATATCAAAGATTATGACTTAGATTAGGATATCATGTGGAGTAGTATTAGTGATGGAGTCTATATTTAGAATCCCTATGAAGTAGCGGAACCTTATTATTAGTTGATACCACTATACCACATAAGGTAGACCATTAGAGTAGGTATAGATAGAATAAGAAGTAAATCATGTGGGATTCACTTGAGAATTCTACGTGATGAAGTAGGATTTGGTTTAGAATCAACAATAGTAAGATAAAAAGAACAGTTATCATGGTGGGATTAGCTCCGAGACCATGATAAGTGTGTAATTAGGACCAGTACTTAGCAAATAATCTTGAAATAACAGTAAGAAAAGAATAGTGTAGGTCTATGATAGAAATCATAAGGTGCCATGAAATTACGATAATTTTTGATTAAGGTAGTAACTACAATTTTGTTAGTAGTTTTGAGAGATCATGTGAGGATAGTTACAATAGAATGGAAATTGGTAGTCTTTAGTAGTCCCAAAAGTAAGGTATGAGGTTAGTCAAAGCCAAATAGAGATCACTTTGCTCAAAATTATCCAATTGCAATTGAGTAGTTTGGGTAAATCTTGAGACAAAGAGTAGTTTAACCCCTATGTGCTAAGTATCACAACGTAAACCTATATTAGGAGGTGTCATATACTACACAGCTAAGCCTGAATTTTCGAGATGTTTTACTCAACTACTATATTCCAGGCTTAGAATGATGTGAGTTATATGTACCACATTTGGATTGCTTGGTTTTTTCTTGGATCTTCTTGATTGAATAGATTTGTACATGAAGTTTGACTTGGTGTGCAAATGCATATTGCATCATCAAGTTATTATTTGATGTTATAGACCTAGATAGAAAGGGAATTCATGTAAGGGAGTGACAAGTTCCAAAGACCAAGATGAAGACTTGCAGGAAGAATGAAGCCAAATACAAGGAGTATCAACACTATTTTAAAGGGTGGATCAAACCCAACTTATTATTAGTCGACAGTAAGAATGAATAGTAGTGCAGAAAAGGTGTGGAGCAATAGGAAGGAATGAACTTTAGTTCACTCAAAGTAGCTAAGGTTGCTCAGAAGCTAATGAAGTAGTTGTACCAAGTTTATGGAAGTAACTTTAAAGGGTGCAAACAAGAAGTCTAGGAACAAAGGTGGTATTCAAGCTCTGGCAACTCAGAGAGAATGCGAGTAGTAAGTCAAAAACTCATAGGGTAATCCATACACCTAGTAGTATCCACAGCTGCTATTCGTAGCTGTTATCCTAGCGGTTTAGATAATCAGGTCATCTTGATTTGCCCTAAAAAGCATAAAACTTGGCCTAAGTCAAGGACATAAATGAGTAAGAAATTAAAGTGATCATCTTCCGAGATGCTTCATGAAAACGGGTTTATCAAAGAGAGAATGCCCAAAATGTTGAGAATAAGACAAATAATGTCAGAAGATTCATTTCAGAGATCCACAATTGTGTGGGTATACCGTAAATTATTTTGTGAGACTTCAGAGGTAAAGTATAAGCTAGACAGAGGCCAATATCCCAACTATAGAGTTAATGGGTATTATACTTGAAGTTTAGGGACCATTAGAACATCCCAAGGGGGAGAGTAAACCGTAAAAGGGAGGTATTGTTATTCAACTCTCTAAATACAGGTTGGAGATGAACTATTAAGTTATGATGAGATTAAGCTTTATTTTCATAAGGTTCTCAGAAGATTTCATTATAATAGTACTCTCTGCTGGAAATATGCAAATGGTAATAAGGACTATTATCATATTTCATATAGTTTATGATTGAGTTTTAAATGCTATAACTGTATTGAGTGGAAACATCAATACACATGTGATATATAAACAACCAGGGGTTCCTAGTGAAACTCTAGTCACTGGTTCATTGGTCAACAGATGATCAACTTTCGTGATCATGTGGCATTTATGCCAGTTGGAAATAGAGTCAACTCATTCTGAGAATGAGATGATGAACCAATACCCAACCTAATAAACATCGTGACCTGATCATGTCACGAAGTTCAATTTACGATGATTAGAAATGGATCCTTGTAGACTATTCCTTTGACCGTGAGGCTATATCAATCACTGTCTCCCGAGAGTGCTTTGATAGCATCAAGCGCCACTTGGTAATATAGTAGTTATAAAGGTGTGTTCAAGTACTCGGAAGAAACCATAGAGGCAATATATGTCAAGAGCGGGATTTGTCCGTCCATGTGACGGAAAGATACTCAAGGGCCCACTCGGAGAAGTTATATCCAATAGTTGCGCAGCGTGTGATTTGATCACAGGGATATCACTTGTCGGAACGAGTCAAGTAGCATTGTTCGGTAACAAGATTGAACAAGACATGGTGATGTCATTGATCAGATCTCGGGCAATGCAAGTATCGAGAGACAAAGGGAATAAGACATGACTGTCCCGGTTCAAACGACGAAAGATCTTCGTGGAACGCACAGGGGTCACATGGCCATCCAGGTCCCTCTGTCGATCATTGGTGTGGGAGTGTCCCGACCATGTTTGGAGTGTTCCCGAACCGTGGGGTATCACGCTTAAGGGCTTGATGATGCTTAGAGAGTGTTTATAGGATCGGGAGAATCGCCGAAGAATAGTAGAGATAAAACCGGAAGGGTTTCGGTAAGTCTAGAGGATGTCTGGAGTGGAGGTGGAAGTGTTCCATAGCCACGGAGGTTGAATAATATGTGAATGAATGTTAAATATTGATTTAATCATTTATTCATAATTATTTAATAAAAGAGAAAATCAATTAGGTGGCTAAAGGGCTTAATGGGCCAATTCCCGGAGGGGAAAAGGCCCAAGAGGGGACCACACCCCTAGGAGAGGTCTAGGGGGTGGTCGGTGGCCCTAGTGGGCCTGCCCCACGTGGGGCCCATGGGTGGGGGCTGGCTGGCGCGCCTCCCCACCTCTCCCCCTCCTTTAGTCCCACCCCGGGACTTTGAGGGAGGGTGTACCCCCTCCTTCCCCTATATATAGTGGGGGTATTTGGCCAGATAAATACACACAATATTCAATAAAGGTCTTCTCACTTTTGGGAAGACCTCTAATTGATATTCTCTCTCTCTCTCTCTCTCTCTCTCTCTCTCTCTCTCTCGTGACCGTGGTCCCAAGTTTGGACTACGCGAACGAGAGACATCTTCACCGTGGAGCACCGTCACGCTGCAGGATTCGGATCCAGGAGCTCTACTTCCACAACTGCTGCTGGATCAGGGAAGCGGGAGTCATCGTCAGGCACCGGATGTGTGTAACTCCCCGCGAGATGTCGCACTTGAGGCACTCAAGTCGTTGGAGCCAAGGGAGCGCAGGGAATTCATCACGACCTTGAGGTCGGCTTCGGCTCGTCTACATCAACCACGCTCTCCTGAGCGTTGACAATGCTTTTCGGTCTTCAAGGGTAAGTTTGCGAAAATCCCCTCCCGTTACTGTATTATTAATAGATAGGTCCTGGCAACATCAGGGGTTCAGGGGCGTAGGGTAAAATTTTATTCTTTTCATGCGCGGAACCCCTACAGTGGTATCAGAGCTAGATCTATGCGTAGTAATGCTAGTACGGGTAGAACACACAAGATGTAGCGTGTGGGCGTTGACCTTCTAGTTGTTACCCTCCCACGTGTACTTGTGTATACTGCAGTAATGCTTGATGAAGCGGCCCCCAACCGACTTTACGCGTTCATTCGCGAGACTGATCCACACTTGACATACGGCTTGTACCGTATAAAGTGGCTTAGGGGGGTGTCTGTCTCTCTCGCCTTAGTTGGTATGAGATTTACAACAGAGGGCCCCAAAAGGGGTGTAGTAGACAACTACTTGATCAGCGTTGTGCTGAAAGTTCATAGGTAAGAACAGTTCTTGTGCGAAAGCCTATTCAGCCACGTAAAACATGCAAAGATAAAGTAGAGGCGTCTAACTTTGTTTTTGCAGGGGGGGGCGTTGCTTTGTGATATGGTTGTGGCAAAGGTAAAGTGATTACCTTTTGTTACATAGTAGTAGATAGTCACGGAGGTGACGGACTACCACGCCGGAATGACACCGGTACCCTGGTGTCTACGGCGCCGGAACCCTGGCGCCGGAATCCAGTGACGACGGATGGAGATCACGACGTGAAGGGCCATATCACATCGCATTTACATTCAATGTTATTGTTTGTATATATTATTATGTGCTAGTATTAGATACTCGACGGTAGCCTAATAATATGATCCATGTTAAAATTACCAACGATTGTGTTCCCTCTTAGTGTGCACCACCAAGAAAGTTCTTCGGTATGAGGCTATCCATGGTACAGGCATGTGTGTCAGACATATCTACATTCGCATACAGTGGGTGTAAGCCATGTTGCACAACGAATACACTAAGGTTGAGTTGGCGAGCCTAGCATGTGCAGACATGGCCTCGGAACGTGGATGGTCGAAAGATCAAGCACGAGTCGCATGAATGATGTGACCGACGTTTAGTGTCCACCCTTGAACCCACATTGATGGTCGTGACGATCGGGGGAGATGTGGCTGAAAGGGGTCGTGTTATCACTAGGAACCCTTATGGGGATAGGTGTTTTTGAGTGGAGTTATTATTGACTCATTTAATTATAAACTTAGTCTAAATTTCTTTTGCAATTATAAATGTAGAGATGGCTCACCGTGAAGCTTACTTTGTCATTAAGGAATGGGTAATGGGTGAGAAACTTAGACTTGATGGATCCAACTTCCCTAGTTCGCTTGTGCGCCTGAATGATCTCCTTACTAGGAATCATGTGGTAGACTACATACGCCGCACGATGGATTTGACTGAACCAGACCACTATGAGACCCCGCAAGAGCTGGCAGACCGGTACTACCGTCAAGAAATGTCCACCTACATTTAGATAATAATGCGTTACGGGATGGTGGATGAACTCCATCCGCTCATGGGTGATCTTGATCCATATTCGATGGTGGATCAGCTGAGAGCAGAGTTCATAAGCCATGTGCGCATGTGGAAGCACGAGCTACTTGGATAGTTCCTTTCCATACAGATGGAGGAGCCCACATGTCTGAAGGGTCACTTGGAGCACATGCTTGATGCACACATGAGACTGGTCCACTTCGTGGACTACTGGATGGATGATCCGTTTGTGATAGGCGTGCTGCTTCGATCGTTACTTCCCAGCTACGAAGGACATGTCCAGAGTAGCATCATGAGTGGTGATACGGAAACATTGGATTTCCAAGAGTTCATATTACGTTTCAGGAACGTAAAGGTTGAACCAATCACCGGTGAGGTCATCGATGACAAAGGTATATATTTGATATACAATTTTATAAATGTTATAATCTTGCAAACACATTTGTAGTGTTAAGTATATTTGATACTTGTTCTGTTTTGCTGAAAACAGGTCCTTCTGCATGAGAGGTGCTTGCTAGAGAGGAGGTGACGTTGCATGTTGATGGCAAGCATGACGATGATGTCCGACGACACTCTCCCTCAACATTTATCACTTAGTTTATATTTTGGATAGTTATTGTAATCAAAATATTATGAACTTCTTTAGTGTGTCTCACATTTTGTGAAACGGTTATTCATATGAGTTTATAACAAATAGTTGTTCTACTTTTATGAATGATTTCTATTTTTGTTCATACCTTGTTTGATTATATGTAAATTATCCTTGTTGTTTAAAACTAATTAATAATGCATGAACATTTGTAAAATATTGAAATGCCTTAAAATACCCAACTTAATGATATATTCATTAATGAATGAAACCATTATTTGAATTCAAAAGTTATGTTGATAATATGTGAAAGACATTCGATTTCTTGTCACATATAAATCATGCCTAAGTTCGGCAAAATAACTTGATCACCCAGTATTACTTGAATACAAAGTGTTTAATGAATTGTTAAAAGTAAATACATATTCAATGTATTATGTTTTAATAGAATGGTAATTATCATTATATGATTGTTTAAATGTGTAAAGAATTTTACCAAAGAAAACATGAGTTTGAAATTATTTGATTTGATCAAAGTGTTTCATCAACAAAGGGTATGAATATAAAAGAGAATCTAATTACTATGATTTGATCAATAGTAATGAAATTCGACTTTATAAGAATGGCATAAAAGAAACGGTGAAATGCAAAGCGTCTTGAAACGTCAAAATGCAAAGCGTCACAAATGTGATATTAGATATCAAAGTGGGTAAATAGATGGCACCAAACAAATCGTTGTAGTGTAGATGTAGAGACCATTAGTTAGCAAGTTAGCACTCAATTAGAATAAATATTGAACCACTTGAACTCATGAAAGTTTTGTGGTTATTCGATATAACCAAAACAATAACGAATAAGTCCTTGTAGAGTATTCATTGGAAACTTTGAATACGAAATCCATAGCTGAAACCAAAAGAGAAGCAAAACTAGTATTGCTTGGATTTTGGTACATTTTTTAGAAAGTTCGCATTTAGTGATATTTCTCAATTATGAAGCAAATGGAAGATAGTGAAAAACACGATGAGGATTCAAAAACCCTGCATCAAAGTGTTGAGAAGCGCAACGAGAAAATGTTCCTGAATGATTCCCTTCACGAAGGAAAGAATCAATGATATTGATCATTGTGTTTTCCCCACTGGTGTTTTCACTACATGAAGTGGGATTCAAAATGTAATCCATATCTTATATGGAGACATTTGTGAATCATTTGCCATGATTACCAGAATATGACATACCTACGAACTACTAAGGAAATAATGGTAAGCTAAAATTACAAGAAATCCTGAAGCAAAATTCCCTTGAGATTAGAAAGCAATTCGTTGCTGAATCTCACAAGTAAAAGGAGTTACTTGGAATTTTCCCAAATGACTGCAAAGCCATAGTGGAAAAGGGGATAAATGACAAAATCACAATTTGTCAATTATTGGACGAATTCAAATGAATTTGATTCAAGTGTGCTGAATGTCTAGTGGATTTAAAACTAGTAAAAGTACTAATATCTCATAGTAAATCTCCAAGTTTGATATTTGATCAAAGAATTTTGAAGTTGTTCAAAATAGTGAGTGGATATGCAATTTGCATAAAATTGAGTGGGAGCTATGAAAGCCTTCCTAAAACAATATGTGAAAGACATATTTTTGAGTGGGAGCAATATAAGTCTCAAATTCAAATATGTAGGAACATAGTTTGAGTAAGAGTAGTGACTCATACCCAAATATGTTAGAAACATATTTTGAGTGGGAGCTTATAGGAGTGATTCTTAAGTGTGTATTCGACACATTAAGAATAAAAGCACAAGTACTTATAAATAATGATTTATAAGGTGTAGAAGTTGATAATAGGTGTATTATGATATTATGTAGTATTCCTTAAGGGATTCTGAAAAGGGTTTTAGAATAGAAGTTAATTAAGGAACTGGTCCTTAATAACTCAAAATAGGAATAGTATTGAGTTTAACATCAATGGTTGAAAGAAAGAAAAGGATGATTCATGACCCACAAGTATAGGGGGTGTATCGCAGTATTTTCGATAAGTAAGAGTGTCGAACCCAACGAGGAGCAGAAGGTGTTGGCTAGTGGTATGGATCAGGAATTCTCTGCAAATACTTAGCAAACGGATTTTTAGGGGTTTTCGATAAAGCAAGTAAACAAAGTACGAGTAAATAAAAGACAGTAGGAATAAATTCAGCAAGTGGCCCAATCCTTTACGCGGCAAAGGACAAGCCGGTGGTATTACTTAAGATGACCAAACGTTCTCGAGGACACATGGGAAGACTGTCAAGTGCTTTCGCTTCATATAGCTGATTTATCTTCTCTAGCTTGCTTAGTGTTGTGTGGGTGAACCTGTGCTAATGTACCGCCCCATACAAGACTAATACATACTTGTGATTATACCCCTTGCAAACATCCGTAAGTACAAGAAAGTAATTAAGGTAGAAACCTAACCACAGCTTTAAACTCTAAGACCCTTACGTCCCTTGTGCAATGGTTTCCTAACGGGGGTTCAGGTTTCTGTCACTCCGGCAACCCCTACGATTAGTAGCCAAATACAAAATGCATTCCCCTAGGCCCATATAGGTGAAGTGTCATGTAGTCGATGTTGACATGACACCACTAGAAGAAGTACACCACAACTTAAATAACAATCTATTGAATCTTTCTCAACGCAACTCCACTACTAACAACAAGACTTCTCCCATGTCCTCGAGAACAAAACAAACTACTCACAAGACATCATATGGATCATGACCAGAGATGGAATAATGATGTATAACAATCTAAACATTAACAATAATTCAATGGTTCACTCAATAGCATCAACTACAAAGAGTAATCAACACCGGGAAAGTTTTCCCTATGAACTAATGCAAGAATCAACTCAATTGTTACAGCAATATGGAGATGGTGATGAGGGTGCTGATGGTAATGATGGTGGTGGTGATGATGATGATGATCCCGATGAAGTCTAGCTTGATGGTTGTGTTGATGGCGACGATCTCCCCTCTCCGGGAAGGAATTCCCCCGGCAGAAATCTGTCTGCCGGAGAGATCTTTCTCTCTTGGTGTTTTCCGCCCCACAGAGGCGGCGGAATCTTTCTGTGGTCGCCCCCCGAGTCTTAGGGTTTCGGGAGGATAATATATGCCAGAGGGGAGAGGCTGGAGTGGGCCAGGGTGGCCACACCACCTCCAGGCGCGGCCTAGGGCTGCTCGCACCATGGGGTGGTGTGGGCCCCCTGTGGCCCATCTCCACCCCATCTTCTGGCATCCTTAGTCTTCTGGAAAAATAGCATTTTCCATATATTTTCCCGGATTTTCTGATCTTCGCGAATTTTGCCTCCAAACAACACCTTTTCCATCAGAATCCTGACTGCAGCGGTCCATGCTCCAAAAATCACCAACCATGCAAAAATAGATGAAATAACATAAGTATTACCTCTCAATACGAAATATATCAATGAATAATTGTGAATTATGACATAGAATAGTGATGCAAAATGGACGTATCAATGATCGTCATCCACTATGTTGAGACATAGGTTCTATCTTAGAAAACCATGATGATAACTTAACATAATATATGATCCAATAAGGAACGTTTGAAAAATGATTAAGTTTGAATCACGGAATGTTGAGCTAAGTTTGTCCGCAGTGTCTAATAGAGAACTGTAGACATATTTTCCAAAATCCATAAAGGATGACATATCTTAAAGCATAAAGAGTTATGTTATAAGGGAATATGTTGGAAACTCCTGTAAATATCGATTAAAGTCAAGTAGGAAGCGAGGTGAACAAAACGTTAAAAGTTGCACAGAGTGCACTAGTGTTTCGGTGAACACATTTATAATAATAGATAAGGGTACCGTCTAAAGTGGTGTATAATGTTATGCTGGGGCTAGTTCGCTTTTAATGTAGAATGATGTGTCCCAGGGCACAGTGCCCATGAGAAAGCCCTCGAGGTTGATCTAAAGTCACTGTAGGCTCCTGGAATCAGGCCTCGTTCTGCTGCCATAATGACAATGCATACACACAGATGTTATCATGTGATGATAAAGTATTAATGTTAATCAAGGTGACATTAGTAAGTTGGAAAGGATTTGGGACTGTAAAGTACAGATCCAAGACTCAACCTCTTCCATGATCAAGCATGTTCAGGGTACCGTATATATGGTGCCAATGATTAAGAACAAATGCAGCTAGTGTATTTGTACTCTAGTGCAAGTGGGAGACTGTTGGAAATATGCCCTAGAGACAAATAGTAATAAGGACTATTATCATATTTCATATAGTTTATGATTAAGTTTTATATCATGTTATAACTGTATTGAGTGGAAACATCAATACATGTGTGATATATAAACAACCAGGGGTTCCCAGTGAAACTCTAGTCACTCGTTCATTGGTCAACATATGATCAAGTTTCCTAATCATGTGGCATTTATGCCAGTTGGAAATGGAGTCAACTCATTCTGAGAATGAGATGATGAACCAATACCCAACCTAAACATCGTGACCCGATCATGTCACGAAGTTCAAGTTACGATGATTAGAAATGGATCCTCATAGACTATTCCTTATACCGTGAGGCTATATCAATCACTGTCTCCCGAGAGTGCTTTGATAACATCAAGCGCCACTTGGTAATACAGTGGTTATAAATGACGGTTCGAGTGGTATGAAGCCCATATGGACACGGACTCCCAAACGTACAAGACAAGGAAAGCTCAAGACTAGAGTTCTAATCTAACTTGTAACAAACTCGTATTGGTACCTGAGACCTAGCCTCCCCATATATAAAGGCTAGGAGGGTCCAACGAGAAGGCAATCTCTCAATCGCGACTCCCACAATAGACAATAGATCTAGACGCTGCAATAGACAATAGATAGATCTATGATCTCTCATACGCCAGATCCAATCTGCGTGACACCGCCATCGGCGACATTGTAATCCTTTGGATCCTTCATCAATCAAGAGCAGACAAGCAGGAGTAGGGTTCTCTACGAGGCCTGAACCTGGGTAAACCTTGCGTCCCTGTGTGCTTGTTTGCTAGCCGTACCAAGATCTCCAGCGCTTCCTCCTTCTCCAAAACCCAAGTCCGTAACAATGGGCATTGATGAGTTAAACCCTCGTCAATTGGCGCCGTCTGTGGGAAACGGGTGCGCTGATGTTGCGATCTCGACGGCCCCATCATCAACAATCTACAACTCATCGACATCGTCCGAGCGGGATCACTCGTCATCGACAGTAGCCAGATCGCATCTGGCAACTTCATATGCTTCGGCGTGTTCAACTTCTGCAAAATATATGATTTGGCGCAGTCTACAATTAGGCGGTTGTCTACGTATCGAGCATAATAACATGGCTAAAGGGCACCGCAGGTACCAGACAAAGGCAGGCCAATTTTATTTCCATAACCAAAGAGCTCTCGAGATTGGATCTACAGCCGAAGTCATTGGAGCATAAGGCGTGCATAACAAGGCAAATATACGTATAGACCAAGTTGCAAATATACGTATAGACCAAGTTCAAACAAATACGGATGGCCACAAATCCAAGTAAAGACCATGTCTAGCACTCCTTCCAAGAAAAAAGGGGAAGAATCGATCCTGGAAAATCAGTACACGGGATTAAATCCTTCAAGAATTCTCCAAGACCGGAAGCGATACGTATGGTTGCATGGATTTTATGGCAAGGATGCTAGCTCACCGTCCAGAATCTGAGTTTCGTCGCGTCACGTGAAGATATATGGTGAAGATATATGGGGCCGCGAAGTCTTCATCATGCCTAAACTCGTCTTTTCCGTCGGGCTGCGCTGACCCGCTGCTTCGTCGATTCCATCCGCCGCATGACCCGCTACGGTTTTGGCTTCAGCGACCCACCTCTGTCCTCGGATGCGGCAATCCGATGCGGTCTTCGGCTGTTGTGGCTCGTTACAGTCTCTGGATACGGCAACTCGTCATCACCACACGACTCCGGTCCGCCGCGTCGACTACGTCCGCGCTTGACCCACTACCACGTCAACTACATGTCCGGTGCACAACTCTCCACCACCACTGGTCTGGCGCCGATCTCGCGACCCACTGCAGTCTTCGACTCCGGTGATCCGCTACGATCTTCGACTCCAACGACTCAAGGGCTTAGGGGCTCCATCGGCATCAATGACCCATTGCGGTCTTCGACTCCGGTGATAGCTATCATCATTGGCTACGGCAAATCTCTAGCGCCACCGGCCTTGGCGACCTGCTGCCGCGTCGACCCCGGTCCATCGCACCGGCTCTCGGATGCCGCTTCGACTACATTGACCACATAGAATCTACACTCGGGGGCTCCACGGACTCTTCCGCGAGGCCCGTTACCGCCTTTGGATATGGTGACTCGCTGCAGCCTTCGACTCCACCGACCTACTGAGTCTTTGACTCCATCACACGACTTGTTGCAGTTTTTGGCTGTGGTGATGCGCCGCGGTCTTCGATTTCGCCGACATGTTGTGTCTTCGACTCTGTCACGCGACTCACTGTCGCGTCGACTATGTCCGCAATTGCATCAACTTCGTCCACGGCAACTACCAATAAAGCTAAGTTTTCCTCTACTTAAAGTTCATTATTATTTTTTAACTCGCAGTCGACACACTCGGGGGCTGCGCCCTCTTCGAGTAACCTAATGTGCCGTCGACTCCGCGCACTCGAGCACCTCATACGCGACAGCCCGAGTAGCTGATTCTGCCTAATCGTCGAATCCTTGAACTCCGAGTGCCTCGGCAAGGTACTGAGAGTAAGGGTAATCAGGCTAATGAAAAGTCCTAGCATACAGTGCAAAAGTGTTGACTCGATTGGCACCAGAATCTTACTTTACAAGTCGACAGACAAATATTATTTACAAGATACAGGTACTTCACAACTCTATATGTTTTCTGCAGCTTACAAGGACGTCGACTACGTCGAGCTATTCTATCGGAGTCCTTCAATAGGAGTCGACAAAACAATTGGCTACGATATACACTCAAGACCCGAGTCGAGTCCCTCCTCGGATGGTCGCATCGCTTGATGCTACACACACGTGACGCTGACCACGCACCCAACAGAAGCGACTGCATCGACTCTATTCGCATTGTCGAATGACTCTGCTACATCAACACCAACTACATTATCGATTTTTGGCTCCTTATGCGTGAGACGCTGACCCGATGCACTTCTGGATCAGTGGTTTCTCCTCTCATGATTTTCGCCTGCATCTACAAGATACAAGACTCGAGTCTCTGTCCGAGTCTACGACTCCGCTAGACACTCGGGGGCTACTCCAAACTGGAGCGTTGGACACGCATATACAAGATCCTCGAGTGACACGCTCTGAATCCTCACTCGAATCCACGATTCGACTAAGGACTCGGGGGCTACTCCCATAGGGAGCGCTGGCCGCGTACCCAAAGAATTTTATGAAGATTTTTAAGCATTATGAAAACCCTTCACTCGAATCTACGATTCGATTGTGGGCTTCGGGCTACTCCCGTAGGGAGCACTGAGAGCAAATTCGACTGAAACCAGCAAACAAAAAGACGACAGTAGTCGCAAAAGTTCTTTAGTTCCTGCATAAGTCTTCGACTCAACCAGGCACTCGGGGGCTACTCCCATAGGGAGCACTGGTCGCGCACCCTATGATTATTTTTCCTTGTACATCATATTGTGTGTCGATAACATCCACACTCGAATGCTATGGCGACTCCGTCTCATATTTTCCCTACAAAGAGATTACGTCTCCTAGGCCACCCGAATCATCTCCGTGGTGACAAAAAATTCGGATGTCGCGCTTACAGCGTGAAGATAAGACCTAAATAAGGCCTAGCAACGCATCTGCTGCGTTCTACTAGAAATAATCCGTACCTACAGGTACGATGAATAAGCCTTGACGGACGCGTCGAGTGCTCACATTTATACACTGGAATTCGACTCTATAAGACCTCCGCGGCCTGAGTCGAATTACGCCAGCAATTTCCGAATTCGAGTCCGGGGACTCGAGATTGAGTAGGCAACGTTGTTTTTGCCCTAGAGCAATTAACTGGTCTAAATCCATCGAGCGCACCAGGCACGTTTACCATCATCCCTATGAACTACTACAAAATCGACTGACTCGACGTACTTCCGGGTGAAGTGCTTCGCACTCGACACAATTGTCGACTCCAACATCCTAATGCAAGACTCAAGACTTCTAAGTCTCCACCCGAATCTACGATTCACATGGACACGGGGGGGGGGGGCTACTGACATGGCTATGCCCAATAGGCACTCAACTATGGCGTACCTGGTACGGCTCGACAGAAGGCCCACTCGACGAATTGCCAAGGTCCACGACGCCTATGACGGTTCGAGTGGTATGAAGCCCATATGGACACGGATTCCCAAACGTACAAGACAAGGACACCTCAAGACTAGAGTTCTAATCTAACTTGTAACCAACTCGTATTGGTACCTGAGACCTAGCCTCCCCATATATAAAGGCTAGGAGGGTCCAACGAGAAGGCAATCTCTCAATCGCGACTCCCACAATAGGCAATAGATCTAGACGCTGCAATAGACAATAGATAGATCTACGATCTCTCATACGTCAGATCCAATCTGCGTGACACCGCCATCGGCGACATTGTAATCCTTCGATTCTTCATCAATCAAGAGCAGACAAGCAGGAGTAGGGTTCTCTACAAGGCCTGAACCTGGGTAAACCTTGCGTCCCTGTGTGCTTGTTTGCTAGCCGTACCGAGATCTCCAGCGCTTCCTCCTTCTCCAAAACCCAAGTCCGTAACAATGGGCATTGATGAGTTAAACCCTCGTCACCATGGTTCTGATTGTTGTGAGCCATCGGGGCGATCTACTGTAGTGTTGCTAGATTAGCTTGGCGCTCTGCCCTACTAGCTTCACGGTCAGCAATGAGAGTCTGCAGAATCTGCAGCATTGGGTCTTGCGATGAGTTGCTCCCTCCTTGGTTTCCATGAGTCATCTGAAGATTGAGATAGATAAAGGGGTAAGAGGGAGAGTTCTAAGGTTCACGGTTTTAATTTCAAAGCTAAAACTTTGAGTTTGACTCAGGTTTTGCAACTAACTTCTTTTCATTCATTCAAGCAAAGCACACGATACAAACACACGCATACCACAACATCAAAGGAAAACAGATGGTTTTAAGAACCATTTTGTAAGCTACGATACAATGGGACCGATACTCCTCACTCTACAATAGTGCTCTAGTGCATCTACTCATCATCGATGAAGTCGGAGTCATCATCATCGGTGTAGAAGTCCACGGCATCCTCCTCTAGATAGTCATCATCATTGCTGAGGTAGGAGTCAATATCTCCTTGGATATCTTCACCTTCCTCTTCTTATTATTTTGCTGCAAGCTGAGCTTCTTGCTCCTTGAGGGTCTTCTCGAGGTCGGCCACCTTCTTGCGAAGACGGTTGATGGTGCGATCCTTCTTGGCGCGTTGACGGCGAAGAGACTGACGATCCTTGACGAGCAGTGACAAAGTCTGGGCCTTCTGGGCGGCAAGGGAGAGATTGTGGTTTGCGACCTCTCTAGCATTGTCCAACTCCTTCTGTCTGTCGTACAATAGGAAGTCGAGGTTCTCCACTTGACGCTTCAGTATTGGGTGACTTGGCATCTCTAGCGACATTCCCATGGAATCACGCCTTGCATAGTGAACAAAGTGGGTTCCTTGGATTAGGTTGACACTCAGGGCACACAGACGTGTGAGAGCTTCATGCATTGCCCTGGCTAATCCATCTAGCCAGTTGTTCTCTCTCACGGAGAACTGAATCCTCCCAGATACTGGTGCTTCTATCTTGCCTCGAAGATCAGCAGTTACTAGCCATTGTAAATCTCCTCCTGGTGGACCCGGGAGTTGAGCTCCAAGGAATTCCGGATGAGGACGCTCCAAGAACTCAGACAGTGAATCCAGATCCCTCTCGAAGATCAGTTGGCCTCCGTTGCCCAACTGGTAGAACTTGCTGTATTGGGCTTCCATCTATAAGAATTTAGGATGAGAAAGTTAGTGAAGTGATCAAGTGTGTCAAAGTTTTATGTAGTAATGTAAGAATTTGGAGGAACATGAATTTTTTTGAGAGAAAGAATCCCCAAGGGTAAGAGAGGAAATAGTTTTCATAAATACTCACTTTGGTTTTTGAAACTAAGTTTTTGTTCGGACGTCCATTCTAACTAGGGTCTCCTATGGTCAGGATGGCTCTGATACCAACTTGTCAACACCCGGATTTTTAATCCTAGATGCCTGTTATGCCATACATCACAATCCCAGGATTACCATTTTTGCGAGACATAACAGATTGGATATCACAGTACATCATCCATTACAAACCATAATAAGGTCTTACACAAATAAATGATCTCATGATCTAGTCTTAGTACAATCAAGCAGCCGAATAAATAGCGTAGCGGTGGGGTCCATCTTCAGAGTCACAGGCAATGCTGACGATGGGAGATGATCCTAGTTGTTGTAGCCATCCTATTGTCCTCCTTCAGGGTAATCCTCCTCATAGTACGGCCACAGGAATAGCCATGGACAAAAGCCATGAGTACTCTTTAAGTACTCGCAAACTACCACTAACAAATATGATAGTTCTGGTAGGAATGCTAACTCTAAGTTTATTTGTAAAGTTAAGTTTGAAACCTACGCTGAGTTCAGAAACAAAGAAAGATAAAAAAGTTTGAAAACACCTAAGTGGGAACTTAGTTGTCATTGTCACAACTCTGTTGTGGTCAAGTCATGTCACAATTCATTTCATAAGTCGTTTTGAAAACATCTGACAACGGAACAATATGGCCACTCCAACTGTCCATAACCGTGGACGCGGCTATTCGAATAGTTTGACACTCTGCAGAGGTGGTACACTTTCACCACAAGATTCGATACATCTGTCAGGGATAACCCTGAATCATCATACTTAGTATGCAGATAATCAAACATAATCTTTCCTTTACACACTCTAGTATAAGCACCTCTCCTATGAGTATGGCCTCCCAGCCATGACCATCTGTCATCCTGGGCACTACATAGGTGGACAACATTGAGAGGTAGCCTCAGCTCAAACCTCTCCCACGAGGGAACTAATACTAATGCATATAAACTTACGGCTAAGCCTTACCCAATTTAGGTATTGTGGTTGCACGGTAAAATTGGAATGGTATCGCATCCGAACCCAACCATCAGTTTTGTAAAAGGGCTAAGGCTCATGCCTCAACATTTTCATCACCATCATAAACCATTTTTGTTTCTCAACACATGTCAAAACATCTCAATAGAAGGACTCATCATTTCAAGGTTTTCACAAATCATTTTCACCAAGTATTGCCATCTAAAGTGAATCAAGTTTTGGTTTAGTTCCAACTACTAAGTTAAGAGTGTTCACTAAGGTGGGATGCTAATCTCAATCTCATGCCATAGAATGACATCTAAGTCTAACTAGATAGGTCAAGTTTTATACTCTTTGTGCTACCTTTAAACAAGTAAAGGACTTTGATAAAGTAAAGAAGGTAAAGCTTGTAAATAAAACTTGGAGTAGGTATAAGTCAAAATGATATAACCAAAGCATGCCTAATGCATCTTGGTTGGGTTATCTATCTTGCAAGGGTTAGCTTGCATTGCTAAAGATAGCTTGCTAAGTATAATACTTGCAAGTGTTAGCTTGCCATTAATAGCTTGCCTTGGTTGGTGCAGTGGTTGAAATTTTCTTCCTCCTCTTCTTGGTAGAACTCCTCCTCCTCGTAGACTTGGTCGGTACTATCGTCTATAAATACATACGGAATACACAATCACCAAACAATGCTTAACTAGTCTACTTAGCACCCTAAGGTATACATTTAATGATCTATTATCATCACAAGCATCACAAGGTTTAATGAACTAGCTTCATTCTTTTTATTTGAGAAAAGTAATTTCTACTCATTGAAATTAACTAAGATTTAATATTCTCCAATTTATATATGGGATCATGTGGACACATGTCATCACCACATATTCTAACATATGGGAATGTGATTTAAAGGTTGGATCATATTTTAATAAGTTCAAGTTTAGTAATTAATGATTTAAAGTGACTAGAAATGCCTATATAGCATTATTTTGGCACTAGTCCAAAGTCATTGTATACAAACCTTAATATTATTACATATTTAGATAGGTATGATTAAATGTGATTTTTGAGAGTTGGAATCAACTCAAAAGCTATTATGGTTGATTTTATAAAAATGTTTGAATGGGCAAAAGCTTCTGCCTTGTTAATTTAGCTAGGAGAGATCTATAACTCTAAATGATTTAAATCCAACGGGCTTGGATAGAGATTTTCATTAGCTTTCTAACAAAATTGGAATCACTCAATTTGGATTTGTAAAACTCTCTGAATTGGTTTTTAAAATAAGGGACGGATTCTAGTTTAAGTCTAAAAAGGAAAATCCTAATTTGAATCACAGGGCCAGCGCGGGAAACTAATTGGGCCAGCCCATATTCACTTGCGGCTGAGGACGACTGATAGGGGGTTCGCCTGTCAGTGGCTCATTACACGCGAAGCGGTATGGGGCGAGCTGGACCACAGGATTAGAACTAGATCTAACGGCTCACGGTCATCGTCGACGACGGACTCGTCGCCGGCGAGACTAAACCCTAGCGGCTCGGTGGGGGTGCAGTGGGGACATACCGGGGCTCCAGCTAGTGCAGCGAGGGGGGCAAACGAACGAGAAGGCGATGGCGGTTCTCTTGGTACTGGCGGCGTCCCGGGAGATGGCCTGGATCAACGACGCCCTTCTCCTCCTTCCGCAGCAGACTCCGGCGAAATTCCGATGCTACGGGCTACGGCTTGCTCTGGTGGGGCTCTGTGAGTGTTCTGAGGGGGAGTGGATGAGAGTGGTGTGAGGAAACGATGCTGGGGAGGCCTCCTTATATAGGCGCGATGAGGCGGCAGTGAGGCATGTGCGGTGCTCGCCCGTGATGACGGTACATCGGGCTACCGGCGTGGGCGAGATAGGTGGACGGTGGCGTGCCTCCTGGCGGTCCTCTACGGCTTTATGGCACAGCTAGGGGCGGTGGCAATCGGTCGGGAGCGTCGCGCGCTCTAGGGACAGAGCTGGTGCTCGACGTGGTTCCCGGCGATTGTGGGGCGCGTGGCGGTGCACGACCGTGTCTGGCAGGGTGAGGTGGTCAAGGCGGAGCGGCGTGCGCAGTCTGCGGTCGAGGCGCGGTCTGTGGCGTGTTGGCGGTGAGGGCGCTCTGGCGTGCTCTGGCGCGGCGCAGAGACTTAGTGCCGCGCGGCTCTGAGGTGGTCCAGGGGCTAGCAGGGGCCGTGGGGTGGACCGTGGGTTGCGGTGGAGTGGCGCCTTGCTTCCTGGAGCGGCAGAGAGGGGCTGGTGGTCTCCTGCAGCTTGTGCATGTTTGGCCGGCGAGCATGGCCTCGGGGTGGCGGTGAACTGTTTCCCTAGGCCATTGGGTAGGTCCTTGATGGACTGGTTGGGTTTAGGGGAGACAAGGGCATTGATTTGAGTTCAAATGGCTCAACAAAATTTGATCAAAAACAATATTAGTTAGGCCAGTTTGATTCTGCTCACCAGGTGCTCGACACAATGGCCGCATGAAGAAAACATTTGAATTTTTCAGAGGTTTTTGGTGGAGTGGTTGGTTACATGCTTAAGCATCTGTGGTTGCTTGGGATTTTGAAATGGAGTTCATTTGGATGGTTTTTGAAAAAGTGTGATCTAGACATATGAACTAGTTTCCATTTTCAATTGTCATTTAAAATTAGAGTTTGAATGTTTTTGGGATATCACAAAGTGGGCCTTGGCACATCACTACTTGTACTAGCAAGGGATGCAAAGATCCACAATTGTTTCTGTGGGAATTTGAGTGTTAGGAACACCCAAAGTGGGCTAGGTGATTAAAATAGCAAAAGTGACCATTTCCTTTATTTAATTCTTTTTGATTTTTTTTTCTTTGGTTTTTGCTTGGGAATGATCTAGATGATGTGACATTCATCATAGAACCATTTTACAACCATTAGAACAAACAATAATGGCCTTTCAAACAACTCCTATTTTAAATGCACACACATAAGAATGCTTAAAGATTTTAAATGGAAAAGTTCTTTGTTAACCCTAAATTGGGTAGATTTGATCTTGATCATTTGGATTAAAGTTTTGGGATGTTACATCTACTCATTCATAAAATCACCAATCTAATATCTACTAAATCTTTTACTAGTTTGGAAAACTCCTTAAAGATTTAAACTAAGTTTTAAGTAATTAAAGTAAGGCCCTTCCATGTTTAAAAAAATAAGCATTAATAAGAAAGCAATTCTATTCACTTATCACATCAAGAAACACCATTTTCATAAAAGCAATACTACTTGCATTTCCTCCTTATGAATCATTAAGAAGTAAACCACCTATAGGATGATGCCATATTTAAAATATATAAGTATCCACTTGCTAGTAGAATAGCTATTCAAAGATGCTAATTATTTTCTTCTTAAATACTTTTAGTTAAAAAGAAACCCTAAAAGTATAACTTCAAGATTTAAATGCTTTTACTTTATAAAGTAATCTTTCCTCAAAAGTAATTCTTTTAAAGTGAATACAAATGAATTCCACATTTGTCCTTAACTCTCACAGTTATAATAGAAAGCTTGAATAAAATAAACTTTGAATAATTTGTTAACACCTTGGGTGCCATTTCATCGTGTGTTACTTGTTATATCTTCATATTGTTTCACACACACACACTCACAAGCCTTAATAAGAAGAAAAAGTGTGAAGCTGGTATGAAAGTGCAACATATTCTAAAGAAATCATCCCAATCTTCCAAAACCTAGATCATAGATGATTATTTCAGGGATTGGCGTTTATCATATTGCATTACATTAATTATGCATAATTGCATCCATCTTTTTTAAACATTCGTCCTTACATGACCAATGATGCTAATTTCAGAATTTGG
The DNA here is from genome assembly GCA_910589775.1 of Avena eriantha. Classification (NCBI taxonomy): domain Eukaryota; kingdom Viridiplantae; phylum Streptophyta; class Magnoliopsida; order Poales; family Poaceae; genus Avena; species Avena eriantha. The sequence continues at coordinate 438,098,758 of OU342746.1, forward strand.
ATCCTCTAGTGTCTCGAAGATCGTGATTGCATAATCTTGCAATCACAACAGACAAGTTCACACTTACTCATGTCCGTTCTATGCATGTAACTCAAATGTTGTTATCACCTGCATTTCAAAAAGTCATAAAATACTATTGTCATAATAATATGATTATGAATTATTTACCAAATAATAATCTACTGATACAGTTTCAATGGTAAAGGAACATAATATCTAGGACTTAACAACCAATATCGCTAGTGATTCTAGCACTGTATATTACGCGTTAACCATGATATTTGGAATGGGACGGAGAAGTCAGTTGGATCTTCTTCCTTTCGCATGGACAGATGACCTTATCGTGAGGCTGTAGATTTCTTGTGGAGAATCTAGCAGATGGGTGAGACTCCTAGTTCCCCGCGATATTGGTGTCTAGACTTTCTGTGAGGGGCTGTCGAAGGTATATCTGCCTATATGGGTGTTGCTAGGGACATGATCTCCTTACTTGAGTCTCCAAGGGGTTGCCAGGGTTATATCTGCCTATATGGGGGTTAACGGAGGTATATCTGCTTGGGGAGGTCGTTTCTTCATGTGGGGTCACGAAGAAGGGAAGTGATTGGCTTGGATCTTAGCCCGGGCCTCATACCAAGGAAGTGTGAACGGGAATGCACGCCCGGATGTGCAATAAGGCTTAAGATCTCTCATGGGTAAAATAGCGCACCTCTGTAGAGTGTAAGAACTGTAACTTGTTACTCTCTGTTTCAGGAAGGAGCTATGAACGCGGCAGGAAAGGAACTCCACGAAAGTTTTGGTCAACCTGTGAAGGTTGTCGGACATAGTTTTCCGAATAAAAGCAACCTTTGAAAAAATGTTTACGAAAACCTGCATTGCGTACGACCTTTGGTCTATGGCTGTAGAGATGGTGCATCAAACACTCCTTTGTGAACTTGCTAAGTACGCTCGTACTCAACCATACCTTCTTAACTCTTGCTAGGTTCTAAGCCGTTGAAGAAGACGTCAACATCAACCTTTTGCTCAAGAAACCATCATCGGCAGCTAACGTCCTTCAATAAAGTCAACGAAGTCATTATATACATCAACTGAAGTGAAGACGAAGTTCTTGAATAGATAGGAATAGATTCTCTAGCCACCAAACCTATTTCTGTAGAGTGTTGCTTTAGTAGCAATTATAAGCCAGATATTTTAGATGCTAGTCTTAGTCATTAGTTAGTTTTGAGTTGTTCTTTCTGGTTCTTCTCCGTAAGTAGTTTCTTTCTCCCTCTTCAACTTAGTTGTTCTCGAGATCTTTTGTAAAGAGACGTGTTGTAATCTATAGTCATGTCTTGGACCTGCTGTGTTTCTGTGTACCATCGTGAGAGATGTAATACTAATGAACGTTGTTTCATTGGTGTTATGTCAACGCTGGTGACTCCTTGTCCAGGTCCTCGCCGATGACCTGGAAGCTTCAATAGCCCCACCGAGTTGCCACAGGCATACGGTGCAAGACAACGACTCCTGGGCTCGGATCCCGCCGAGGTTGCGGAAGTAGACCTCCTGGATGGAATCCCAGCAGCACAATGGCGTGCCGTAAAAGAGAACATTTTACCTGTACAGTCTGGACTTGGGACCGCACACTAGCGAGAGAGGTGAGTATTCCAACTATAGAGAATATCTCTTGTGTGTTTAATTCCAACACCTCTTTATAACTCCTTTAAAAGGCGCTAGCCTAGCCTACCCGCGTTCCCAGGCCATCCTCGCGGGCGCGCGATTGTAGCCTGTAGGATCCCGTGTGAACAGTGTGTTTTCACCCTCGGCCTGAGTTACAGTCGTTGCATGCAGTGGTTTTTCGTTTCACTTCCTTCTTGTTTGAATTGGTCGATGACAGTTGGGCCCGTGTGCGCGCCGGGCCGGAATTACAGCCAGACAGTCAGCCTCGTCAGCACGTCCACGGTGCATACGGGTCGCACATCTCACGCACGTCCCACACGTTCTCGGTGAAAAACTGAAAACCTAGATCTCGACTCGCGCCGTCTCCTGCCGTCTCCCGGCAAGGCCCAGCGCCGCCGCCACCTTCCAAGGTCTCCCTAGCCGCCGTTCCCGTATTTCCCTCGCCGACCCGCCTTGCCTGACACCGCCGACCCACGCCATTCCACCAGCGCGCGAGCTCTCCTTCGTGCCTGCAGGCTCCTGCTCCGATTCCTAGACTCGATCCCTTTCGCGAGCTTTTGCTCAACATCCAGCGCCGAGAGGAGAGAGCCGGATGGGACGCACGCGTTGGCAGGCGGCAAGAGGCGCTGCAGGAGCGCGTCGTAGAAGGGCGACGACACGGAGGTTGGGCGGCGAGCCGACGGAGCCGGACGAGGACGGCCGTGAAGCCGGACGAGGACGACCCCGGTGTCGGACGGAAGGCCAATGACCATGGTGGTCACGGCTGGTGAGCGGTTCCCAGCCATGCCTCCCGTCCCCAATCCCCTCTGCCTCGAAAAAATCCCCGCTGCCTCTCTCCTCCAGTCCCCACCTGCTCCTCTCCTCCACCCCCAATCCGCTCGCGGCAGCAGGTTGGCGGCCGTGGCCAGTGCCAGCAACTCGTGGAAGTCAGGGCAGGAGCGTCCGCGGCTCGATGCCATTGGGGACGAAGGAGCACCGGCCCGACGAGATGAGCTGGAGGAGGAGCACATGGCAGGCCGTGGGTGGGAGGTCGGGGAGGACCAGGAGAAGCCACACGAGGCTGGTCTGGTTCGTCAACGCCGGCCGGCGTGGGATCCGCTCGGGTTTGTGAGCGATTGAGACGTCAGATGGCAGCGTGGATGAAAGCGGCGGGGCTGGGGTGGCCAGCGAGCTGCAAGGTTGGGGCAGCGAGGATGGGTTGGCTGGCCAGCTGTGTAGTCCATCGCTGCTGCAGGTATGCCTCTTCTCTCCATCTCTTCTCTGTAGATTGCACTGCCTACTGAGCAAGCATTTGGCTGATTGATGAATGAATCATACCATATCCATACACATTACATATCTCCTTGTATATGCTTTTCTTCCCATCTCACTGTTAGTTGATTCAAGAAAATAATGATTATATCATTTGGCTATAATAATGGTTTGTATTGCAGGCAAGCAGATTGCATGTCTTCTGCTCTTGCGTGAAGATTCGTGAGTTCTTGATTCAGAAAATAGAACTCCATCTACGAAATGTCATATTTGTTTTTCATGTGCTTTTCAGTTTATGATATAGAAGAGATTATGAAGGAGTGTCTCACGCGCGCATGATAGCGCCAATGCCGTAATTATGGCATGCCAAGGCAGAATGCGAAGAAGTTTCACATTGTCTCTGCCCAGCCGAGGATAGGTGAGCGGCCTGCGTTTTGTTTCTGTCCTTTGTTCAGCGCTTGTCTCAATCATGTTAATTCATAGCAGTGTCAACTTGTTTGGTTTCAGGTTCGGCGTTGGTTTAGTTTTATTGAGGGTGTACTCATTGCCACTCAAGGCAAAGCATGAACAATTATATTATTGGAAGAAGTTTCATATTGTCTCTCTCTGCGCGTCCAAGGATAGGTGAGCGGCTGTTTCTTTGACAGATTTTGGATTCTGCTATGTTGATGGTAAGCTTTACCATCTGAAAGAGATGTTTTTCGAATCATGTTCTGCTAGATGAGTTCTGTTTGCAAATACTGATGCTGTTTGCAAGTAATCTTGCTCATGCTGAAGATCCTCTCCCGGTTATGCCTTAGTTGTATACAATTCTGCAGCATGACAAGGTAGCATATACAGTTCGATATGCATGTTGTATATGACTGAAATGGGTGTGGCTTTGTAACAACTTTTCTGTACCGTCACGTTTGATTTCTACAGTTATTAAGAGGCTATCAGTCCTAATATGGCAGTATGTGTGTTCTTTACTATAAAAGTTATATTGTTTGTTTCATGTGCATGTATGCATTGTTCTCCCTGTTTTTTCATTTTCTTTAATTTTTGGTATGCAATTAATAACAATCTGGATTGGACGTCCTTGTGCTCTGCAAACACCGGTTATAGCGTATCTCTGTTTCGTTTGATCACCCCTTTACTGCTGGGATCATGTTTAATGTTGACTGTTGTTACGATTGCTGAGCAGATCAACTTCAAGCAATTGATTGCTTCCAATTTATAATATCATCAGTGCTGCTACTGCGTGCCTCTCTTTTGGATGAGGATATTTGTTGGTTTAGAAAATGCATATTTTTATGTGGTTACATGTGATGCTGACTAATAAACTGCAAGAACTCATCCAGATTTGGTAATTATTAGCGTTAGATGGTGTGAATTGAATATAAGAACAGAGGCGGTAAGACCACGAAGTGCATCCTATTGTGTTTTCAACAGTCCTGAACGCGTGACGTAGGATATTTTTGCAACTTTGCAATAATCAGTTATATCATTGTTGTTTTATTATATGAATAAGAAAGTAGGCCAATAAGAATTGGAACAGACATTTACTTTTAATTTTATGGTCCCATATTTTCCTTTCGGAGCATTGTTTCCAGCAATGCAGTTAATAATACATAGATGTTACTCTTACGATATTCTATATACTATAATTTTGCTAGAGGTAGGTTCGTCCTATAGAAAATTTCCGTCTGACTTTTTGTGGACGAGTTTGCCCCTGCCTTTTCGAAGGTATTACAATCTTTGCCACCGCTAAGTTAATACTGGACGGACATACCCGTGGACTCTTTCTCCTTTGCTCTTCCGTGGTCGGAACCGAGGAATCCCCGTCCTCCTCCCTTCCGGCCTCTGTTGCTACCTCCACTGTTCCCCAATGACCTTCCCCTGCCCGCCTTCAAACCAAATCACCGCAGCAGGTACCCCGCCATCGGTCCGGAGCTCCACAAGTGGCCTGGCTCCTCGACCCCTCCATCCCCCCTATGAACCCTCCGGTGAGTCCCGTGCTATCCCTAGATCTGTCCCCAGCACTGCAGAAGGTTGTGTGAAGCTCTGCAATATGGACTCCAACAAGTTTCCGCTATGGCCGTGAGGGCCAAGCTCGGGCGCTATCTTCCCTGGCTCCATGGTGCCGTGCCTCGGCGTGGCTGGAGTTTGTTTGATAGGGGAGGCGTCGGCGGGCCTGGCCACAGTATGATCGATCATCCAGCAGCCGAAACTAGCTTGCTTGCTACATGTGTGTGCCTAGCTTTAGATTGCGATTCAGGAATCTATACTCTAATCTATTAATCTAGCAGATGCGTTTCAACGAGCACACATGTTTCAGATGGATCCGCCAGTTTCCTAGCTAGCTTGGTACGCGCGTGTGTCTCCGCGAGTACAAGCTTGATACTAATCCGTCAAGATACTCGCCTAATTAATCTTGCCATATTTTCTGAACCTTAAATGGTTATCTTAAAATATCTGGTTGACAACAGTTGCAAACCACTGGATTTTGCAATGCCTAAGCTATAAACTATACTCAGATTAACATACAGTGGCTTACAAATGCATCCTTCCATATGACAATGTCATATTATCACTCTGAATATTTATGCAATGCCAACAGGATTTGAGAAGCCATTGACATCCTACAGTTTTCAAATAGCACTGATGCAAAATCTATGATCTTTCGCTTTGAGAAGGACAAGGACATGCACACACACGCATGCTCTCACCACACGGAGGTGCACATATGCCAGTTATATATTGGACTACATTATGTTTGAGGCAACCATTGTTCACGGAAAGCTATCTTAGCATAACTTCCAATATTGTAGTTTATAATGGTAGCAGTTCACCAAATTTGCATGGTTTCTTCTACAAAAATTTCTAACAAATTCGATGCATCTTCGCTATTTATTATACTCCCTCTATCTCAAAATAGATGTCACTGATTTGTTTAAATTTAGTTGTATCTAGCCACTATTTAGTCTAGATGCATCCAAATTTTGAGACGGAGGGAGCACTTGCTTTCGGGGGCATGAGAAATGACCCGTTTCAAGGATGATGTTCCATGGTTTGTATGTGCGGTTTTGTCGGTTCCCCTAAATCAACAGAACAATGTATGGTTTTTATCTGATTTTCCTTATTAATTGGATCAACTCTCTTATTTTATAACGCAATGCGGGAGCTATCCACCCTTGACGAGGTTTTTTCAAAGAAATGACCCTTTTTCACAGTTTTTTTCACTAGCATAAGAACACTACGCATATTTTAGTTGCCAAATAACTAGGCAAAAACACAAGAGACCGGGATGACGGAGGAAACGCATATATTTCTCATAGTTTGCTAGAAAATATAATGTTAAGTGCACCGCCACCGCTCAAGTTATTAAAAAATCAAAAGAAAAAACTTCGTTTCTCTCCAGCTAACCTTATCCCCTCGAACAACATTGCGCCATCGATGGGCAGAGCACCAGAGGGGCGAGCATGGAGAGGAAGGATACACCGAGCTTGCCCTGGTGGCATCGAGGATGGGCGGCTAGGCGTGGCTGCGAGTTCGCCTGATGCTGCGCACCGGCGGCACAACACAACGCCCTCTCTTCCTCCGGCGATGTACGTACCGGCTCCACCAGGAGATCTCCAGCATGTGCTGCCCCCATGGCCGCCCAAGTAAAAGTAGTCTCACGCGTCTCCTACGCTTTCCAGAATCCTCGCCGCTACCCCCTCGATTTTCGGCCACCGGAACCGCCGCTCTCCTTTGATTGGTGGAACGGGACGGAAGTTGCCGCTGCCGAACAGACGGGAGGCGATGAGGTAGTCGGGAAGGATGCTCTATGTGGGAATCCCAGCCATAGGCCCAAGATAGCAACCCCCTTGCCGTAGACAGAGGAGAGTCTGGATCTCCTGTTCTCGGTGGCTATGGAGCGTGTCAAAGGAGGGGGTCTGGAGAGGTAGGGGTAGGGGGAGGGGAGGGCTGACAGCAAATGGGTCGTGAATCGGTAGAGGAAGCCGGGATGAACTGAGGACGGTGGGCAGAAGCGTCGACTGGCGGAGCGGGCAGCCGGAATCAGCGACTCATACAGCGTGGCCATTACTGGAGCACGATGGGAGAGAGAAAAAAAGGGAATTGAGAGATGTGTGCTCAGGCGGTCTAGCCTGGTGTGATGTGTTCTTGTGTGTATTGCTACATCACACTATCCTAACATTTATCTATCTAGGATTTTAATTCAGTTATGAATAGAACATCTAACTGAATGAAGGCACATGGGATGCCATCAACACAAGTTTTGTGTTTTGTCTAGATTCAGACGTATCTAGCTGTTGATGGTCGAGCTGTTGACACGGCCATGACCGTGAGGTTGACGGCACCAAGGTCGGTGGACGCGCGGCCAATCATCACAAGCTTCCCTGAGGCGGGGATGCAAACGAGGTAGGACGAGGAGAGGTACTCAAGGAGAACATGGTAATGCAGCATATCAAGTAGCATTCGGCACGACCATTAGCATCAGGGACGACCGCCCGAACAGCTCACCAGACACCGGGCTAACCACATAGGTATGGGCAAGAAAATAATGATATTGATGTTCTTTTTAATTAAAAAAAATCGACATTCCATGTTTGTCACGAGGCCATGACACCGTCAAATACTCATGGCATAAAATAGAACAAGTTTGCCAAAAAAAAAATCTATATTATCGCCCGGTAGCAACGCACGGGCATTCAGCTAGTTTCCTTTAAAGTAATTTTTACTTCCAGTACCCTTGTATCATTGTCATGCACTCGGCCTAATTAGATGTACTTTAAATGCCGTTTTATGGCTACTTTTGCACCTGACTCGCTGCACTACATGACCTAATAGTTCGGCTTTGAATTCTTTATTTGTAGAATTTTACATAATGGAATAATGAATTGCTTCCTGGAAGTGTCTCCCATCTATAGGCAAGACTGGGAATTAAGAGGATACACGGTGTGTGAGATTATTTAAATCAGTGATGTTTTCTGTTTTTGAGTTGTGCCTGTCCTTTTATAAATTTCAGAGAAGCTCACAGAAATATTTGGAGTGGTACAATATGATTATTACGATAACCTGTACATACAAGCATATTTGTAGTTCTTCTGGATGCAAATATTTTTTTTGCATTTTCACTGGGGGGATTTTGTGTTATTTTGGTGTAAATACATTCCGGATGCAAATACAAGCATACAATATGATTATTAACGCTTTGGTGTAATACTGGTTTGCTGAATGGATATAGAGAAGCCCTTTTTTAGCTTTTGGAGTTATTTTCTTAAATTTGATGCAGATTATGTCCCGCAGGGTTCGGATTGTTGAAGGTTCATGGATGATTTATCGATGAAATCCGACTGCCTGTGGACGGAATCCCTTTTCATTCATGTTTCAAAGGACAGTTCCCTCGGAAGCACGGAAAAGAAACATAAAATTTCTCTTTTATCATTGCTTTACTAACCTTTTGATATGAAAATGATGATTTGCTGCTGGACAATACTTAGTTAGGTATTCTTGAGGCAATTTTATCTATTATTCTTGACATCTCATTGGAAGGAGGAGGAGCTAACTCTGTATCTGTTTCGGGGTCGACAAAGGTGATTCCGAGTTTTCCTATGTCGCATGCATACCCATTCAGTATGCTCGATTCATCAATATTATTTCTTACACTTCTAGCACTTTATCATGATTTATTGTACTCCGTATATTGTGTTGTTTCCAGTTAGACTACAAGTGCACCTCTTATTTAGTGGCCAGACCCAATTTAATCCATTGAACTGTAGATTGAATTTTGTTATTTCTTTTCTGGCATTTATTTATCTTTTTTTATTTCTAGAATTAGATTTAGAAGACTGATTATATCTAATATTGATACAATCAATCATCTCTCCTCTTGGATCAATCAGAAGGCATGCGCAAAATAGAGCTTATTGCAGCACAGCAGGAAGAAGCTGGCCTAAACAGCCTGATGTACACCGGGATCCATTTGCCAGCCAGTGCAGCTCAAGAAAAATGCAGATCTCAGGCTGTTCCAATTGAAGCTAAGGAGTCTGCCCCAGTCAGTTATCCGAGGGAGAGATCTTCCCCTTCAAAGAGATGATAATGATAAATGCTGCTTAAGATAACATGTTCCATTCGCACCGAAACCATGTTGAATTATGAAACAGAAGGTCAGAAGTGGGTGTTGTGTTTAGACTGATCTCCATGAGACCATGAAGGGCAATGTTGTTCTGAAATCCTGGTTTCGGAGTGCTATATACAACAATTTTAATCTGCCTGGATCATAAACTTTGACTTTGTAATCGTTATGTGCAAACTGCATAGAGTTAGAGACTAGAAATGGAGGTTCTTAGCTTTTATATGATTCTTCTTATACAGATCCAGCCAGATTCCCTTCGAATATATGATTATAAGAAGTCACATTTTTTGTTTGGGTTCAGTGAAAATCTTGATCTCCGCCTGGGTGATGACATTTGTGAATTTTCTGAAAAGAATCATGGATGATCATTGTTGTTATAGCATATATATAGTTGCAAAACTTAGTGTAAATATGATCATATGTTTACTACTGAGATAGAAGGCCCCTAAGTAAATTCGAAGTTGAACACCAAGGTAAATGAACTGATAGTCCTCTGAGCTGAACCAGAATACTACTACTTAGGTATGGAGACTCCCTTGGTAAATTCGAAGGTGCACACCAAAGTAAATCAATCGAGTCCTCTTAGTCTATCATCGTATGATGATTGTAGAGATCATTAGTAGCAGCTGGTGTCAGATAGATATATGTGTTCCTTATCCGAACAAATAAGAAACATGACAATTGTTAACTTCTCCCTTGGCCAAACTACAATGGATGAAGTTCTCGGTATCAAGGAAACAAGACTAACGCCTGCCTATTGCTGACGGTATGTTTTGCATTTTGTTCCACCGGACGTATGATTTAGGGTACCATATAATCGGTACTAATATAGGATTTGCCTATTTTTTGTACGCCGAACTTATGGTTTCTATATAACCTTTTGTTCTTCGCCAGTACCGGTATGTAAGCAACGGCCTTAGCAAAATATGTCGCATAGTCTGTAAAGCATGGATGAAACGTATGTCTACAATACAGTCTTTCTTCAGACTTTTGCACCGGTGACACTCTCTCGCTTAAGGTCAATTTACCTGCTGCAAATGGATAATTCTATCTACAAACACAATGCCTTCTTGAGTACTAACCAAAAACTTAAGGCTACAATACTGTCTTGCTTTCGGCTTTTGCGCCCGTGGGCGCAACGGGTCATCTAGGGGCTGTTTGGTTTAGGGAATATCCCCAAGTGGTTAGGGGCAGCCACTTAAAAATTGGTTGCCAGACATTTGGTTGAGGGGGTGAGAGGGACATAGGTATCCGTATTCGCAGGAATATTCCACGAAACGCTGGTTGACCTCGTCCCGCGAAATCTGCCGGATGTGCTCAGCCACTTTTGGCTTCCGTGCTAGCCTCACCCCGAAGAGCTTTTCGCGCCGTTTCGCTCTCTCACCGCCTAGCAATAGAGAAAGAATATGCCCAACCCTATCCATTCCCCACTCTCCCTCTGGTGAAACACACACGGCGGCTGGAAGAAATCGAGGGGCGGCGGCGGGATTTCTGTGGACGGAGACGGCGGGATTTCTCTGGACAACGGCGTTGGCTACAGGTACCATCTCTCCCCTTAGCTATTACTCATTCAGCGTGTAGGAGTGAGGAGTAGCGGCGGAGGTCGGGGATGGCCGGATGGTTGATGGGGCCTAGCGGAGGTCGGGAGGGGAGGGGCGATGAGGCAGCGTCTGCCTAGGAGGAGAGGACCGACGGAGCAGCGCTGCCTAGGAGCAGAAGATGGGAGGACTGGCCTAACGAGACCTCCTCTCTCTGTATATTTATATAAGAAATTTGACATTGATCTTTGGTTTGCACAGGGATACAAGGTGGAGGAGAGATCAGAACCTGAGTTGAAGAAGTACTGTTCTGTATATTGTTGAATGATGATATTCGACTTTAAATTGCTAGAAATATATCTTATTTTGAAATTATTGTTGTTGTTGTTTTTGAAATAATGTTAGAGGTTAACATATCATTTATTCGTTGAAAATAGTATGTGTTGTGGGGGTAATCTCACCATACTAGCAGAGAGGTGGTCACCGTTACATGCATATGGTTATCCCCAACCACATTTTATTTTGTCAACCAAACAAAAAATTGGCTCATCCCTCAATCTCAACCAAACAAGAAATGTGGTTATCCCTAACCAGGTGGTCGTGGATATCCCCATCTCCTAAAGGATACCCTAAACCAAACAGTCCCCTAGTATAGGGGAAGGGAGGAGTCTCCTCCCTCTTAGGTGCCCCACGTAGGACTATTCTTAAAGGAAAAAGGGGTAGAAAAGAGGCACCAGTCAGATGGGCCACAAGGGACCAGTGCAACCAGCAACACGCAGAGGTGGCAACCAGCTCGTGGTCTGCCAGGCGCCTGGTTGGGCTGATCCTGACAGCGCGGCCCGCCGAAGGCAACAACGGCAACCAGCCAGGTGGGCTGGCACCACCCCGCGGCCCAGCTCGCGCGGCTGCACAGCAGCCCGCGATCGCCAGCCCGGGTGGGCCACCACCTGTCGGGGGGATGATCCCCAGGTACCCAAACCGGACAAGAAACCAGGCAGTCAGATCGCGTCCGGCTGACCAGATGCAGCCGGACAGGGTAAGACAGGCCGGCTATCACCCGGTAGCCGGATCAGGAAGAACAGCCGGATACGGCGACGTAGCCGGACCCAATCAGTGAGACAGGACGACGTGCATCTCAGTGCACGGTACGCCCTGTACGATGACAAGACTGGCAACCACCCGGCCATACCGAAGACTTTGCGAGGATGACGCAGGAACTGTGGCCTGTGCTGACGACGGGCTCGCACGCCGTCCACTATGCCTCCGACAGCCATACCGCTCGTACTCCGATAAGACATACCATACCGGACACTGTGGATGACCAGCCGGCTGGGGCCCGCCAGTCGGATTAGCCAGGGAGACCGTTGCCTCTCTACCTATATAAGGAGAGGCAAGGCCTCAGTAGAAAGGGTTGGTGATATAGCATTTAAGGCAGTAGATAGCACATACAGCTCGAGGAGCACTTGTAGTTCGTATATCCCACATAGTCAGATCCGGCAGGAGTAGGGGCTTTACCTCACCACGAGGGCCCCGAACCTGGGTACTTCTTGCGTCCCGCTACGCTCGCTTGTATCCAATCTCGCCTGCGGACGCCATCGATAGCTTCCCTGCTAGTCCCCACACCTCTATCTAACCTCCTCAGGTACTGCCGTTCCCAATACAACGACAGTTGGCGCCCACCGTGGGGCAAGATGGCTTCGACCGGAGTCACGTTCCGCACGGGACCCCGCACTTCAGCCGGTGAGCGCGTGGCCTCCGGGCTGGTGCTCACGCTTGGCAAGTTCGACTGCGTCATCGACAACGCCTCCTGCTTCGCCGGAACCTCCTTCCCGGCGAACGACACCGTCCTGCTATTCGGCGATCTCCCCGTCTACGTCGCCACCATCCCGGAGCATTTCCCTAGGGAAATTGTCTCTGTCGCAGAGCTGCCGCGCTCAGGCGGCAGCGCCTCCGCCGCATCCCGCGGCGTGGAGGTCATGATGGCCAGTTCCAGCTCCCATCCCCGCCAGCCGCAGGAGCGAGGCACGGACGAGGTCAGAACTTCCGCTCCCCCGCAGCCTCGGAACCCGGTGGAGGATGCCATTGATCGGCTCCTGACGCCGGTCAACCTCGGGGATAACCCGGAGGAAGCGGAGGCCAACTTCACCATGGAGAGACAGATCCTCCTCCAGGAGGCCATGGAGCTAGCGGCAGCCCGCAAGCAACTCGAGATCACCCGGCGCGAGTACGACCGCGCGCACGGCCTTACTCCGGCTACCGCGGAGCCGAGTCGGCGCGGTCAGGTACGGTGTCGGGGCGGCGAGCTGGGCGGTAGAATGGAAAAGGACGGGGAACCGGATCCCGCGCCTGCCCTCACACGGCCCACCTACAGCACGCCCATCAAGAACCTGCGCGCGGCGCGAGCCGCGGCAGAGGAACTACCCAGCCTGGAGGGCGAGGAGCGGTCCCGCCAGCACGCTCGCGTGCAGGAGCTCCTCCGCGTCGCGGACGAGCAGGCCGGCGCCAACCGGCAGATGTAGGAAGACCTTAGCTACTCCAGGGGAGCAAGCTACCTGCCAACAGCAGGGGCGCGCCGCGCGACACCCAGCAGGCGTCCTCCCCTCAGCCGCCCAGGGCCCGCAGTAGGCGTCGCAGCTCTGGCAATAGGGGCCAGCCGCGCCAGGAGCAGACGGTGAACAACAACCCGCCACCTCCCCCTCCGCCAGCCGGAGCGCCCAGACCAGCCGGTTCCCGTCTCTCGGGCCGGGTGGGAGCGCCCAACCCGGATTGTCCGGATGCCCGTGACCGCATCAAGCTCCTCGCTCAAGCGCGCGTCACGGAGGAGGAAGATTCGACCGGCCCGGTTTGTTTTGGACCCTGTATCCGGAACGAGCCGTTTCCGGATAAATTCTCCCTGCCCAGGGACACCCCCAAGTACGACAGCAGCATGAAGCCGGAAGACTGGTTGACCGACTACGCTACGGCAGTCGGCATCGCCCAGGGGAACAAGCGCACAGCCGTGCGTTACGTCCCCCTCATGCTAACCAGGTCGGCAAGGACATGGCTCAATAGCCTTGCGCCCAACAGCATCAACGCCTGGCCTGACTTCGAGAAGGTGTTCGTCCGCAACTTCAATGGCACGTACAAACGTCCAGGGCGCCCGCGCGACCTGGCCTTGTGCGTCCAGGGCGACCGCGAGACCGACTGCGAGTACCTCGCCGAGTGGACGGAGCTGCGCAATACTTGCGAGGGCATCTTGGAGAGCCAAGCCATCAGTTTCTTCATCGAAGGTTGCCGAGAGGGCACCATGCTTCGTCACCGGCTATTGTGTGACGAGCCGAAAACCATGGCGGAGCTCATGACGGTTGCGGACCAGTACGCCACGACGGATGCCTCCATGAAGAAGCCCCTCCGAGTAAATGCGGACGGGCGTCCGACTCCCACGGAGCCGGCTCGCGACCGACCAAGCAACCCCGCAGGAGAAGCCGGATCCTCCAGACGCCACGGCAACGACAACCGGTTCCATGGGGACCGCCAGGCCGGACAACAGAAACCCTGCTATACGCGCGGCAAGTCAATGCTGTGGAGGGCGCGCCCGATGCACCGGCTAATGAGGCAAGAAGGCAGAAGCCACGGCTCACCTTCGACCAGATGTTTGACGGCCCGTGCAAGTGGCATAGCGGTCCCTTCAAACCGGCTACGCACACCACCCGGAACTGCAGCTGGACCCGCCAGCTAAAGGACCAGGGCAACCAGCCTCGTCTTCCCCCTCCCCCACTGGGTGGACCTCCACCACCGGCTAGGGGAGCCGGTAATGATGGTAACGGCGGCAACGGCGGCAACAACAACAACGGCTACCCCCAGCCGCACGCCGCCTACCACATCTTCGAGACGGAGCAGGACGACAAGCACAGCCGCAGGCGACGCTCCAAGGAGGTCAATACCATCGTCTCTCCGGTCCCCCAGTACCTGAACTGGTCGGAAACCCCCATCACCTGGAGCCGGGCGGATCAGCCTGAGCATCTGCCGACTCCCGGGGGCTACGCCATGGTGCTCGACCCTCTCATCGTCTCCAACGCGCGCACCTGCCGATTCTTGCGCGTCCTCGTCGACGGAGGCAGCAGCCTCAACCTCCTCTACCAGTCCTCGCTGGAGAAGCTGGGCATTCGCGAAAGTGACCTGCGCCCGACTACCACGACGTTCCACGGCGTACTGCCGGGGCCAGCCTGCGCCCCGCTGGGGAAAATCCAGCTGGACGTCATCTTTGGGACCGAGGAGAACATCTGCCGCGAACCAATCTGGTTCGAGGTGGTAAATCTGACGATCTCCTACCATGCTCTCCTCGGGCGCCCCGCCCTCGCCAAGTTCATGGCCATCCCCCACTACGCATACCTCAAGACGAAGATGCCGGGACCCCACAGTGTGATCATCGTCGCCGGCTGCTTCAGGCAGTCGATGGAGTGCGCCTCAGCCGGTTCCAAACTGGCAGAGGCCCTCATCATAGCCGAAGAAAAACGCGTGATCATGCGTAATGTGGCCATGGCCCAGTAGGACATTCCAGCTAGCAGCAAACCGGCTGGAGAAGGAGCTTTCCAGCCGGCAAAGGAGACAAAGAGAATCCTGCTCGACCCCTCCGATCCGACTAAGTTCGTCACCATTGGTGCCGGCTTGGACAGCAAATAGGAAGGCGCGCTCATCGACTTCCTCCGTGAGAATCGGGACATCTTCGCATGGTCCCCCAAGGACATGCCGGGTGTGTCGAGGGAGTTCGCCGAGCACTCACTTCATGTGCGTCCGGATGCCAAGCCGGTCAAGCAACCTCTGCGCCAGTTCGCAGAGGAGAAGAGAAAGACAATCGGTGACGAGATCACCCGGCTCCTTGCAGCCGGGTTCATCATGGAAGTGTACCACCCGGACTGGTTGGCGAACCCAGTCTTGGTGCTCAATAAGAACAAGACATGGCGCATGTGTATCGACTACACCAGCCTGAACAAGGCGTGCCCGAAAGACCCCTTTGCCTTGCCCCATATAGATCAAGTCATCGATTCCACGGCCGGCTGTAATTTGTTGTCTTTTCTAGATTGCTATTCCGGGTACAATCAGATCTGGCTAAACCCGGCTGATCAGATTAAGACATCATTTATCACCCCCTACGGGGCTTTCTGCTATGTAACCATGCCTTTCGGCCTAAAGAACGCAGGCGCCACCTATCAACGATGTATGCAGAAATGCTTGCACTCGCAGATAGGCCGAAACGTGCACGCTTACGTGGATGACATGGTCATCAAGACCAAGGAGAAGCGCACCCTCCTCGAGGATCTGGGAGAGACATTTGGCAACCTCCGCCAGTACCAGATGAAGCTGAACCCAGAGAAGTGCGTCTTCGGAGTACCGTCCGGCCAGCTACTCGGTTTCCTTGCATCACAACGAGGTATCGAGGCGAATCCGGAGAAGATCGCGGCCATCGAGAGGATGCAGCCGCCCGGAACCTGCTTGGGGTCTAGAAGTTCACCGGATGCCTGGCTTCCCTCAGTCGCTTCGTCAGTCGGCTGGGGGAGAAGGCACTCCCGTTGTACCAGCTGATGAAGAAGACGGACAAGTTCTCCTGGACTTCGCAAGCCGACACCGCGTTTCACGACCTCAAGCGCATGCTATCCACATCACCGGTTCTAGCCACGCTGGCTAGCAAGGAGCCGATGTTGCTCTATATAGCAGCCATCAGCCGGGTCGTCAGCGTCGTCCTGGTGGTGGAGCGCCCCGAGGAAGGCAAGGCTCAGCCGGTTCAGAGACCCGTCTACTACCTCAGCGAGGTTCTCTCCCTCTCCAAGCAGAACTACCCCCACTACCAGAAGATGTGCTACGGCGTGTACCTAGCATGCAAGAAGCTCAAGCACTACTTCCAGGAGCACCCGATTAAGGTCGTGTGCACTGCACCCCTTTCGGAAATCATCGGCAACAAGGACGCCACCGGCCGAGTCGCCAAGTGGGCCATCAAGCTCGCTGCCTACTCCATCCAATACGAGCCCCGGCTCACGATCAAGTCACAGGCGTTGGCGGACTTCCTCGTCGACTGGGCCGAGACCCAGTATCTCCCACCGGTTCTGGATTCGGACCACTGGCGGATGCACTTCGACGGGTCGAAGATGCTCGGGGGCTTAGGAGCCGACATCGTGCTCACCTCGCCCAAAGGAGACCGGCTGGAGTACGTGCTGCAGATCCACTTCAAGGCCTCCAACAACGTAGCCGAATACGAGGCACTGGCGCACGGGCTCCGGCTGGCCAAGGAAATCGGTGTCAACCGGATCCTGTGCTTCGGAGATTCGGACTTGGTGGTACAGCAGGTGTCCGGAGAATGGTACGCCAGAGATGCAAACATGGATCTCTACCGATTCCACATCCAGAAGCTCAGCGCCTCCTTCGACGGGTGCGAATTTCACCACGTCCCCCGCATCAACAACGAGGCAGCCGATGCGCTCTCCAAGATCGGATCCACCAGGCAGGCCATCCCACCAGGGGTCTCCTTGGAGCACCTGCGCAAGCCATCCATCAACCCGTCACCAGAATCAGACTCCATCGTCTGGGCAGGAAGCGTTCCGACTGACGGAACGGCAGAAGTGGAGCCGGTAGAACCACTGAAGAAGAAGACCCGCACCAATTCCGGCCAGGCAGTGCCTTCCGGCTCGCAAGACCCGGGGGCTGCCGGCTCGCCTAGTGGCTCGGGGGCTGCCGTCCGGGGTACGCCACCCGGACGACCCCCCGACACCCGTCAGCCAGAGGACAGGGGCGTCCTCGTCATTCGGGAAGTGCCATCCTGGGCACAGCCCTTCATGAGCTACATCGCCAATGGAGAACTCCCGGACGACGAGGTGGACGCCAGGCAAATCCGGCGCCGCGCGCACACGTACACCATCATAAACGGCGAGATGTACAAGCGCAGCGTATCCGGTATCTTCCAAAGATGTGTTGATGTGGAAACGGGCTACCGGCTACTCAAGGATATCCATCCGGGCGAGTGCGGGCACCACGCTTCGTCAAGGGCGATAGTCGCCAAGGCATTCCGCCATGGTTTCTATTGGCCCACCGCCCTCGAGGACGCTGAGCAGCTGGTCCGCGTATGCAATGGGTGCCAACGCTTCGGGCAGCTCAGGCACATGCCAACTTCGGTACTCAAGACCATACCGATCACCTGGCCCTTCGCGGTTTGGGGCCTCGACATGGTCGGTCCTTTCAAGCGAGCACGCGCGGGCATGACCCACCTACTGGTAGCGGTGGACAAGTTCACAGAGTGGATCGAGGCCAAGCCTATCCGGAAGCTGGATGGAGCGACGGTTGTTACCTTCTTCACCGACATCATCAACCGCTTCGGCTACCCCAATAACATCATCACCGACAACGGCACAAACTTCGCCAAGGGGGCCTTCGCCTGGTTTTGCAGCAACAAGGGCATCCGACTGGACCTTGCCTCCGTCGCGCACCCGCAATCCAACGGGCAAGTTGAAAGAGCAAACGGCTTGGTGCTAGCCGACATCAAGCCACGCCTCATCGAGTTGTTCGAGCGGTCACCCGGACGTTGGATCGAAGAACTTTCGGTTGTGCTGTGGAGCCTTCGCACCACGCCAAATAGGTCAACCGGCTACATGCCATTCTTCCTGGTCTACGGATCGGAAGCCGTCCTCTCCGCCGACATCGAGTTCGAGTCTCTCGCAAGCTCCTGTACGACGAAAAGGCCAACAGGGAGGTGCGGGAGGACGGAGTGGACCTCCTAGAGGAGGCCCGCGAGCTGGCCCTGTCCAGATCAGCCCTGTACCAGCAGCGACTACGTCGCTACCATTCAAGCCGGATCTGCCCAGTCGCATTCCGCGAGGGCGACCTGGTTCTCTGGCTAGTGCAAGACACGAAGGGCATGCACAAGCTATCACCACCCTGGGAGGGCCCCTTCATCATCAGCCGGGTGCTACCCAACGACTCCTACTACCTCGTCGACGCACAACAGCCACGCAAGAACAAGATGGACAAATCAGACGAGGAGACCGAGCGTCCCTGGAACGCGGCCCTGCTGCGCCCATTTTACACCTAGTCGCCAGGCAGTGTATGTATCCCGAAAACCCCATGAATGAAAATGCGGACCCCCACGAGAATCTCGGGGGCTCCTTACTAGAAATGTGTGTGCACCTGTTTTCTGGTTCAAATTTTCCGGCTCCGGCAACCCCTACCCGGGGGCTCGCCGGCTGGCCCGACCTGCTAAGTCAACAAACCGGCTGAGTAGTGTGTGACGATGTCAGAGGCCCACTCTTCGTCTCAGCTATAGACCGCAACCCGGTTGTCCGGCTAGCAAGAGTAAAAGCTCGAGGCATCCCACACGAAAAACGGGGAGGAGACGCAGCAGACCGGGCGTCCCAGCCCTGCGACTGATTCGAACCAATCCAACTGTTAAGCCATTAGTACCGTGTGCAATGTAGTGTCAGCTCCCTTCGATTCCGGCTGCAGACCAGAACCCGGCTGCCCGGCAAGGACGCAGCGAAAGCAGCAGAGCACACGGGAAAGCGACTAAGTGTCTAGAAAGGGACAAGCCAGTTTTCGAAAAAACAAGCCGTTTTCCGGCTACAATTTGACAGACTAACCTACTAACCTATGTGGACATGTGTGTATGCGTATGTATATTCTTGTCCGACTACCTCGAGTCGGAATTCAGGAGAAGGAAAGAAGATTCGAAGTCGTTGCCTTCATCAAGCACTCCAAATCTCGGGGGCTACACCCACTGGGTGCGCTCGCGCGCCCCCAGTGGAACCTGGTAGTCCCTGACCGGCTAAGGGCATTTAGCCGGCCGATTCGGAGCCCAGGTGAGGGCAAGGGAAGGAGCAAGGAAAAATAAGGAAGATTCGAAGCACCTGGCTATGCCAGCTACTCCGAATCTCGGGGGCTACACCTAGTGGGTGCGCTCGCGCGCCCCCACTGGAATGTTAGTTCCCCCGGCTGAAGGCGTTCAGCCGACAAAAGCAGCCGACTGGGACGAGGCCAGTCGGATAAAGTTAGAAGACTTGGGAAAAATAAGGAAGATTCGAAGCACATGGCTACGCCAGCTACTCTGAATCTCGGGGGCTACACCCAGTGGGTGCGCTAGCGCGCCCCCACTGGAGGTGTAGTTCGTCCGGCTAAGAGTGTGTAGCCGGACGAGGTTAGCCGGGCGGAGCAAGCCGGCAAAATATCAAAAGGAAACTCAAATGCACAAGTTAAGGGAGACTCAAGAATTTCAACGTTAACAAACAAAAGGGAGACGAAGCTCCCATAAGTTACCCGGCATCAAAGACAGCCGGTACAAACAGACAAGGTTCGTGAACATGTAAGACAAGACAAATACACCCGGCATCTCGGGGCAATAACTAGACGGCAGGACCCTTGCCGTGAGGGGGATCTTGGCCGGCAGAAGCTTCAGGCGGAGGAGGAGGCGCAGAGCTTGATCTGGTTCCGGCGCCTGCGGGCGGTGGCATCGGGCCCTCCACGTCGGGAGTACCGACGGACTCCGAGTCAGTGAGCGCCTCGTCGGGATCCATGTAGTCGGCAATCTTGATGGCGGATCCACGGAGCTCCGGATGGGCTTGGCGGATGGCGGAAAGATCGGCTCCGGCACGGAAGCCACCGTCGATCTTCTTGACATGGGCATCCTTGTACCAGGAGAGCATGAGGGCCAGAGCCATCTCCGCTCTGGCCCATGCCGCCAACTCCCGCAGCCGGTCCATCACAGCCGACACTTCTCCCACCTTCGCGGCCAACTGCGCCATCGTCTCCGGAACCGGAGCTTCCGGCCACATGAAGGAGAAGACGTCTAGCGACGCTTGGCAAAGCTTGGCGGCCTCTTCGCCAAGAAGGACGACGAGCTCCTGGACCGTCAGCTGCGCTCCCGGCTAGTTCTCCTGCAGCCGGTTGTAGGCCAGCAGGTCTATGCCGGGGTAAAAGGCTATCAGAAAAAGGGTCAGATCCGACTAACGGATCCGGAAAGAAAGGAAGACAGGAAAAGGAACTCACCCTTGGCAGTGTGGCCGACCTGCATCAGCTCCTCCACCAGGGCCTTCTCCTTAGTCGCCAGCCGTTTGATCTCCTTCTCTTGGTCCTTGTTTTGGGCCTCGAGAAGGGTGAAGGCTTCGGCCCAGCTAGCGAGCGAGGCGTCGTGCTCCTTGATGGTGGCCTCCAGACCGTCTACCCTCGCATGCCAATCCTTGTTCTGCAGCCACAGAGTGGAATTGGATTTGCTCAGCCGGTCGTTCACTTTCTTCAAGCGATCGATCTCGCGCTGAGCGCACACGAGGATGGCTGCGGAAATTTTGGCTATCAGTAAAAAAAAGCAAGCCAAGAGAAGCGAACTTACTCTGGGATGTCCCGTTGGCGGCAGCAAGCTTCTGCTCCAACGAACGGTTCCCGCCGGCTGTGGCCTCCAGCAGCCGAATCTCCTTCACCGCCAGCTCGAGCGTGGCGACAAGGTCCGGCAGTGAGGCGGCGGAGGAAGCGTCATCGTCCATGGCGTTGACGGCCAAGGACTCCTTCGCTGTGACCACCGCCGTTCGCCATTCCTCCGTAGGCTCCTCGTCGGAGTTGTCATCGCCAACAACGACGAGCTCCTTACCGATAGCCTCCCGCGTGCCTATGGAGGAGCCTTCCGGCTGGGAGGGCTCCGCTTCCGGCTGAGGACCTTCCGGCTGGGCGGGGGCGGTCGGCTCAGCTCGAGGGGGAGGCGAGGGCTGCGCCTCAGAAGAAGGAGGGGCGTCGGTTGGCGCAGCCGAGGCATGGGGCGGCGACCCAGCCGACGCTCGTGCCAGGCTCGCGGCTCCGAAAGAAACCAGCGTGCTAAAGAGAAGGAGGAGAAGGCAACAGCAAAATAAACCAAAGTCAGAAAAAGAAGAAAAAAGGGCAAGCAGACGGAAGGCGCCAAAAGAAAAGGGGGGGGGGAGAAAGAGCGTACCCCGGCACAACTGGGGGCGGCCCCTTCTTCCGGCCAAGACGGCTTCGCGGCAGGGCGCCGGACCGACTCCTCTTGGGAGTCGGTTCCTCCTCGTAGGCCGGCGGGAGCCGGAACGACTGGAGCCGCTCCCGCCTGCCTCGCCGTTCGTCGTGGAGCGTGTCGCCGGGTCCACGGTCGGCGCGGCCTCTTCCTCCTCGTGCACCTCCGCGTGCGGGTCGGCAGCCGGCTCATCATTCCGGCTGGGGAAGGCATCGCCAAACCCGTCTGATTCCTCGCCAGACCGCCGAGTGCGCGGCTCGGGCAAGTCAGACGTGAATACCTCGAGGGGAGCCTCGCCCTCCTCGTGAAGGATGCAAGCGAAGATCTGCCGAATACAAGAAGTCAGTCAGACAGAATAGGGAAACAACACAGAAAGAGCAAATAAAGTTTCTGGCTACAGCAATTTACCCGAGGGGCGCGGTTCTCCCGGTTGTAGGGCGCCAGACTGAACTTCCAGTTCTCCGGCAGCCGCTCCTTGGTGATCGTCCACACCCACTCCTTCAAGTTGTGGTAGCGGGGATCGCGGCGCGATAGCTGGGTCGGGTCCAGCCGGCCGGAGTAATAGCACATCTTGTGCACCCGCTGCTGCATCGACATCATTAGCCGGGACATCCAGCTAAGAGTGATGTCCAGGCCGGTTAGCCGACAGGTGACGAGGGAGCGCATGTGCTGCAGCATCGCGTCCGCCTCCGCCTTGTCGCCGTGGAACTTCAAGTCCCAGTTCTGCCGGCTGGACTCGACATCCTGGAAGGCCGGAAGATTTATCCGGTCGATGTTGGTGACGTTCTTGACGTAGAAGTACGACTGCTGCCACAACCGTACCGTGTCCTGAAGCAAGAACTTGGGGTAGCCGGATTGGGAGCGGGAGTAGATGGAGGCGCTGCCGCAGACGACTAGTGGCCCCTTCGTGTACTGCACCTGTGGCCGAACTTGGAAGAGCCGGCAGAAGAGCCTAAGATCCGGCTGGATCCCAAGATAGCTCTCGCAAAACGCCATGAAGTGCGCCAGCGTCCCGATGGCGTTGGCGCCGAGGTGGTGAAGACGGAGGTCAAAGAAGGCGAGAAACGTCAAGAGGAAGGGATTCACCGGAAGGGCGAACCCGCGCGCCAGATGAGAGAGGAAGATGACGCGCTCCCCCTCCGCCGGGTGCGACGACACCTCCCCCGCCTACGCCAACCGCACCGGCACCTCCTCCGCCGGCAGGAGAACACGGGTGGCACGATACTTCGCGATATGGTCCTCCGTGACGGAGGAGCCGCACCAAGCCCCGCGGTCGGCGGCCATCTCCGGCTGACTGGGGGGAGCGACAACGGAAGACTGGCGGTGGCCCGTAGCAATGACGACAACGAGCGGGCTGCGCAGCGGGCTACGGCGCAGAAGGCAAGGGCGTAGGAGCAGAAGCACGCAAGGGAGAAGGAGACTGCGGCGGAGGAGCGAAGGAAAAGAACTGCCTCCCCCGCGGCGTCCCTTTAAAGGGGCCGGAAGGGCAACCGTCAATGGAGCCACGTGGTGCGCATCCGGACGGCCCTCACCCCAACCGCCGCCCAGGATCCGGTGTGCCGAAGCAGGATGCGCAGAAGATCCCGAAGCAGGAACCGAAGCACCGGACAGCGGTTTCCCGAGGCGACGTGCGACGGGACGTTACGCTGCCCGCCGCAGAGCAATGATGGCGCGTGCGTGCGTGGCCGGCGTCAGCACTGACGTCACGGGTAGCGCAACCGCCAAGCACAGCCGGATACAAATTCAAAAACAAGAAGGAGCGCGCGCACATTTTGCCTAAGGGCGGAATCCACACGCGCTCGGGGGCTAGTGTCGGGGGATGATCCCCAGGTACCCAAACCGGACAAGAAACCAGGCAGTCGGATCGCGTCCGGCTGACCAGATGCAGCCGGACAGGGTAAGAAAGGCCGGCTATCACCCGGTAGCCAGATCAGGAAGAGACAACCGAATAGGGCGACGTAGCCGGACCCAATCAGTGAGACAGGACGACGTGCGTCTCAGTGCACGGTACGCCCTGTACGATGACAAGACTGGCAACCATCCGGCCATACCGAAGACTTTGCGAGGATGATGCAGGAACCGTGGCTTGTGCTGACGACGGGCTCGCACGCCGTCCACTGTGCCTACGACAGCCATACCGCTCGTACTCCGATAAGACATACCATACCGGAGACTGTGGATGACCAGCCGGCTGGGGCCCGCGTGTGGGGCCCGCCAGTCGGATTGGCCAGGGAGACCATTGCCTCTCTGCCTATATAAGGAGAGGCAAGGCCTCAGTAGAAAGGGTCGATGATATAGCATTTAAGGCACTAGATAGCACATACAGCTCGAGGAGCACTTGTAGTTCGTATATCCCATATAGTCAGATCCGGCAGGAGTAGGGGCTTTACCTCACCACGAGGGCCCCGAACCTGGGTACTTCTTGCGTCCCGCTACGCTCGCTTGTATCCAATCTCGCCTGCGGACGCCGTCGATACCTTCCCTACTAGTCCCCACACCTCTATCTAACCTCCTCAGGTACTGCCGTTCCCAATACAACGACACCACCCCTCCGCTTGGCCTGCTTGCCATCTCGTCGCCTGGGTGGGCCGGAAGTGGCCGTGGCCCGCTCACCAGGCTGGTTCCCCTGTGCGCCCGCGTGGTCCGGGGTCGAGCTAGCCGGCCGGCGGTCGTCGGCTACGATCCACCTCCCGTGCAGCAGATATTAACGGCCGCTCGCGTGGGGTGTTCAAAACCGTCTAGTTTGCTATTTTTCTGCCTTTTGCGTGTGGTTTTTCTCTTAGGTCAAATTCCTCCAGGATTTTGGCCTGATGAGAAACTTGCTTTATAAATCTTAATTTAAATATTTATTTAGAATATGTTAATTTATAATTAACATATAATAAATGTATATTTAAATTTTCATTTATCTGAAACTCCTTTTAGTCATTTTGCTTCTTTCTTTCTCCGAACAATTTCGGATCTCCCTAGAACAATTCTGGCTTCTCTCTCTTTCGGGACTCCTTCTTACAAGTAGATCTATAAGCATCTTAATGCTCTTAAGCGTGTCCCTACGATTCGGGAATATCATAAACATGATCTCTATCAATGATCAACAACGGGACCGAGATGCCCATGATGACTCCTATGCACTCACGATTCTCCATCGTTTTGAACCTTAGACAATATGTGTCAAGTTACTTTTGTCTCTGCGATACTTGTATTGTTCGAGATTTGATCATCGACATCTCCATGCCGGGTTCAACCTCGTTACCAACAATGTTACTTTAACTCGTATAAGTGATATCATGTGACCTAGTCACATGTTGCGCAACATATTTCATATAACTTATCCGAGTGGGCCAGAGTATCTTCCATCACACGGACGTACAAATCCCGCTTTTGAAACATACGCCTCAACCTGTCCCTCTGAGTACTTAATCACACCTTTATAATCACCGTTTCACAAAGTGACGTTTGATGCTTTCTAAGCACTCTCGGGAGACAAATGATTAAATATGGACTCAAGTCCTATGTTTCTGACTTGCAACTGTGAACTTTATGATATGATCGTTTTGCAACAATCATATGCGGAACATTGTCCACTATCTCATTCTCTAATGAGATAGCTCCATTGTCAATAGGTGCCGAAGAACCAACATGATCAAGTAACCTTGACCACCCATTGACCAATGAACTAGTTAAATAGAGGCTATCCGGGATCTGAATTTGTTTACATATCACACCTATATCAATGTTTCTTATTGATATAGTTATAGCATAATATAAATATATTATGAACTAATGGAATATTTTCATTTTTTTTGGGTTTTATTTTTATTTTTTGTTCTTGTAAAAAAAGTTCATTATACACGTTTTTTCCAAAATTGGTTTACGGTTTATAAATTTGGTTCATGATTTTTGTAATTTGTTTATGATTTTTTAAATTTGGTTCATGAATTTTGATTTTGGTTTATAAATTTTGATTATGGTTCATGATTTTGGAAAAAATATGATTTTTAAAATTTGGTTCATAATTTTCGGAAAATGTTCATGATATTTTCCAGTTTTGTTCATGAGTTTTTAAAAATGTTCACGTTTTAAATTTTTTATTATTTTTGAAACGAACTACTTAGATCTGAGTATTGTTCAATTTAAAAATTCATTTACATTTTGAAATGCCCAGATTCGGAAAAAACTGAAAAAACGGAAGGAAAAAGGAAAAGACCAGACCTGCAGGATCCGCAGCACGCCAGGGTATTGGGCTGGCCCATCTAAGGTTCGCTGTAGCGGCGTATAGCACCACCCATATTTTGCCGCGTGGAGCACATGACGGGTCGCGTGCCTGGCACGACTAATTTTGCCGCGTGGGCACGCGTGCTACCGGGCGGCCCATCAGGAGCACGGCCCGTTGGCCAGCTCTCCCAACCCTAGATCAGTACCACGGCGCAAACATATGTGCATCAGGAGCACGGCCCGTTGGCCAGCTCTCCCAACCCTAGATCAACCGACGCGCAGACATATATGCGGTCAGTACCACGGCGTGGACGCACTAACCCTAGATCCATTGTCTCATCGTTCCCCAGATCCAAACCATCTACCACCCTGAGGTCTCCCGCCCTGAGGTCTCTGCCCCCGACTATGAGTTCGCCCCAAGCGACGAACAGGTGCCGCCGTCACCCGGTGAAGGTTCGTGTCTGTGCGCCATAGGGCTGGTTCTCACGGCGGTGGTGGCCGTGGCCGTTACTATGGCGCTCTTCCATCGACAGTCTATGTCCGAATTGTCCATCCTGTCGGTCAGTATTAGCTTTTGCGTCTTCTTGGCCTTGCGCATCTGGCCGTGTCGGTGGTTCCTCATGGACTTGGTCCTGCTCTCCCAAGGCCCCCTGCTCTCCTTCTTTTCCGCCACTGTGATAGGCTCAGGGATTACCACCACCTTCGTCCTGTTCTTTAGCGCGGTCTGGGCTGCTGCAAACTTGGGCTATTCTCTTGCTGTGCACAGCATGAGCGAGGGGGCCGAGCCGGCTATCCATGCTTTGCCTAGCCACATGATCAGTGTCAAAGACCTCAACTTCTATCTTCGTACTGTAGAACCCATTGTGATGCTGCTCGTGACTTTGGTCGTGGCTTTCCTGGTCCATATAACGACCATTACTGACGAGCTGGAAATCTCTATGATGCTCTTGTGTTTTGTCTGGCTCCATGTTGGCCTCTGGTTAATGCTTCTCGCCATGGAGCCCATGTATCTTGTAATTCTCTTCGGAAAGTTGATTTCACCATGGTTACTGGCCTCTCTTCTCACGTGGGTGGGGTTTTCTCCTCTGCTATACAATCTATCACCGATCCTCCTGGTCTTGTGCAGTTATCTATTCATGATGGCCTTGGTTGCCTTCCTTTGCTACAATCTTGCCATTTATATGCACTACTTGGAGACTACTACACCAAGGTATGCCTATTTCAAAGCTGGCATTCTACTTTACATGTTCTATCCATTGTGTGATCTGTATGAAATATCCATTTGAGTAGCTAGGATATGTTTCTCTACATATGGTCTACTTGAAGTTTTTTTTTAATTAATAGCCTCGTATCTCAACTATAACAGTGTGTTCAATATTCTCTTTAGGGACAACAGTTTCATTGATGTTAAAACACCAGTTTTTGTTCAAATTAGTGTAGACTCAAGGCAGCATGTAATATTAAAATCTATCAAAAGAGTGGTGTGTACATGAGTAATTGCGGATCTGGAGAGGATAATATATTGCATGCCTCATTGAACTTGTTTTCATACATCTGAGTTTGAAACTCTGAGCCAGTTAGCAAAACGACTATGATCCCACATGTGCATATGTAGGTAGATGCATACCGGTTTTCTTCCACTGCATTATGACATAAAAATACAGATAATAGCATTGTATTAGCTGAATTTGTTGCTTGGTTTAGTGCAACAACTCAGGATAATGAAGAAACACTAGGCCATGCCTGCCATGATTCTGGACAGAAGATTCTTGAACCGGAACTGAAGATTCTGGAACTGAAGATTCTGGAACAGAAGTTGGCGATCCTATATAAAGGTAATCAATGCCAGTATTTTTTTGCAGTGAACCAAACTAGTGGAGCGTAATAATGCAATCAAGTGCACATCTATATTATTTGTCTTCGTAAGCGCAGTTGCAGTGCTATTAAGCAAATTAACGTTCAGACTGGAAACAACACATGTCACACAACACATATCATGTCTAGTTCATCCCAGATTTCTGAGACTTGTTAGCTTGTTGATATTATGTTCTTTGCTTGGTTCAGCATGTATGTAATAGTGGGAGAAGATGATCAAATATTGTACATATTAGTTATTTTCGAATTAAACGTTTGTAGCGTTCACTGAGTATATAGAATAATATAATATCAACACCTACAACATCAAATCAATCTCATAGAACCATTATAAAATATAATTTCAGTTCGCATGTACTCCCTCCGAATCTAGACAAAGTTGAGTCTATTAATATGGACTGGAGGGAGTATTTAATTTTGTAGTTTTGATATTTCTCTTTATATACTTGATCAAAATTTACTTAGTTGACTTTTGACAAAAAACTAATAGTACACCTTTTGGCATTGAGTATGTATATAGACGATGACAATGTTTGTTGTGCAACATGGTATCATACCTTGTGTCAGTTTTCACAATGCTTATTCATTCTTCCATACGATTATAAATTATGTTTGGATGGAAATGTTATTATCAGTTTCATGCTAAGATGGTCTTTTTTAAGTAATAGTAACCTTTATTACTCAATAACAGTCAAATCTTTTACAAGCTGAGGCATAAGAAAAGTCGCGGAGGATAGGGGCTAGTGGTGTTAAGATTGCTTCTTTAATCTGTTATTCTGCCCTTTAAACTCAAGTTTCTATTTCTTGCTGCAGACCAAAGGATGGACTGTGGAGATTCCCTTTTGTTGGCATGAGAAAAGTCGCGGAGGATAGTGGCTAGTGGTGTGTGTCAATGAAGGATGGACCTCTCTGCATTCCATACTTCTACAGTTACGTTTGTGTTGGCCTATGTTTTTTATGCACTTCCACTCTTGGCGTGTTGCCGGTTGGATATGTAGAGTGTGTCTGTTAAACTTTACGTAGGACTATCGACTGTTAACTATGTCGAATTGCAGGAGACTCATGTAATTTGTTGAATCAGGCACTGCTTGTTCTCTCTACTGCGCAGCACTTCAAGTTGGGTATTTTTCTTTGTGAAGCCACCTTGGGCATGGTATCATGCTTTTAGATTATCTTGTCCCACAATGGTTTCTTCGTCTTGTCATAACTGATTTTTTAATACTTTTATGTTTCCCGTTAGCTATTAGGTAGAAATACTTAGTATTATCTCCATCTTTTTGCACATGCTTAACTTTGGCCTTTTGAACCAACTAAGTTTTCATCTGTTACCTGTTCATTTGCATCCTAAGAAGTATCCTGCTCAACCAACATAATTACATATAACCTAAAACAGGATATGAAGCTCTAATAGGAATTTTGACAAACACATGATAGGCAAGTGTCAGAATAAACCTGCAACTTCCATGTCCCTTAATTCCTCACATAAACACGATGCCCATCACCTAAGAAACATCATGGACCAAGACCAAAAAGGTGAACTATTATTTTCAATAACAACTTTTTTATCAAATAAGGACAATTTTTGGTGGAGAAGAGATGATTATAATTTTCAATTAGGTGGAGTCTTCTATAGTTCAAGTGCTTACCATGGAGCATGCAACTTACGGAGACATAGCCGGTGCTGCCAGCTTATAAGTAGACGCTGCAACACCCAAAGGCTAGGTGTGAGTGTAGGTGTAGCCGCGGATGAGGAGTTCTGAAGTTGTTGTTTTCGTCCCGATCTCCTATGATTGAAGCATCTCTACCGCAAACCAGAGAGAAGATGCCGCTGCCTCATCGATGAATCCGGCAGCGGTTGTGCAGAAAGAAGACATGCCCAGATCACAGACGCCGCAGAGGGGATCTCATCTCCTGAGCTCTGACGTGGCAAAGCGTTGCCAACAGAAATACTCAAGGCCGGCAGTGACGACCTCCCCATGACCTCTGCGGCCATATGAAGGCCGAGGCCGGAGCCGTACACCGTCTCCACCAAGCACTGCTTCAGCTCCTCCAGCAGGTCGTCGTCTTCTGAGGCTGGAGTCTACCTTAGCCGGTGTCAGGGTGGGTGTGAGCTCGTCAAGCCGGCGTCCCCCTGCGCGGCACCGATAGCTGCAGCGTCGAGGACACGCCCAACCCTGTTGCTCCTCGGTTGTAGGTGTCGTGGCCCGCACGGCCACACCGGAGGCCCCAGTGCGCCACGTCGTTTGAATCGTCGATGTCCTGACGGAGGCGGCGGGGATCGGAGGGAGGTGGCTCGCCACGGCCGGAGGCAGCGACGGCGGGATGGAGGAACCCTAGGAACGGGCCTCTTTATCTCTGGACCGGGCATTGGGTAGAATCAGGACGGTGTGGGGCCAGAGCGGAAGGGTAGAGAAGGGCGCGAGTGCGCGGCGAAGCAAAATGCTGGCGAAGCGAAACGTTGTGGAGGTAGACGACGAAACGCAATGTTCTTTTTAATCTCTCTGTAATGTAATTAGTTGAATCATTTCGAGATTGGTGGACGTGAAACAGAGGCGTAATTGGTGGACGTGCAAAACAAGGACGTCGTGCAATGTCATTGGAAAGTTCTCAAGCATGATCGATTGTTCGGCTGAGATCAATTGTTCCTGCCTAGTCGGAGGAAACAGAGGAAATTCGTCCTTTTTAAATAGTAGAGATATTGCGTTCTATCTAACCGGGAGCTCACACTTCCTCCACGCGTCTGTAAACTGCCCAGTCAAACATGACAGAGAGTGCCATTAAATAGCTAATGACTATAGATGATAAGCAACGTTGCTCGTGTAGAATACACTATCGTTATCCATGTACTAGCAATAAGTCAAGCATATAGCTTATGCGGCCGGGTGCAGCTTATTAGGGCGTGTTTGGTTGCGCATTTTCCCGTTTCTCGCAAGAGGCGAGAAGAAATAAGGGCGTTTGGTTTCACGTGGCGGATGTAATCTTTGTATCGCACGAGTTTTAAAGAGCCTCTCAGCCTGGTCCTAAAGAAACGTCGAAATTGGGCATTTCCACGGAGCCAAGTTCTTCTCGCACTCGCGGGAAAAAAGCTGCACGCGCTCGTGCAAGGGAGGGATGGCAGGAGCTTGCAAAATCCGGCGGGAGAAATTAGGGTTACCGCCCGCCGATTCGCCGCGGCTATTTACACTGCCCCTCTGCCGGCTCCAAAATCCCCGCCTCCATTTCCCCCAATTTCGAGCTCTCCCTCCAAATCCTCTTCCCCACCAACGAGCAGGTAAGCGGCACCTCCTACTCCAGTGGGTCTAGCTCATCTTCGGCAAGTCCTCCTCCTCGGCTATGTCGGACATGTCGTCCTCGTTAGGTGAGATCGAGATCGTGGTAAGAAACACCTAACCCTACCTCTCGCAGCTTAGATCTGTTCCCATGTTTTAGCTCATAGTTCTAAGCTATGAGCTGGTGTTCTAGATCTGGACCTAAGCATGTTGTCCTGTGAGGATTGCCATGTGCTGTAGGTAGAATTAGTGTTATAAATATAGTTCTTCCCCTAGAACTGGACACATTATTGTCCCTGCTGCTGTAGGAGAAGGTTGTGTCCTCTGATATGTCTGTAATCTCTATGTTGCCTCTGTGTTATGTGCCGATGCCTGATGCGGTGGCCAGGAGGAAGTTGGCCATGTCATGGCTAGCATCTCTGTCCACCTTCGTCCTGAATCGGGTCGTCCAGTTGATCGAGAAAGAGGGTTCAGTAGTGCAGGGATTCAGACAGACGGACATACACATGATTGCAGAGGACGTCTTCAAGTTCTGTGGCCGGACAGTCACTCTGAACCAGGTGTACAACCACATGAGGCACTGATACATTGCAAATGTATCTATAATTTTTGATGTTCTATGCTTGGTTTTATCCACTTTCTTGTGTTTTGTTCCAACTTTGGAGTACTTTTTATATGATTTCTTGGACTAACCTATTAACAAGAGCCACAGTGCCAGCTGCCCGTTTTCTGCTATTTTTGGTTCCAGGAAAGTCAGAAAATGAATATTCTCGGAATTGGACGGGACAAAAGCCAAAGTGCCTATTTTTCCGGAAGGGATCAAGTGCCAGAATACGAGACGGAGAAGGGCCAGGGAGCCACCACACCACCTGCCCGCGGCCAGGCCTGGCCCGCGCCAGGGGGTGGTGTGGCCACTCCCGACACCCCCTCGGCCTCTCCTTCTGCCTATAAGTTCCCCTCGGGACGAAAATCCGAAGTACCTGATCAAAAATCCACGAAAGAGTCTGTAGCCGTCGTCATCTCCATCCCTAGATCGGGAGGGATTTGAAGCTCTTCCCGGCACCCTGCCGGAGAGGGGAATTCACCCTAGAGGCTTTCTTCATCACCATGCAAGCCTCTGGTGTGATGCGTGAGTAGTTCATCCTTGGACTACGGATCCATGTAGTAGCTAGATGGCTGGTTTCTCCTCCTTTGTGCTTTCATGTTTAGATCTTATGAGCTCCGTTCATGATCAAGATCATCTATTTGTAATTCATACATGTTGTGTTTGCGGGGATCCGATGGATATTGAGATGCTATTTCAGATTGATTATTGATTCTATCATGTCTTTGTTATTTGAGATCTTGCATGCTTTCCGTTGTTAGTAGCTATCTTGGCCAAGTAGATGCTAGCAACTCCAAGAGTTAGTATTTATGCTCAATAGTGGGTTCATGCCTCTGGTAATCTGGGGAAGTGACAGAAATCTCTAAGGTACTAGATGTGTTGTTGCTACTAGGGAGAAAACAACAATCCTTTGTTCATAGAACAATCGTATTATTTATTTTACACGCAGTTCGTAAAGCAATAATCTGTTGCTTGCAACTTAATACTGGAGGGGGTTCGGATGATAACCTGAAGGTGGATTATTAGTCATAGATGCAGTTGGATGGCGGTCTATGTATTATGTTGTAATGCCTAATCAAGTCTCAGAGGAGTCAAGATGATTAGTATATGCATGTATTGCTTTCTCGGTGTTTGTCAATTGCCCCGCTGTAATTTGTTCACCCAGCATGTTATCTATCTTAAGGATAGCCACCTCTAGTGAACTATGGATCCCGGTCCTTTTTCTTTACATACAATCTACAATCTTTTACTGCTTTGTGTTTACTTTCTGCAAACTTTTACTTCTTTCCATTCGATACGTTTAATCCTTTGTTTTCCGCAAAACATGGTGAGATTGACAACCTCAGGTCTCCACGTTGCTACTAGCACCGGTAGTGCGTCCTGCCAAAGCTCAGCTAGTAACACCTTTGGGGTGTTTCCTTGCTCCTATTGGTTTGATTAAACCTTGGTTTTATAACTAAGGGAAAACTTACTGCTGTTCTCATCGTACCTTCCTCTTGGGGTTCCCAACGAGCTCTACGTCGAAAGTCGAGCGCATCAGGCACTAGAGAGTGCGCTGGATTCGGATGCTGAGGATCAAGAGGCTTGAGAATGTGCGCTGGGTTGAGGAGACCTCTGCTATCATGATGGACGATGATGATTAGTATGTGCACATCAAGGTATGATATATTTGCACTTGCATCAGTATTTATAATGCTCACATATAAACTACATGTCATGAACAACTTGTGATTCTCATGTAGGATTAGCCATCGGACACCGAGTTGATCAACAAGCCCATTGACAACTATGCTCAGATGAAGATCATCTACGGTCCTCGCATTCCCGTTGCGCCCGTCTCTGTGACCGCGATACACCGTGCTCTTACCCACCTGATGGAGCACAGCGAATAGGCAACCAGGTATCTTTCCATGACCCCTGAGCGCAGGTTGAACTAGTTCACGGCCTTCCTGAACAAGTACTACCTCTGAGCAACGGACTGAGTTGTTCGAGGAGGTGCTAGTAGTGGTGTTGATGATGCTGGATGTGATGTGTATTTTGGAGTAGCTAGGCTGATGAACTATGGTTGCAGTGACCCCTGAACTTTGGTCTGTATATTTTGGGAGGTGGTATTCAGTTATAACCCCTCCGTATGTGATGAACTAGTGCTGCATTACGGGCAGTTGCTCGTGAACTTGTGTTGCAGCACACTCGCCATGACTTATTATGTCAAACTTGTGTTAATGTAAGCTAGTAGTTCTCTGAATTACACTTTTCTGAACTTTGTTTTCTGCCTTGATGATGTTGGGTAGGCTCACCTCACTAGCCAGGAGGTAAGGGTAGCAGGGACAATGCAGCTAGCCAAACAAACACCAATTTCCTGAAATCCTAGAATACATGGAACCAAACAACTGGGGCTTGGCTTCTCAACCCCTAGGGAAATAAGAATACCTGGAACCAAACGAATGGCCCTTTTGGCTCGAGAGGTTGCATTGCCGCGTGCAGCTTCCGTAGAGACATGATCTACAGGCGCAAATAAAAGACAGAAGCAACCAAACACGCCCTTAGTGTAGTACTCATGGTACCTGCCTAAAAATAATACTCCCTCTGATCCATATTCTCTTTAGGAACAACAATTTCATTGATGTTAAACCACCAGTTTTTGTTCAAATTAGTGTAGACTCAAGGCAGCATGTAATATTAAAATCTATCAAAAGAGCGGTGTGTAGATGAGTAATTGCGGATCTGGAGAGGATAATATATTGCATGCCTCATTGAACTTGTTTTCATACATCTGAGTTTGAAACTCTGAGCCAGTTAGCAAAATGACTATGATCCCACATGTGCATATGTAGGTAGATACATACCGGTTTTCTTCCACTGCATTATGACATAAAAATAAAGATAATAGCATTGTATTAGCTGAATTTGTTGCTTGGTTTAGTGCAACAACTCAGGATAATGAAGAAACACTAGGCCATGCCTGCCATGATTCTGGACAGAAGATTCTGGAACCGGAACAGAAGATTCTGCAACTGGAACGGAAGATTCTGCGACAGAAGATTCTAGAACAGAAGTTTGGCGATCCTATAGAAAGGTAATCAATGTCAGTATTTTTTCGCAGTGATGTGCATATGTAGGTAGATGCATACCGGTTTTCTTCCACTGCATTATGACATAAAAATACAGATAATATCATTGTATTAGCTGAATTTGTTGCTTGGTTTAGTGCAACAACTCAGGATAATGAAGAAACACTAGGCCATGCCTGCCATGATTCTAGAACAGGAGTTGGGCGAGTGAAGTTGGGCGAAGCAGATTCTGGAACAGAAGTTGGGCGAGTGAAGTTGGGCGAAGCAGATTCTGGAATAGAGTTTCAACATATTGTGATGCATCATGTAGTACCCAGGGACATTCCTAAGTATCAGATGCACTGATTTGTGTTTGGCTGCCGAAAGTTTTTTTTTCTCTCTCTCTCTCTTTTAATCCCCTCCATGTCCGATTTCACACAGATCAAAATGCTAAATCGGATTGCTACAGTGAGAGATGATGGAACTGTGGTTGTTGATGTACCAAGCAGTCTGGATTTGGCTCCACTTGATGTTGGAGGAGAGGATGCCTATGCTGATGCCACTATTGAAGAATCATTGGATGGAGGAGATATACCATATAGACCTCCTATGCAGATTGTTATACTTATAGTCGGTACAAGGGGAGATGTTCAGCCATTTGTTGCTATAGCAAAATGCTTACAGGTTAGCCCAACCTAACATTGTTGTTAATCATTCCCATATATTCCAATTCTGTTGTATGGGAACTTCGGTTAGCTCATGTACCTCTCTTTCCTGCTTAATGTCAACATGTCACCACATTGATGTTTTCCGTTGTGACAAGGATCAACTGTGACCTTTCTTGTAGGATTATGGACACCGTGTGAGATTAGCCACTCATGCCAACTATAAAGAGTTCGTACTCTCAGCTGGGCTGGAGTTTTTCCCACTTGGTGGAGATCCAAAAGTACTTGCTGAATGTATGTTTGTATTGCGATGCATTTTATTCCCCAACTTTATGTCATATGAATATTAATTCCATTGGTATATTCACACTCTGAGCAGATATGGTGAAGAATAAAGGGTTCATTCCTTCAGGCCCATCAGAAATTCCTATTCAAAGAAAGCAGATGAGAGAGATTATATTTTCCTTGCTGCCTGCGTGCAAGGATCCTGATCCTAACACTGGCATTCCTTTCAAAGTGGATGCAATTATTGCTAATCCACCAGCATATGGTTAGTGCATCTTGCTTACTTTGGATTATTTTCTTACGATGTGCTTTAGTTTCCCTAAAACTTAGGGTGGAAAGGCAAATTTCTCTTAGCAAATTCCACTCACTAATAATACTACACTACCTTAGGGTCTATTTCTTGGCAAAGAAAAAAACATCAGTATTCTGTACATACTCATTTACATCACTGTTAGGATGAGGATCCTCTTAGAACTGTACCTTGGCAATCTTTGTTATCACCACTACAAGTTGCAGAACACTATTCTACATGGTTCTTCTCAATCATGGTCCTACTATAGCCGGGATTGAATTCTCCCACATTATAGGATTCTATGATAACGATCATAAGATTCTATAATATTAATCGAATCCTAAGTCCTGACCACCTTTCTCATGCACGGCTCAATCTTGCAACTTTCAATTTAGTTTACCTATAACCAAATTGTTGTAGCGACAGCTCAATTACTTTCTTTATACTTTAACATGGTGATGGTTTACTTTCTTTTGCCATTAATTAGGAGATTGGCTTAGTAATAAACTCATAAAGTTCTCTTCCTATTTCACCTTTTCTCTAGAGGCTTCCCTTTCGTGCCATGGCTTGAAAATGGTTATTCTTTACTGAAAAATCATGCTGATGTAACATGTTGTATTGCCTTCCATTTGCCGACTTCAAGAATTTAGAATAAAGAATGGTATGGAAATAGAATAGAGATTAGTCATGATCTGAATGAACTGCAACTCATCACTTCATGGATAAAATTGATTGACACGGCCAAAAGAGGACCATTTTTTGATGAGATTACTTTCCAACAAATAAACACTCACCCTTTTTTGTTGTAATGTGAAAATCATCAGAAGGACATGTATTTACGTTTGCTTGTGGTGTGGGCTAGGATTTAAAACCTTGCATGACCACCGTAAACCTATCAGCATAGTGAAATCATCAAGTTTAGGGGTTAAACGTCTGCTTAAAGCAGAGGGTGTTATACGGAACTATACACAAAGTATGGACCTGTTCCTGCTGATCCTGTCAGTTGTGAGGAAATGAAAAGATATATTGAACCTTTGTTTTTTAGCTGATCCTGCTGACCTCATTGTTTATTCAGGACATGAACACGTGGCAGAGGCACTAAAAGTACCCATTCATATATTCTTTACCATGCCATGGATGTGAGTGCTGTTGTTATGCTTCCTTTTTGAAGACAGTTGCTGAGGAATATTCATTTGGAGATCTAACTTATGCTGCTTGTTCAGGCCAACTAGTGAATATCCTCATCTCCTTTCTCGCGTGAAAACACCAGCTGCATATCGAGTGAGTTTATGTTGTATTTACTATTTGTTCAGAGTATCGGAGATTTGTGTGAATCCATTCTAAATCACTGTAAATTTCATGAAAAAGAACATACAAACAGATACATGTGGAAATATTTTAAGAAAGAAAACCAAAAACATTGTGCTATCTATTATTATTTATCTTTCGCGTCGTCCATGGATTGAGTTAAAGTTTGAGGTCCATGTGATCTTATGGAGTAGTACCACTAAGGTATTTTCTATGTTTGCTGTAGTGAATCTTTGGGTAGCTGTCGTATATATGCATGAATCTTGGTTATATATGAAATCTATAGTTGGTTATAGCTCATATGCATTGAGGCAAGGCTGGTCTTTGATTCATCATTTGTCAATTGATTTTTTTCTGTTCATAGTTAGCCGAAAACCTTATGTTTCTTTCATCAGGAATTTCTTCTCTTTATAGGTATTAACTTCTTGCACATGTATGTTCTCTTGCTATGTAGATTGCTTTAGTTTTCATAATTCAAGCAGAGTTCTTTACAACAACTGGATTCTTTCTTTATTGGTGCTACCTTCAGGAACATATAGTCGCAGTATAAGCATCAAGTGTCTTCTGAGGACAACAAATTATTTTGCGTCATTTACTGGTTTTAGTTGCTTAGATGTGCCGGTATGGCTGACTTCAGCTTTTGCAATCATAATCAATAGCCTAACCTTATTGGCCGCTAGCATTTGTCTGAAGATCTACTTGAACTGGATGCCCTAGATGTTATTTCTTGAAATAGTATCATTTCCTCTACTGATCTGTTACCTTCTAACGTCTGTCTACATTTACAGCTTTCTTACCAAATTGTTGACTCTATGATTTGGCTTGGGATACGGGATATGATAAATGAATTCAGGAAAAAGAAGATGAAGCTGCGCCCAGTAACATACCTAAGTGGTTCACAGGGTTCTGGAAGTGACATTCCTCATGGATACATATGGAGTCCTCATCTTGCCCCCAAACCAAAAGGTCTTTGATTATATTAATTTAAGCTGAAATTGGATCATGTTTGACCTTGTCATTCTCGATTGCGTTAATTGCCATCTGCCAACATTTAGGCATTTATAGGGTCAATGATTTTGTCTCTACTCCATTTTCTGTATACAAATTACAAATGGGCAAAGTTAAGATAGTACCAGGTCTTTCTCCCTGCTTCAACCTTGTATCTTTCATGAATCCATCCCTCCCAGTCTTTATGAAATATAAATCTGGTGACTTAAGTAGTTAACTAGATAGGGGTGATGGCACTAGTGATGTAGCATACTCAGAACCATTGCAGCATTCCTTCAAACTTCTCAATAGGTTGTGGAAGATTAAAATTGTGAGTGCGAACTAGTTGGGAAGTTGCATGATTGCATCTCAATTCCCTGTTTACTGTAACCTCGTAGATTAAAATTTCAGGGAATACTGAGATCATAAAGAAGTCCTTACTACT
Organism: Avena eriantha; assembly: GCA_910589775.1. Lineage (NCBI taxonomy): Eukaryota > Viridiplantae > Streptophyta > Magnoliopsida > Poales > Poaceae > Avena > Avena eriantha. The sequence continues at coordinate 438,137,285 of OU342746.1, forward strand.
TGCTAGAATATGTGCATATTTATCACTACCAATTACCTAAGGAGCTTTTATAACTCATATTGAGATTGTAATTGCAGTTGTGATGCACAAATGGAGTAGTTATTTGAGAAAACAATAGCATTGAAATTTTCTGATGAAGTTTATCCTGGACCCAGTATTTTGTTGTTGTGCATGATCTGTAACTCAAGGTTAAAGCTGCCATATATTTGAATGTAGGCTGGGGCCCCAAGATTGATGTTGTTGGATTCTGCTTCCTTGATCTTGCTTCTGATTACGTACCACCTGAAGAACTTGTGAAATGGCTTGAAGCTGGTGACAAGCCCATTTATGTTGGTTTCGGTAGCCTTGTAAGATCAGTTTGACCTTCTTATATTTACTGCATGTCGTTTTTAGCTCCATTTTCTTATTCTGTTATGGTGCATTAGTTGACCTATTGTGTCTCAAACTTGTTTTTGTGTGCTGTCACATTAGTTGACCTAGATTTGTATCTACAGTTTAAATTGCCTTACAAGAAAGGGATAACTATTTCATATGGATATGCAATGGCAGTACATTCACTTTGTGGATTAGTGAAACTCTTCATGTTTTCTGCAGAAAACGGCTTCATACATGCTTTTGTCACTGCTTAGAGTAGCAGATAATAAGAAACTGGTTTGTCACTTAGAAGCTTTGCAGTGTCTCATAGCAGAAGCTATTTGTGTGCTTGAGGCCGTGGGTACCAATGTTTAGCTGCATTACGACTTACGAGAGCCCCTTGTTAGGTGTAGTTTGCTGTTATGGTGTTGTTCCACATTGTGGAATCTAGTTAGTCAGAGGAATCTTTATTAAATAAGGGTTTGCTGTTGCGTCTAAGTAGACTCTCAGTTAACTGTGAAATCTAAAAATTGTAATGCTATCTGCTTTTGGAAAGCTACAACAATGCCTTAAGCCCTTATCTAATTTTACATGTTTTTCCTGATATACTAGCCAGTTCAAGATCCAGCGAAGATGACTGAAACCATTGTCCAAGCACTTGAAATAACTGGACAGAGAGGTATTATTAACAAACTCGAGTTTTAGGGTTTCGAGAGGATAATATACGCTAGAGGGGAGTGCCAGGGGTGGACCAGGGCGGCCACACCACCTGGTGGCGCGGCCCAGGGTGGCCCGCGCCAGGGGGTGGTGTGGCCCCCCTGTGGCCCATCTCCAGCTCCCTTCTGGCTTCCTTCGTCTTCTGGAAAAATAGGATTTTCCGTATATTTTCCCGGATTTTTTGATCTTCGCGAATTTTGCCTCCAAACAGCACCTTTTCCATCAGAATCCTAACTGCAGCGGTCCATGCTCCAAAAGTCATCAACCATGCAAAAACAGATGAAATAACATAAGTATCACCTCTCAATACAAAATATATCAATGAATAACAGTGAATTATGACATAGAATAGTGATGCAAAATGGACGTATCAACTCCCCCAAGCTTAGACTTCGCTTGTCCCAAGCGAAACTAGGCTCAATAAACATGGCCTCAGGTTTATGGAGTGAAGAGTCGATAAAAGAATACGGACAAGAAGCATCACATTCATCAATACATAGATCATAGTAGAAGACAACTCACTATTGTACAACTTACTTGCAATAAGTAAAGGAAACACAATAAAGATACATAAAGTAAATCATAATTGGTAATGGCAAACTTAGCTCTTGGTCGAAGAATAGTTGATAATTTGCTGGAGTTCACAAATAACTGGTTTTCAACGAAAGCTTTCAAAGTAGTAGACACCAAGATAAGAGCAATGTGCAAAACAAGGAACATAAGAAAAATGATTGAATAAATCATCATATGAATGAATGAAACACAACAACTCAAAATACTTGTTGAGATAGAAGGGAATAGGTTTACTGACTCAACTAAGAAGTAAAAGAAAGGCCCTTCGCAGAGGGAAGCAGGGATTGCAAGTTTCATAAAGAGCTCCCAAAAATTATGATACTTACTAGCTTTCAGCTCTCATGGCCCCTATCATAGGCATCTTTAGGTGATTAAGGTTAAAGTTATCAAATATGAGGATATGCATTGACAAGTTGTAAATTGAGAATCTCATGTCCCTTGAATACGAGGGTCGCTCCTCATGCTACTCAAGTTTAGTCACCGGTAAGTTCTTGTCATCGTAAGCATATGTGTATCATAGAGAACCGCCAACGGGGTACCCCTTGCCCGATGATACAGAAGAATCCCCATATCAAAATGACAAGGCAAGCAGACAACAAGCATCTCAGCAATCTTCTTATTTACCATGGGAATATGGTGCTTTTTTCTCTCTTTCCTCTTTTCATAATCTCTTTTTTTTCTTTCTTTTTCTCTTTTTTTCTCAATATCGGACTCTTTGTTATAAGAAGAATGCTTCATATATACTCGTTATGGTTATGCTGCAGGTTTCCACCATGTCAGCATGGATTAGACCAGTGGCCCAGGCGTTTCTCTAACACATATACATAACTCCATGGACTTACAAGCTCCCCTTTCATTTCACACCGACGACATCCATAGACAAAAGAACATGATATCAACTAGTTACAAAGTACCAGTGCAATGTTGAAAGCGTTCCCCATGACAGCATGGTTCTGCTAATTCTCAACTCACAAAGCGCAAGCATATACGCAACATAGGTGAGCACAATGGTTCAAGTTTATTAAATGCAAGAAAGTAAAGTGTGCCATCAAGTTCGTGAGAGCTTTAATCACTAGTTTTCACATAACAAGTTTAATTTAGAAGGTGGATAAAACAAGAATTTACTTGGAATAGCAATAATGCTAATAGGTAGGTATGGTGGACACAAATGGCAGAGGTTTTGGTTTTGAGGAAGTGGATGCACGAGAAGAATTTCCTCTCAGTACAGGTTTTTAGCTAGCAAGGCTGGGTAGCAAGTATAAGAGTTGAAGGAAACACGCAAACATATAAGTGATAAAAACAAACATGCAATCTTCCTTGGAAGCACAAAAGATCTTAACTAGAGAATACTAGACTTATGAGCAAATCAAGAAAGAAAGATGATGAAATTATATTTCTTTAGAGTACTTATATGTTTTCATGCAACTCTCAAAAATAGTGTTGCTACTGACCGAGCCAGGTTTGCCAAAACCAACTAAATTAACTCAATGATCCCAAAGTGATACCAATACTAACATCAAGATCAATCATATAACCACGAATTGAAAACTAATATAAGCTATGCAAAAGAGTAAATGATAAAACTTCTCATTAATATTCCATAACGGCAACTCACACCAAGGGATACATATCTAACGAGAGAGGGGACACTTCCATAATGCAAACCATCCTACATAATAACTTCTCTATTCATGATATGACTCTACTGAAAAGGTAAAAAGATAGAAGATAGTGATGTCATACCGCGGCACTCCCCCAAGATTGGAACAAACCAAGGGGATGCCAAACCTGATGACTAATTACTCCTTCGGTGGTGGTGGTAATATTTTCTTAGTTGACGTGAGGAAATCTTCCAGCATCTTGCGAAGCCTATTATTCTCCCATTGAAGCATGTCCACCTTCCTCCTCAAGTCTCGGTACTTATCGCAGAACTCCTTAGTTACTCATAGAGCTTCCGTTGATGCCGGGCAAGAGACTAAAGGTACCAGCCCCTGCTTGGGGTCTTGGAGATCTTCCTCCATAGGCTCCTTTCCTTTATCCTTGGAGGACACCATTGTGCTTCAAAGCTTTCAAAGATAGTTCCTAGCAGAAACAGATCGAAACGAAAACAACGACGAAAACACGATATACGAACCTCGGGGGATCTGGGGGATTATATATTACGAAGTTTCACATCAAAAGGAAGGTACTGGGAGAAAACGGGTCGGAGATGGAGTCCGGAGTGGACTCACCACCTGGTGGCACGGCCAGGGGTGGGCCCGCACCACAGGGTGGTGTGAGCCACCCTGGCTCTGTTTCCGTCCCTCTTTTGCTTCCTAGCTTTCCTTATTGACTAAAAACTGCAAAAATATAGTTGAATAGTATTTTCACAAAACTTTTCTTACCAGAACTGTTACCTTTTTAAAAACGGACTCTGCAGGTCTCTAAATTTGGTCGTTGATCAATTTCTCCGGAGTCACCACTTGAATAACATCAATATATTCATCTTCATACACTTATTACTTGAGTCATGAAACCTTTCTATTTCTCATTACACCAATACCTCCACTACCTGGAAATTTCCTTCACACAAAACTTCACATAATTCTCATTAGCAACATTAGTATAAGTGAAATGATAAAACCCTTTGAGTCCACTTTCAACTGAAAACCATCAAAACATGAGCTACTGTAGCAACTCCTTCCAAAAACCCAAAAAGAATTCAAAAAGGAAATCGAATAAAGAAGCAAATGCAAGAGTGGCAAAATCTGTCAAAACAGACCAGCAGGTAAAGATCAATTTTTTCGAAAATTTTCTGTTACTCAAATAAAAAAGTGCAAAATTAACGAAAGTTAAATAACATCCTGGGGCAGAAGCACAAGAAATTACATCTCAATCCGACATACAGAGTTCTCCCACGAATTTGTACGGTGAAGCACAAAAATCTGTTTCGGGACAGCAACTTCCCCAAATCTTACTTCTCTCTCATTAGAGGTTGATCTTGACACAAAAACCAAACAAAATGGATAAGGAGCGGTTATTACCGAAGTAATAACTTCCAAGACTCAAAGAAACAAAAACAAACTGAAAGAAAAAACAAATTGGGTTGTCTCCCACAGAGCTCTTTCTTTATAGCCATTAAGATGGGCATGATAATTTTGAAGATGCTCACATAGGAATATAAATTGAAGCGAAAAAGATCATAAGAAGCAAAAATACACACGTTTAAGTCTAAACCACTTCCTATGCAAGGGAATTTTGTAAAAAAACAAGTTGTTGAAACCAGAGGCTACTAGCATAGGAAGGCAAAAGAAGTGCAACATAAAATGAGGAAACTTGATATTATTGAGATACATAAGAACACTTTTCCTCTCTCATAATAACTTTCAGTATCATGCATAAACTTAACAATATAGCTATCACAAGGGCCATCATAACAATGATCACTTATTCTAACAGAAAACACAGGAATACTAGCTCTCATAACACTACTTTGTGAAACAATATTAGAGATATCCTTACAAAGGATAGTGTGTCCCTCTATTTCATATTTAGTAACAAAGTCTTTCACATTTGCTATTATAGGTTCATCAACCATTTCCTTATCAGGTTCAACAGCTTTATTTGTACTTTCATTAACCATACTAGCTATCATAGAATGTTCTTTCATCTTACAAGGGAAAGGGATTTTCTCAATGTAAGGTTTAGGTAAGACATGGTTAGTAGTATAAACTTCAGTATTTATTGCAGGAACGCTCTTAGCAATATCTTTATAAGGTTCATGCTACTTATTCCACTTCTTTTTAGGCACTTCAATATAGGAAGCAAAAGCCTTAAAATAAGAAGCAATAGCTTGAGAGTCTAGACCATAAGCATTTTTAATATTTTGAAAGTCATCAGTTCCCATAAAAGATTCAATGCATTCATAATCATAATTTATACCTGACTTTCTACTTTTGTCATTCTCCCATGCTTCAGCATTGTCTTGAATACGATCCAGAAGATCCCATTTAGCTTCTTCTTCCATGCGAGTGAATGATCCAGCGCAAGAAGCATCCAATAAATCCTTATCATGTAGAGGGAGCCTTGCATAAAAGTTATTGATAATAATATTGTTGGGGAGTTCATGAATGGGACATTTGAGCATTAGTAACTTCAATCTCCCCCAAGCTTGAGCTGTACTCTCTCCATCAAGAGGCCAAAAGTTGTAAATTTGATTCCGATCTTTATGAATCTCACTAGGAGGATAAAATTTTGAATAAAAGAGAGGTACCATTTCCTCCCATTCCAGAGCTTGACCATTCTTTAGCAGCTTATACCATTCCTCAGCTCTTCCTTTCAGTGACAATGAGAATAACTTCTTCTTAACTTGATCTGTAGTAATACCTGCACACTTGAGCAACCCGCATAATTCGTGTATAAAGAGTAAATGATCACCGGGATCGACAGTTCCAGCCCCAACATAGTAGTTATCCATAACACGATCAGTAATTCTTGTAGGTATTTTAAAAACATCATTCTTAGTAGGTGGTGGATTATCTACTACCTTAGTAGTGGTAGTAGCATTACCAAATAAGAAACTCAGCGAATTATCCATAACGAAAATAAAGCAACTAGCAGAAGTAAACAATACTCACAGTAAAAGTTTCCTTTACCAGTTCCACTCTCCAATAGCGCTTCACTCCCCGACAACGGCGCCAGAAAATTGTCTTGATGACCCACAAGTATAGGGGGTGTATCGCAGTATTTTCGATAAGTAAGAGTGTCGAACCCAACGAGGAGCAGAAGATGCTGGCTAGTGGTATGGATCAGGAATTCTCTGAAAATACTTAGCAAACAGATTTTTAGGTTTTTTGGATAAAGCAAGTAAACAAAGTACCAGTAAATAAAAGACGGTAAGAATAAATGCAGCAAGTGGCCCAATCCTTTATGCAGCGAAGGACAAGACGGTTGTATTACTTAAGATGACCAAACGTTCTCGAGGACACATGGGAAGACTGTCAAGTGCTTTCGCTTCATATAGTTGATTAATCTTCTTTAGCTTGCTAAGTGTTGTGTGGGTGAACCTGTGCTAATGTACTGACCTTCCTAGGACTAATACATACTTGTGATTATACCCCTTGCAAACATCCGTAAGTACAAGAAAGTAATTAAGGTAAAAACCTAACCACAGCTTTAAACTCTAAGACCCTTACGTCCCTTGTGCAATGGTTTCCTAACGGGGGTTCAGGTTTTTGTCACTCCGGCAACCCCTTCGATTAGTAGCCAAAGACGCAATGCATTCCCCTAGGCCCATATAGGTGAAGTGTCATGTAGTCGACATTCACATGACACCACTAGAAGAAGTACACCACAACTTAAATATCAAACCATTGAATCTCTCTCAACACAACTCCACTACTAACAACATGACTTCTCCCATGTCCTCAAGAACAAAACGAACTACTCACAAGACATCATATGGATCATGATCAGAGATGGAATAATGATGTATAAAAATCTGAACATAAACAATAATTCAATGGTTCACTCAATAGCATCAACTACAAAGAGTAATCAACACCGGGAAAGTTTCCCCTATGAACTATGCAAGATTCAACTCAATTGTTACAGCAATATGGAGATGGTGATGAGGGTGATGATGGTGGTGATGATGATGATCCCGATGAAGTTCAGCTTGATGGTGGTGTTGATGGTGACGATCTCCCCTCTCCGGGAAGGAATTCCCTCAGTAGAAATCTGTCTGCCGGAGAGATCTTTCTCTCTCGGTGTTTTCCGCCCCGCAGAGGTGGCAGAATCTTTCTGCGGTTGCTCCCTGAGTCTTAGGGTTTTGGGAGGATAATATACGCCGGAGGGGAGTGCCAGGGGTGGACCAGGGCGGCCACACCACCTGGTGACGCGGCCCAGGGTGGCCCGCGCCAGGGGGTGGTGTGGGCCCCTTGTGGCCCATCTCTAGCCCCCCCTTCTGGCTTCCTTCGTCTTCTGGAAAAATAGGATTTTCCGTATATTTTCCCGGATTTTCTGATCTTCACGAATTTTGCCTCCAAACAGCACCTTTTCCATCAGAATCCTGACTGCAGCGGTCCATGCTCCAAAAGTCATCAACCATGCAAAAATAGATGAAATAACATAAGTATCACCTCTCAATACGAAATATATCAATGAATAACAGTGAGTTATGATATAGAATAGTGATGCAAAATGGATGTATCAGGAGCCGGCATAAAGCATTAAACTATCTGATAAAGGTCAGAAATATTGGCAGCCTAGCAGGCCAACCACCAAAAAAACCAAAAATCTCGGATCGCGCTCAAACTCGACAAAATTCTGAATGCCATGTTTAGAAACATGAAGGTAAGACCCCCAGGATTCGTCCTGTGTGTCCTGGTAATCGCGCAAGAATGCGCTCTGCCAATGAAATATCCATATCAACGATATGATGAAAAATCCCAACGGACGCGTTGGGTACCCTATAAAATGAAACTGGGATTCAGTATTCGACAAGACCTCAGCTTCCCAAACTGAATTACGTTACATAACTCCTACCCTAAGCTAGACGGGCGGGTAATGTATTTGCAGGCTGCCTACTCAGAGGGTGCCTCTTCGTCACCATCTTGGTTTTCTGGAAGATGGGTGGAGAATTCCTGCATTTCCTAGGGTGACTTGAATCATTTTGAAGTACCGGCAAGCACTGGAGCACTTCTTTCCTCCTTTTGCGATGCTGCTCCCCGATGTTTCCACCTTCTTGATTAAGGCATGATTCCTTAGCTGGAATTCTAGCGCTTCTTTGCGAGTCGGTAGGGTTTGTACGCAGTTGAGCTCCATTTGGGAGTGGCGATATTCTTCGGCGACTATGGTGAGGAGTTCATTTTCGGCATAGCTATAGCGAGCCTGGAACTGTAGGGCAGGGTAGGCCAGGCGAGGGTCTTGGGATTCTCTAGCGGAGACAATGCTTCCTTTTAGTGGGAGATAGAAAGTTGTGGGATTCCTCATTTAAGGGAGAATACACCTGATGCACATGAGCGCCTCTCTTGCGTCCATAGCCATAGCAAGCACGGGAGTAGGCATCCGAAGTTCCGTGGAAAAGATAAGTTCTCCTGCTGATCCATACTTGGGGTGAATAGTGACTTGTCCTAGGTATTCTCCTAATTCTAGTCCTTTGTGAAGAGTGTAAACTAGGGGTTGAGTGCTGCAGGGAGTCCTAGAGGAGCAGGGGAATCCCATGGTTAACCATTCTTCTTCTATAGGTTCGATCTACACAAAAGTGGATATAGGGTTGAAATCTGGAGTAGGTGTGCAGATTTTTCACGGTTTATACTAAGTTTGAACATGGAGTGATGACGGTTTTAGAAGGAGTGGAGTTGACATGGAACTCTTTTGTTGCCATCCTGCTGAGGAGAGGTCTCATATAATGGGACTATGACTTTTAGGGCCAGAACACACATACAAGGTGGACCATACAATAGGAGCGAGTGCTCCAAGGCAGACAAGCATCACATCGACATAGGACAAGCAAACAAGGCGTACCATATGTACTAGGGAGTGAGTACGCGCCATATGTGGGAATCCTACACAGAGTAAAGTAGCCCTAAGTATGGATGTTATGGGAGGTCTTGACTTCTTTCTTCTCTCTGAGGTCGTTGATGTTGCACTTGATCCTTTTGGGCGAGGAAGGGTTCCGTTGGTAGGGCGATCTTGTAGTGTCTTTTATCATTGGTACCTCCTTTTGTTTGCTTGTCTCGGTTCGTCTCGGAATCTTTGTCTTCATGGTTTATAAGTCAGACTTGTTTTTAAAACCGAAAATTTGAGGGGTAGACGAGATATAGAATAAGCCATTTTCAAATAGTTTAAGTAAGAGAGGGTAAGATATAGAAATTTTCAAAAAGCTTTTGAATAAATAATTTTTGAAAACCGATGTTTTCAAAATAGTGGCTGTCATGTCTAACGTCCATGCTAACTAAGGTCTCCTATAGTGAGGATGGTTCTGCTACCATGCCTGTGGGACCCCGGATTTATAGTCCGAGAATTCTCTATTATGCCTGCAATTCACGTTCCCATGATCAGTGAGCCATGAGAATAACCGACAAGTATCATCACAACATCCATAAAGTAATAAGTATAACTTACAGTATGGCCAATATAGTGACACAAACATCAGTAGCAGATCTTCCTCGAACGTAGAGCCCATGTCATGCCTTAACCTACAAGCAACTGACTAGGAAGACAACCTAGCTCGCATAGACGTCATTAACTCCTTCAACTTCCTAGCTTCTAAAAATCTGGCCAAGTAAATAGCCAGGGACAAAGCCGGTGAATACTTTGAATGTACTCGCAAACCACCAGGATAATATAAAAAGGATAAATGCAGTTTGGTTGTGGCGAGATAGCTCTATCCTACAAATGCTTTGAAAAGCCTAGTTTCTCTTCTAGATATGGCATCTCTATATCTTTGTTTGAAGAAAGATTTTGAAAACATGACTCCATTTTGAAAATTGGGCTACCTTCATATCCTTCTTAAAAACCTATATAAAACATCTTTTTGATGTAAAACCCTTTTTGAGAACACCTTGGACCCTTTATGGGCAAAACAAACCTTTTCTCATGCTTTGTCATGACCAAGTCACTCCTTTCATCACTTTCTCAAAACATCACTTGGATACTCCTAGCAATCACCTTTCCAGCCGTCCTTGACCGTGGACATGGCTATTCTAATAGATTATACTCTATAAAGTTTGTGCACTTTTCCCACAGAATCAATACATCCGGTGGGATAAAACCATGGCCCGATACACCTTTGTACGGGGGTTCAGATAATCAAACCTAGACTTTCATTTTTCGTCCCTAGTATAGGAACTTTCCCTATGGTCTTAGTTCTCCCTGGAAAAGTACCTGACTCCATGAGTTCGAATCTCCCTCCCTTTAATCCATGAATCATTCCACACTTTACTCCCTTAAACTTGTACCATGCGCGGGAGCCCCATAGTTGTAGCCGACCTCGAGGGAGTCGATAGAACCTTCCAGGTACGACGACCCACTAGCTGGAAAGGAACTGGCTTCGATGGCCTCGGGCCCCTTTGTATGCTTTATGGCGTAACCATACTAAGGAAAACAAACTACGAGTTAAGCTTCGAGTTACACCCAGGGTAATGTGGTTGCATGGATAAAATGTTCCTGTCAAAGTCTATAGTATTCCTTCTCTTTCTCTTGTCCATGTTTCTTACTTCTCAATATCACCAATTCTTTAGTTGAAACACCCACTTGGAAACGATGCCTCTTTCCAAGGGTTTTACGAAACATTTTATAAAACCTTGGTAGTAGGGTAAATCCCCAAAATAGTTTTATTCATCAAAAATTGTGGTTTTCAATGAGGTAGGATGCTAATCATCTAAACCTCAATCTAAAGGGGAATAGTAGGTGTCAGCAAGGGTAGGTACCCTATTGGACACTCATTTATAACTTGGAAGGGGCCAAGTTATTCACACAGTACTTGTAAAACAAAACAAAGTAGGTAATAATGCAGTTTATAAAAAGAGATACAAAACAAGTAGGTAAAAAGGAGTAGGACATATAGCATAGTTCAGGAGTGGTGTCTTGCCAATAATAATATTATTATCCCGTATTCTCATTGTTAAAGCAATCACAACTATCGCCGTCATTGAGCATACATGCAAACAAACAATACCACATTCAACACAAGGCATACAAGCACCATTACAATATAGCAACCAAATGAAAAGCACATCAAACACTTTAGTAGGTTTTAGATAATTAGGTTTAAGGCAATTGGAATTATTTAACTTGCATTTGTAGGTTTTCTTTAATGGTTTAGAGACCATAAACTACATATTTAAGGGGTTTTAAAGTAAGTCTAGGTTCTGTATGATATCAATGAATGAAAATTATATCAATAGAAAGGTAATGATAAAGCAAACCAACAAAAGTGGTTTCACTATTTTATCGTTTTCCTTTAATTTCTTATGAATTTTTGAGTGAGAAAAGCTCTAGTTTTAGTAAATAAATCACAGGAAAAGATCTATAGGTCCTAAAACTATTTACTCTTATTTTTAGGAAGTCTTTGGGATACTGATTCATTGAGCGTTGGATTCATCTAAAAATAATTACCAGAATGCCCTCGGGGAAATCCCAAAGGCAGTTCTACAAGCTTTTGTCCTTTTCACCATATTAAAACTACAGGGGATTTTGGTATGAATCCAAAGGCACATCATAGGTATTTGAATTACCTTTCTTTATAAATTGGAATCATTATTTTTGGAGATACGTAGCTACTGGAGTGATTTTATTAGTGAAACAACTATCGATAATAGTTTTATTCACTAAAAATCAACCATGGCTTAATAAAAAAAGGGCTTTTAGGGTTTGTTAGGTATGAGGGTTTATGTTGTTTGAGAGTTGGAATTGGGTAAAAACCATTTTTGGTTTGGCCTAAAGAAATTCCTAAAATAGATATGCTATATTTTTGTTATTTTTGCTATAGGCAAACTAGGAGGCTTTTAGGGTGAGGCCAAACTGACATGCAAGATATCATAGATACGTTCCAATACAAAAAGGTTTCAACCCATTTAGACTTTTTAAACTCTCCTGAGGATTTATTTTGTTACAGAGACATATTTTTGTATTTTATTTTATAGAAAAGATATAGTTATTGAAATGGACATCTTTTTGCACTTCATGTTGATGAAATCTTTCAGGAACCATAGGAAATATAGATCTTCCCATTTGCAAACAGATTTCATTTTCAAATGGATTTAATCCTATGAGGTAAACTGCAGATTTGGGAAAATAAAAAAAGGGTTTTGTTGAGATAAACATCAGAGGGGGCCAAATCTCCACAAGACTGGGCCGAGCGATGAGGATTTTGGCCCAGTCGAGCAGCGACGCACGCAGGAACTAATTTAAGCGCTGCCGGGAAAGAGGCCCTCTTGACAGCCGTTGCGGGAGCCCGAAGAGGTATCAGGGAATCCAGGCCATAGGCCTAAGTGGGATGTGATGGCGGTGGTCTGTCGCCCTTCTCAGAAAGAATGTAACGGCAGAGAAACCCTAGGGGCGATAGTGGGTCGGGGGATGCTCACCTAGAAACATCGAAAGGCATGGGGAAGGCGTCGAGGTGGTGCGGCTCACGTAGATGACCTCAACAAGGGGCAACAGAGCTGGTATTGGCGCTAGGGAGGAGCTGTGTGGACGGGGCCGAGAGGGTGCTTTGGGAGCTTGCTAGAGCTACTATTGTGCTTGTTCCTAAGCAAAGGAAGATGTCATAGTTAGACGTAGAGGGTCGAGGGGGTCTCGAAAAGGTAACATGCAGAGGGAAAGAGTGGAAGGGGGAGATACACGCTCAGATCTTGGGCATGGCTGAGATGGCGTCTTTCTTCTCTTTTGGCTAAAGATAGAGCGGGAGAGAGTGAGGGAGCTCAGGGAGGGTAGGTGGAAGGGAAAAGGAAGCAAATGAGTAGGAGGAGGGGTGCTGGGGTGGCCTCTGGCCTTACAAACTGAAGGGTGAGGCTCATGGTGGACTTCTTCCATGGAGAGGCATGGGGAGAGGTGGTGAGTCGTGAGTGGGCCTCCTGGGTGGTGGAGAGGGGTGAGGTGTAGCTCTAGGTTGAGCAGAGGACAAAGAGGGAAGGGATAGATTTGTGGAAAAGTTTTTAATGAGCAAGACAAGACACAACACTTGTCTTCACTTCATCCAAATACAAAGGGATAAAACTAGGGTTTGCTACAGTGCATGCTACGGTGTAGCTCGGCCAGACGGTGGATGAGTGTTGTGCAATTTAATCAAGGGATGTGGTGGTGGTTTGGTGAGGTTTTGCTTAAATGGTTTGATTAGTTTGCAAAATTGATCATAAAGAGGATCGTGGAGGAAGTTTAGAAAAAATGACTTTGGCGAGATGAGGCAAAAGTACTGACTGGTAGATAAGGTCAAGCCACATCTACAAGAATTATTTGGGATTTTTTTTGAATGATTTAGATGCTCAAAGTAGCAATTAATCAATTAGTACTGAGAAGGTTTTCTGGAATTGTTTTCATATTTTTGATATGGACAAGGTTGGTTTTTGTTTTGGGAAGGTCCTAAATATGGATTCATAGTTTGGAGAATTTTCCCAAGGTTTATTGAGGTACAAAAGTATTTTAGAACATTTATTTCTCATTTCTGCCATTTAGGAAAAGGGGAAATTATTAAAGCACTTCCAAAATATTTATTTTTGATATGATATGATGGGTAATATATATAGGACTCAATTGTGACTTAAGTTGGCAAAGTTTTATGTAGAAATAGAAACTTGCTTTTATAAAGGGGTTCTTGGAGTTTTTGTCCAAGAAAATAATTAAATAGTTTTAGGGCCAAAATAATCATGGAAAACATTTGATAAATTTTGATATCCAAAGTATATGATGTACACAAAGTGTATCCATAAATTGCAACATTGTGTTTTGCAAGGCAACTTGATTTTGAAAGAAAGTAAATAGAGGGATCTAGGGCTGGAATAATTTTATTCCATCGAAAAATGTCTGTAGCTCAGAATTGAGTGATTCTAGTTGGCTTGGATTCAGATTTTCATCCTCTGTTACTCTGTACAGGGAATAAATTTTTAAAACTTTTAAGAAGGCCGTGGGATGTTTCAAAGTTGTAGTTGTTTTTCTGGACAGATTCTGCCATAGTTTTGTTGGGTGCCTATTTTAAATTTCAATTTGATTATTGGGTCTTTTGATCTTTCTAAGATGTTATGCACTTTGAAAACTCTCTGGTTTTGATGAACCAAATTTTTTTGGTGTTCTTAAGATGGCAATAGTTATATATTTTTATGCACTAATGATCTAACCCTGCAGAAAAGAGTGGGAGAAATTTTCGTAGTGAAGTTTTTTTCACAGGAGGGTGAAGGCAAGATAAAAGCCAAGATTTACCTAGGGATGGTCAAGACCATAAGCTTGGAGATGCCCCAGGAATCCCCATATGCCAACACAAATCTCGGTTTGCAAATCTTCAAGTTTCTATTTTTTGAGCACTATGAAAAATTCGTATAAGCTTGAAGCGTCTAGCTTTTAGTTGTTGTTGGAGTATAATTATATTCATGTTGCCAAGATAACGATCAAGTTGCCGTAGAAATAAAGTAAATTGGGTGCATGTTAATTAATAGGTAAAGGAAATAAAAATAGCAACACAAGTAGTGCATATGGTTCTATGTTTCATGTGCTTTGATTGAATAGTAATTCGCTAGTGCCGTATTTTGTGTTATCTCTTATTTGCGCATTCATGGTTAACTTTGAGTTACTTAGTTCATTAATAAATGTGTAGCACTATGGACATTATGCATGCTTGTGACATTACACCTTTCCAATTGCCAAGAAAAGAAAAGAAAGAGAAAGAAAGCAAGCAAAAGACTTGTATATCTGAATACCCTGAGCCATACTTCTCCGCAAAATCTCCACCATACCTACCTATATAGCAAAAATGTTATTCCAAGTATAGTATATGTGCCATGTCTTTGCATTCAAAATCATACTTCTTTTTATTGTGCAATTCAAAGCTCATGGGAAAGTAGCAGTCTACGGTGGAGTTCATTTATGTAAGTTGCATGTTTGCCATTTTATTAATTGGGGTTAAGTTAAACCATGTTGCCATGGAACAAGACTTTCAACATTGCACCATAATTAAGTTGTTGTCATACACCTTTTGAGTTATTCATATCTTCCCGGTGTGAAATGAGTGGGAGTTATCATGCTAAAGATTCGAATGTGCATATTTGTTACAGAAGAGCATTAGGCCGCTAAATGAAACCATGCTTAATCATGTAGAAGTTTCAGCATGAACTTCCTCATTGTATTAAACAAGTTTAATTTACTACTCAGTTGGTACTTTAACAGGAGTTCATTTGTCTATTTTCCTGACGTCCCGGTAAGTATTGCCTTTGCGAAAAGATGAAAATCCAATAGGCACTTTGTACAGGTGGCATGGAGGTACCCTTTGCGAGCACTTGGTTGAAACTATATGCATAGAATTAAAATCTGTGGTAATTCTAAAGTTGAGTAGTGCATGGTGGAAGGTACTATTAAATAAGGGGTATGAGACTCACAACTAGTAAAGTGTTGATCATGTGAACCATATTTGCTCTTCACTACCGTTGACTTGGGTTGCACAATTCTAAAATTTATTTTCTCTTTAGCATAATATCTTGGCACATGTATTTCCTACTTACTTTTAGTGGCTACTTGTTGAAAAGAAAAGAAAAGAAAAGAAAGGAGAAGAAAGAAAGAAAATAAAAAAGTTCCAAGCACACGCACTTGCATGTTTTATGTCCATAGTACTTTCATTTGTTTTTGAACTTTGTGATTGATTGTTAGACATCATTGAAGTGAATTAGAAGTACCACTTGATATCTCATTTGCTTGTTGTTGTTCATTAAAGTTTGATTCATTCATTTTATGTACTATTACTTTCTAAATTCAATCAAACAATAAACTCCAAAGTACATGTTTATTTTTATCACCTTCATACTCGAGGAAGATCATGGGTTAAGCTTGGGGATGTTAATGCATACATGAACTTTGTAGTTTATTGTGCTAAAATGCGTATTATTTTGCAAGTTTATTATATTTATTGGGACTAACCTACTAATAGTTGCAAAAGTGCACAAGTTCTTGTTTTACACTTTGTTGTGTAGGAAAAAGATGAATATGGAACAAAATCGCTCAATATGGCAATATTTGGAGTTTCCTGAAATCTATCCTGCTGAACACTTTTCCAAGATTGACTTGAAAGAGCTTGAATATGACATCAAATGAAAACGTGATCAACATGAAAGTTGTGGGGAATTTCAAGCCTTACGATTTAGAGTCAAAAATCATCTAAAACGGAGTCCTGACGCTCCAGAAATGCCCCGAAGGTTACAGAAGCAGTTTTAGGATTCCGAAAGTTGGTGACGTGGTTGACTCAAACTCTTGCCATATGAGATAAATTCGGCCAAGCCACCAATTTGGAGACTTATGGGCCTTTTTAGGAGTCACCATGAAGGTTCTATAGGTTCCTAAGAGCCCTTGGATCCAAGGGTTTTTATCCGATGGCTCCGGTGAAGCCTCCACCACTATATATTGAGGGGAAACCCTATTTTTGGAGGCGTCCACCCATAGCCATGAAATTCCCCCTCCTTAGGGGCCATTGATGCACCATCTCCAAGGAAGAAGAAGGGCCAAGGGGCCGCTTCCCCCAAGGGATGCCGCCGCCGTGGGTGTTGTCGCCTCTCCCCCTTGGGGAGGCACAACTCCATCATAATTTACAGCACCTCCTCATCGTCCCTACTGTAATCTCTTGGCAAACATGATATGTGGTACAATCTAATATTTTCCCATGGTCTATTGTATCTATGTCTAAGTTTGAGTAGTGATTGTTCATGGGAATTGTGAGCTAGTTTGTTTTGGTTGCATACAAGTATATGTTATCTTCTATGATGATCTTGATGAACTAACATATGAGTGCACACATATGTTGGGGGATGCACAAGGTCGTCACCATTGCATGTTGATAGGATGAGGGATAGACAGAGTTTAATAGAAGCTGGATCCCAAGTCTTAGAAATATGTGTAGTATTAATTCATAGGTAATCAATAGGGGTATTATCATGGGGACCTTAGATCTAAATGCGGTGGTTGGACTTTATGTCTTAATAGTCCCTTGTTTGTTCTTAATTGGCCTTGGGATGAATCACTAGTGGTGTATTTTCTCATATCTATGTCTACACCTAGTTATGGCTCCTCCTAGAAGAAATAATAAAAATACTATATATGTGCTTCACAAATTGTGACAACCAAATGAATGAAACAACAATTTACCTAAACATTTACTCCCTTAAGAAAACTTGCCATCACTCCAGTTCACTAGATCTATTTTACCTGCACTAGTTTATTCATAGTAATTACTTCCAACAATTTACGGCATTCTAGTTAATAGTAAAAACAACCACACATACACACTCTAGATCCTAGATTTACATAGAAGGTCATATATGTGGATTATAGGGATTAATAGAATAGATAGTTTACCTTCAGCTCATCGTGGGTTCGACACTCAAATACTTATCAAAATGTACTACGGTGACCCACTGCACTTGGGGGTTATCAATGGCTCAACAGGGGATGTGATTATTGGATCATCTTCTACAGCTGACTCGGGTGGCAGAGTGTAATGAAGCCAATCCTTCTTAGGGGCCTCAATGTGTTCTATAAAAGACTGAAGGATTTGCAAAATAATATCATCATCAAGTTTTAGTTCATCAGTAGTTTCCTTTACTTTACCGGATTTTTTATAAGCATTGAGGCAATCATATTCAATTTCTATACCTCCTTCGCCTCCTAAATCAAATCCCATGTTTCTCAATTATGGCGAATTCGTTCTACAAGTTCGCAAGATTTAATTATAGTTAACTCCATGAAGGAGCCTCTAGAATTTATGTCAAGCTCATGCTTCATTTCTTGATTAAGTCCTCCATAGAAAATATGTAAAACGTACCATTCAGGTAAATCATGATGGGGACATTTATTAAGTAGAAACTTATACCTTTTGAAGTCCCTTACCAAGCCTTCACTTGGGCAGTTCTTGAAGTTTGTTATTGCCCTTCTTACTTTAGCAGTTTTTACCTTAGGAAAGAATCAAAACACAAATTCTCCTTTGAATTTTTCCCAGGTATCAATTTTCTATGCAGGGCAAATTCTATACTAAGCCAAAGCAGTGATCATTAGAGATTGGATAAACAATTTAAGTTTCGATTCATCATTAGAATAGCCTCTTAGTTTAACTGTACAACATATCTCATTAAAATGCATTAAATGAGTGTAAGGATCCTCATCTGGATCATCTCCTATAAAAGTTTTTTTTTAATAATAGTGATAAAGTGAGTGTTGGCCTCGTATTCTGGTTCACTCCCACTCAAGAATTCTTTCACGAAACCTCTATTGAACTTCTCGAGGTATTTAGTTGCATCGAGCTAATTCATCAGTCCGAGTATAGTCATGGTGCTTACCTGAAACTAGTAAGCAACTTTAGTAAAACAATTAGTAGAATAAGAAACTAACAACAAAGACCAAAAGTGCTTAGCTTCGTGTCAATGGTGCCAGAAAATTTCTTGATGACTACAAGTGCACATATCAGTTGTAGCTAGTTTCGAAGTAAAAGTATCGAACCCATAGAGAGCTAATGGTAAAGGTATTTATGCCCCTCGTTACTATCTACCAAATGATACTTATAAGCTGCCTTTTATCTCAAGTAAAGGGTGTTTGAAAGGTTTTTGATTGTTTATAGAAAAGTAATTAAAACAAGTAAAAGAAAGCAAGTAACAAGGTCGTGTGAAAACCTGATTGAATTCAATTGGGCTAAAATGTTATCAAGGATGTAGGATGCACCACTAGCATGATATTATTATTCTTAATTAAGATAATATACTTCTTGTGTCATGAGATGTGTGGAGAGAGCTCCATAATAAGATGTTCACTACAAAGCTCGTAGGAAGCCACTTTGTTGAGCCAAGAGTGAGGTCACCTCTAAATAATAATTGTGATGTCTGAGATCAATCACCCATACAAACCACCGCAATTAAGGGTTTCCTCGTGGATATCGTAGTTAGCTTAGGGAGTCCCTATTTATCCTCCTTTGACTGTGTAGGTTATGAGCCGGTGCCAATTTGTCACGAAGCTATTCCGGGCATGATCCCAAAAACGTCCAAAGGATTTATCCCTCCCTTTAGTCCCGAGGGAAAATGATATGTGGCCGACTACACATACCATCTAAATAGAGAGATCAAACACAAATCAAAAATCTATCATAGACCGGCCAATCATACGGACACAAGAATAGATCATCTTTATTACAAGTTCATAATAGTGCTAGGGTTTCTCCAGCTCCCCAAGAACAAAGGAACTACTCACACATGGAAGTAATCAACAACATCATCATAATCAAGTGGATGGATAAAAGTGCGGAGGTAGATCTAATGCAAACCACAATTGAATCTAGAATTACAACAAGATCTAATAGATGGGGTAGCGATGGTGATGGAGATGCAACGGTTGATGGTGAAGGGGAATATGCGATGTCCTCCAATGATCCGTGAAGCAGTAAGGATTTTTCCCTAGCCAAGTTCCTCCTTTAGATCCCTTTCAGATGTGGTTTTTCGTGGTTTATGGTGGCTGTGAATGTCAGATCTCCGTCTAGTATTTGCCAGGAGAAAATATTTGACGAGGCGGACATGCTGACACATAGTACGGGCAGATGGTATGGGAGGGCTCCGCCCGTACCACTAGTCGTTATCGGTACTGGTGACTTCCTGGCATAGGTATGATTACTCGGATGCTTATGATTTACTACCCTATACTGGGTAAAAGGCTTTCGTCCCATGAAGATTTCAGATGATAGCCCAAGGAAGCAGCCGACAAAGACTTTGATTGTATTAGGAAAGAAACTATGAACCGACATTGTGTTGGTATTGTAATTACGTATATGTGAATCCTATCCGCACACAGCTTTGAGACCCGGCCTATTATATATAGGACGGGGCCCAAGCGAGGGTACCGAAAACTCCTAGGCAACTTGTAATAGTGCGATTTCCAAATATTCAGGCGACTTTGTCTCTATTATTTTCCTGACATCTGACAAAATCCCCAGCGTTCTCTTTTTCGTGAAACCCTAAGTCCTTCACTATGGACATTGCTGAGGTTACCCCTCGTCAATTGGTGCCGCCTGTGGGAAACCTGAACGCTGGAACCATGGATTCGGCGGACCGCTCTCCACCAAGCATCAACCTGACAAAAGCAGATCCACACCCGCCCACCCCTGTATTGGTACCCACCGATTTCAATGGTGGATCCGATCTAATCATCGGAAGCTTCCACTTCCAACTAGAAGACTCGCAAGAATCACACCCTTCGGTCCTAATCACATCAAAACCATCGGTAGAAAAACCTACGCCCATGGTGGTACCAGCATCATCCGTCGGATCCTCCATGGACGCCACATCACAGATCGAAGTAGGCAAAGAAAACAAGCAAATCGAAACGGGTATGGGGTACCTTGATGATCTTTATGACAATCTCTCCTTCGGATTATGTCATAAGCCAACCCCACCACGCGAAGCAAACCTGACGAATTCGGAACCCGAAGAAAGCAGCGAAAACATCGACTTCGAAATAAGGATGGTGAAGATTTACCTAGAACTACAATCTCAGAATATTACCAGCGCATCCTTTGGGGCAGAAGACAACATCATCAGCCCACACATAACATGCCACCAAGTGTGCATGGTCAACGGAAACACCTCAACACCACGCGACTCTAACGGTAACCCTATCCTCGACCCCAATGATATTTTATCGGATGACAATGCAGGAAAACACAGCAATGAAGGGGACCATGGAAACGGAGGAGAAACCGTGGATAACTACATAGTCCAAGGAAGAGGCGGGGAACCGCATGGAGGAGAGAGGCAAACTCTTCGGCAGCATCGGCATGGCAAAAAGCAAGGGAAAATATTTCGGGAGCGGTTTCGATGATAGAGGATGCTTCACATGAGGATCTATTAGCATACCAGTATCTGCTTCATCACAAGAAGAGAGACCTACTCATGATGTAGAGGCAACTCGACGAAAGAAAGAGATTAGCAGGTGAATCCAGCTTACGACGGGCATAGTTAAGCTCTACTCGAGGATCAGGGAGCATAACAGGAGGAGCACCGCCAAGAAGGGGAACATCTTGACTGCAGAATATCGCCGAAGCAGAAAGAAGCGGACTCATCCGCAATCTTGATCTATCGTTCGTGTCGATTGACCATGCAGGAAACATCAAGGCAAAAACGGCTCGGGCAACCATTGTGGCCGCACAAACATATCTTCTCACAACTCAGCCCGCACCCGACGATCCCCGTGCGACCCTCCACCGCTCCGCCCTGATGAACCTTGGCATGGTGGGAGCCTCTCTCGCGGAAGCAGAGCAAGGAACCATGCGACAGCTTGATAGATCCCCATGCCGCCGCAGCAGCCCTTGGCAAGTGGGACACACCCGATGACCTCGATCACCACACTAGGAACACCTGTAAGACCCGAGCCGCGAAGCAACACAAGAAACAACAACACGCAACACAAGAACAATGGATCAAGAGATGAAAACCGCGGCCAGCGATACCAGGATGAATACAACAAAGACGATTACGAGCTATGTGGGGCTAGCTGTTTCACTCAGTGGATTCGCAAAACCTCAGTACCCAAGGACTTCAAACTTCTGCACGATCGCCAAAAGTACGATGGACTCCAAGAACCCGAAGCATGGTTAGCAGATTATTTGTCCACTATCAAGTTACAAGGCGGCTCCACAGCTACCGCAATGCAAAGCTTACAACTACACCTCACCGGCGCCGCAAGATCATGGCTCAGACAGCTACCCGAAGATTCCATCAGTAGTTAGAACGACCTGGAAGATAAGTTCATCCGGCACTTGCGGGCATGCAAACAAAAATCTGGGGAATTAATAAGAGCATTCATCCAACGATGGATTATCATAAAAAATTCAGTTGAGTCCATATCCGACGAAAGGGCCATCGATGCCTTCAATGATGGCCTCTGTTGCCGAGAATTCATAGAAGAACTAGGACAGGTTAAACCCAAAACAATCTCGTAGTTAATGGAAATAGCAAATCGATGGGCTGATGGAGAAGACGCGTTGCATAATAAGCGTACGTGATCACCCGAGGAAGACATGGATAATCGCGGCAACGATAGAAGAAGAAGGAACAACGACGGAAACACGGGACCAAGTTACGTCACAACCAGTTTCTCGGGTGAAGGTAACAGCAGAAGCAACGACTACAACGGCGGATACCGCCATAATATGGATGACGTCGGAGGAAGCCAGTCAACACAGCGGTACCAGTCAACAGCTCGAGACCCACCCATGTCCGCAATGCAAATGCTGGAAGGACCCTGTAATATGCACTTTTACGTTGACTCGGTAGGCAGACAACAATCTAACCATCTCATGAAAGACTGTCGAACATTCTTGAAGATGCAGGAGCTATGTAATGCAAAAGCAACCGAAGCGGCAAACCGAGGATACGCATCTACGCCTGGCACATTAGCCATCGGTGTACCACCACCACCATCACCAGCAGTGCTACCACAAAACACAACTATGCACCAGCAAAACTTGCGCAATTACCACAGTCGATGATTGCGGCCTAGGTCATTTGTAGTAGGGGACCTAGTTCTTCGCCTCTAGCAAGATGGTCACCGAAAGTTAGAATCACCATGGGAAGGATCATACGTCGTCACCGAAGTTATTCCCGGGAGCATATCAATTACAAGACAAGAAGACAGGAGTCAATTACTCCAATCCATGGAACGTAGCGCAACTATGATGCTTTTACGCATAAGATTACTTACAATACGATAAGATTTACGGTTCGGCTTATTAAGCCAAAATATCCAAGCCAACGGCTAGGCGCCATCCGCAAAAGAAAATAAAGTATCATCAGTTTTTCGCCTTGTGTATAAAAAGATAAGTTTTTCATACCTTGCGCTCTTTATTATTTATATCCGTTCAAAAGATCTATGTTTGCCATCAAGCTAACAAAAACTATGAGCCTATGTCCAGATACAGGCATCCGAACATAGCCTCGGGGGCTACTCCCATCGGGAGCGCTGGCGTGCACCTGATAGAATTCCAATTATGTATGATTAAAACAAAAATATTCATCATTGAAAATACCTATAAGTTTTACATCAATGTATCCTCAAAAAATGTATCCTCAAAAAGGTTACTCCTATCAGGAGCCGGCATAAAGCATTAAACTATCTGATAAATGTCAGAAATATTGGTAGCCCAGCAGGCCAACCGCCAAAAAACCAAAATCTCGGATCACGCTCAAACGCGACAAAATTCTGAATGCCATGTTTAGAAACATGAAGGTAAGACCCCAGGATTCGTCCTGTGTGGCCTGGTAATCGCACAAGAATGCGCTCTGCCAGTAAAATATCCGTATCAACTATACGATGAAAAATCCCAACGGACGCGTTGGGTACTCTATAAAATGAAACTAGGATTCAGTATTCGATAAGACCTTAGCGGGCCAAACTGAATTACACCAGTAGTAAATTCCGGGTTCAGGCCTGGGGACTTGAATTTGATGTACAACAACCTTGTTTTTCCCCAGGAGCAATTAACTGATTCCTGATCCGGTGGAAGCATCAGACTCATTGTACCAAATCCCTATAATAAATAAAACTAAAAGAAAATAAGGGAAAAGAAACTTTGAGACTCAACCTGAAACTATGGTTCAAGTAGAGTCTCGGGGACTACTGACATAGGTATGATTACTCGGATGCTTATGATTTACTACCCTATTACTGGGTAAAAGGCTTCCGGCCCATGAAGATTTCAGATGATAGCCCAAGGAAGCAGCTGACAAAGACTTTGATTGTATTAGGAAAGAAACTATGAACCGACATTGTGTTGGTATTGTAATTACGTATATGTGAAACCTATCCGCACAAAGCTTTGAGATCTGGCCTATTATATATAGGACAGGAGAAGCCCAAGCAAGGGTACCGAAAACTCGCATGCAACTTGTAATAGTGCGATTTCCAAATATTCAGGCGACTTTGTCACTATTGTTTTCCTGACATTCGATAAAATCCCTAGCGTTCTCTTTTCCGCGAAACCCTAAGTCCTTCACCATGGACATTGCCGAGGTTACCCCTCGTCACTTCCCCTCGTTTGGTGTTCTCCCGGGTGCGAAGGTAAATCCATAAAATGACTTTTATCACTTAAAAATATCATATTATAGCATAATATGATAGTTCCAATTGATATGTTCATATAAGACTAAATGATTCAGGATCCTATTGAAACAAGGAAAAAAAGGTGCACGCAAACACAGTGAATTACAAAGATCCCTACTCTATTTATGCAAAAGCAAAAGGTAAATATACTTCAATTTTGGACTCATCATTGGTCTTATAGAAAACAAAGCAGGTAAAGGGGGATGCACATCCGAGGAAGGGGTTGATGCCATACGGGTAATTATCTCGATGGTCTGGTTTAGAAAGGTGGTCGGAGGACGTAGTCTTATGGGGTGTTGTTATTCCGGGTTGGGCCTGATGTAAGGTCGTTGGTAAAATACATAAAGGAGATCAGACTTGCATGATATCCAAACACGGTCCATACATAACCAACAAGTCTACGTCGGTAGGCGACGGTAGTACTTAGTGCATTACAAAACAGGTTCAGAGACGTTACATAACTCCTACCCTAAGCTAGACGGGCGGGTAATGTATTTGCAGGTTGCCTACTCAGAGGGTGCCTCTTCATCACCATCTTGGTTTTCTGGAAGAGGGGTGGAGGATTCCTGCATTTCCTGGGGTGACTTGAATCATTTTGAAGTACTGGCAAACACTAGAGCACTTCTTTCCTCCTTTTGCGATGCTACTTCACAATGTTTCCTCCTTCTTCTTGATTAAGGCATGATTCCTTAGCTGGACTTCTAGCGCTTCTTTGCGAGTCGGTAGGGTTTGTACACATTTGAGCTCCATTTGGGAGTGGCGGTATTCTTTAGCGACTATGGTGAGGAGTTCATTTCCGGCATAGCTATAGTGAGCCTGGAACTGTAGGGCAGGGTAGGCCAAGCGAGGGTCTTGGGATTCTCTAGCGGAGACAATGCTTCCTTTTAGTGGGAGATAGAAAGTTGTGGGATGCCTCATTTATGGGAGAATACACCTGATGCGCATGAGCGCCTCTCTTGCAGCCATGATGGCCCAAAATATATCGAGCTCGTTGGGGAACCCCAAGAGGAAGGTATGATGAGCACAGCAGCAAGTTTTCCCTCAGTACGAAACCAAAGTTATCAATCCAGTAGGAGCAAGGAAACACCCCCAAATGTGTAGCTAGCTGAACGTTGGCAGGACGCACTACCGGTGCCAGCAGCAACGTGGAGACCTGCACAACACAACCACAAAACTCTATCCCCAACTTGCGATGAGGTTGTCAATCTCACCGGTTTTGCTGAAAACAAAGGATTAAATGTATCGAATGGAAGGAAGTAATAGTTGCAGAAAGTAAACACAAAGCAGTGAACAGTTTGTAGATTGTATGTAAAAGAAAGGACCAGGGTCTATAGTTCACTAGAGGTGGCTCTCCTTTAGATAGATAACATGCTGCGTGAAAAAATTACAGGGGGCAATTGACAAACATCGAGAAAGCAATACATACATATACTAATCATCTTGACTCCTTTGGAACTTGATTGGGCATTATAACATTATATATAGACCGCCATCCAACTGCATCTATGACTAATAATCCACCTTAAGGTTATCATCCGAACCCCCTCCAGTATTAAGTTGCAAGCAACAGATTATTGTCTTACGAATTGCGTGTAATGGAAACAATACGATTATTCTATGAACAAAGGATTGTTGTTTTCTCCCTAGTAGCAATAGCACATCTAGTACCTTAGAGATTTTGGTCACTTCCCTAGATTACCAGAGGCATGAACCCACTATCGAGCATAAATACTAAATCTTGGAGTTGCTAGCATCTATTTGGACAAGATAGCTACTAACAACGGAAAGCATGCAAGATCACAAATAACAAAGACATGATAGAATCAATAATCAATCTGAAATAGCATCTCAATATCCATCGGATCCCCGCAAACACAACATGCAGAATTACAAATAGATGATCTTGATCATGAATGGAGCTCACAAGATCTAGACATGAAAGCACAAAGGAGGAGAACCAGCCATCTAGCTACTACATGGACCCGTAGTCCAGAGATGAACTACTCACGCATCACACTGGAGGATTGCATGAAGATGAAGAAGGCCTCCAGGGTGAATTCCCCTCTCTGGCAGGGCACCGGCGGCTACAGACTCTTTCGTGGATTTTTGATCGGGTACTTAGGGTTTTCGTCCCGAGGACATCTTATAGGCGGAAGGAGAGGCCGAGGGGTTGCTGGGGTCGGCCAGACAACCCTCTGGCGCGGGCCAGGCCTGGCCATGCGGCCAGGTGGTGTGGCTGGCCTCCAGCCCTTCTCCGTCTCGTATTCTGGCATCTGGTGACTTCCGGAAAAATAGGCACTTTGGCTTCGTCCCGTCCAATTCTGAGAATATTCATTTTATGACTTCCAGGAACCAAAAACAGTAGAAAACAGGTAGCTAGCACTGTGGCTCTTGTTAATAGGTTAGTCCAAGAAGTCATATGAAAAGTACTCCAAATTGTGGACAAAACACAAGAAAGTGGATAAAACCAAGCATGGAATATCAAAAATTATAGATACATTTGCAATGTATCAACATCCCCAAGCTTAACTCTTGCCCGTCCTCGAGTAGGTACGTGATAAAAAGAAAGAATAATTTTTGAGGTGACATGCACCATCAAAGACTTGATCAAAGTATTTGTAAAACATTCAAAGTTGGGATCATAGTACTTCAATCATAGCATGAAAGACAAAGTTATAGCAATAAGACAAAGAAACTATGATGCAACATGAAAAGGCATAAACAAAAGATTCATGAATAACAATGCTTTGCAAGACGTTTGTTTGTTTCACATAAAGAAAACATAGCATAATAGCATTCAGCTTGTCCTTCATAGAGTAGCAAATATAATTGCATAGGACACCTTCAAAGTTCATAAGAGTGACTAGATACGAATAGTTTAAAACAAGCAATATCAAGTTATGCATCAATCAACTAGTCTTGGGACGATGCACATAGAACTAAGAATGGCCACTATGCTCTCAAAGTAGGTGCATAAAGATAGAAGGTGACTCAATATATAAGTGGAAGAAAGGCCTTCATAGAAGGAAGTAGGGATTCAAGTCTCATAAAGAGCTTCCAAAAATTATGGTACTTATAGCTTTCAGCTCTCATTGCCCCTATCATAAGCATCTTGAAGGTGATTAAGGTTAAAGTGACACAACTAAGAGGATATGCTTGACAAGTTATAAACCAAAATCTCATGCCCCTTACTTACGAAGACCGAACCTCATGCTACTCAAATTTAGTCACGAGTAAGCTCTTGTCATTGTAAGTACATGTGTGTCATTAAGAACCGCCAACGGGGTACCCCTTACACATGATACAGGAGCTATCCCATAATCAAAATGACAAGGCAAGCAGACAATGAGAAATCTCAGCGATCTTTTTATTTGCTATTTGCATAGGTTTTTATTGAGGATGCTTTGATGCTGCAAGTTTCCACCATGATTAGGCATGGCTTAGGCTAGCGGCCCAGGCGTTTCTCTAACACACATACAAACTCCATGATCTTACAAGTTCCACCTTTATTTCACACTGCTGGGATCCATAAGCAAAAGAACATGATATCAACGGGGTACAAAGTACACGTGCAATGTTGAAAGCGTTCCCCATGATATATGGTTCTGCTAATTTCAACTTATAAAGTGCAAGCATATATGCAACAAAGAAGGACCCAATGGTTCAAGTTTATTAAATGCAAGAAAAGTAAAGTGTGCCATCAAGTTTGTGAGAGTTTTAATCACTAGTTTTCTCATAACAAGTTTAATTTGAAAGGTAAACAAAAGCATGAATATACTTGGAATAGCATAAGCTAGTAGGTAGGTATGGTGGACTCTTTGGAATAACTTGGTTTAGGGAGTTGTATGCATGAGTGGAACTCATACTTGGTTGTGGAGTCTAGCAAAAGACTGGGAGCGACAAACTAAGAGCAATAATGGCCATAATCATGTAGAGAGACAAAAAATCATTGATCAAAGCATAAAGTGATACTACAAGTTGAAAACTAAAGGATCATAAAGGCTATGGTGACTTGAGATAGTCAAAATATGGTGTGAGCATGCGCCAAGTCAACCCAAATAAAGCATCAAAGGAGAATACCACTATACTATGCTTTAATATGCTAAAACAACGCATGATTCATCCAAGGCACATTGAGCAATCTCAATTGTTTATAACAACTCATGCTACAGCAAAGAATACTAAGCATAAAGCCAAAATAATATCAAGCATGGCATGACAAAGCATAGGCCAGAGTCAAAAACGAGCTCTTTTTACCACATAAGTATGAACTTTCCTACTCTTTTCCAAACCAAACCAAACTATTTGAAAACCAATGTATGAAAGAGGGTTACAACCAATTTATTCAGAAAACTAAGCAAACAAAGCAAACGAAAAACCAAAACGAAAAAGAAGACGCTCCAAAAACAACACAATTGTGCATGAAACAATAAAAATAAAGCGTTTGGAAGAAACCTGGGATTTTTATTGATGAAGAAGGGGATGCCTTGGGCATCCCCAAGCTTTGACACTTGTACTTATTGGATATTTCTTGGGGTGACACACGTGGCATCCCCAAGCTTGAGCTTTATTCCATCATTCATCTCATTACTCATTCCTTCCATACACCTGAAATTTTTCCTTCATACAAAACTTCACACTATCTTTATTAGGAACATTAGTGCACTCAAGATAAATAAGTCTTAAGGTTCAGTTATAACACCAAATAAACTTCCATTAGAACACTAGCTACTGTAGCACTTCCCTCAAAAAGATCAATTCCCCAAAAGAACTCAAGAAGGAACCAACAAGAAGCAAATATAGAAAATGGCAGAAATCTGTCAAAACAGACCAGCAGGTAAAGACGAATTTTTTCGAAAACCTTCTGTTGCTCAAATAAAAAAGTGTAGAACTAAAGAAAGTTAGATAAAAACCTGGGTAAGAAGCACAAAAATTCACGCCTCAATAATATGTACAGAGATTGTACACGTATTTTTACGGTAAAGCACAGAAATCTGTTTCAGGACAGCAACTTTCCCAATCATTACTTCTCTCTCATTAGAGGTTACTCTTGGTACAAAAAGCAAATAAAAAGGATAAGGAGCGGTTATTACAGAGGTAATAACTTCCAAGACTCATCTAAAACTTTTGGGTTATCTCCCAATAAGTACTTTTCTTTAACGCCTTTAAGTTAGGCATAAGAAGCAAGAAAAAGAATCAAGTGTTCTCAAATGAAGAAGCATTAAGACCAAATTTTGTTTTCATAGGAGAAGCAAAAGAAATCTTCTCTCTCTTCTTAGGGAAGTGTTCTATACCTTTCTTGAGTGGTAGTTGATATTTAATGGTGCCTTCTTTTATATCAATAATGGCACCAACAGTTCTAAGAAAAGGTCTTCCCAAGTAATAGGACAAGAAGCATTGTATTCAACATCTAAAACATAGAAATCAAGGGGACATAGGCATTGTTAACCATAATAAGAACATCATTAATACTCCCCATGAGTTTCTTTTTAGCATTATCATCAAGTGGTACATTCAAATAACAATCTTCAAGCGGAGGCAAATCAAGCATATCATAAATCCTTCTAGGCATAATAGAAACACTACTATCAAGATCACATAAAGCTTTGAAATCAAAGTCATTCACTTTCGTATTAATGATGGGTTCCCAACCATCTTCTTGTTTTATAGGAATAGAAGCTTTATGTTTCATCTTTTCTTCTTTAATTTTTATGAGAGCATCAGTAATGTGTTTTGTAAAGGCCATATTCATAGCACTAGCATTAGGACTTTTAGCAAGCTTCTGTAGGAACTTAATAACTTCAGAGATATTCCAACCATCAAGATCAAAATCAAAATTATCAGCTAAAGTAGTAGAACTATTACTAGCCTCAACACTAGTGGTGGTGATAGTAGAAACACTAATGTTTCTAGCCATTTCATCTTCTCTTTCCCACTTAGCATGTAATTCAGCTAATAGTCTAACATTTTCATCAATTCTTACTTGTATAGCATTAGTAGCTGCAAAGGGATTATCAATAGTTTCAGGTTTAGTAGCCTTTTTATTCAAAGAAGATTGAGCTTTAGCAAGTGATGCTATATTTCTTTCAGCATTAGAGAGTTTCTCCTCAATTGTTTTATTGAAAGCAGTTTGTTTACTAATAAAGTCCTTAAGCATAACTTCAAGTTCAGAGGGAGCACTCCTATTGTTGTTGTAAGAATTTCCATAAGCATTACCATTGTTGAGAGGATATGGCTTATAATTGTTGTTACCGAAATTATTCCTATAAGCATTATTGCCAAAATTGTTATTTCTTATGAAGTTCACATCAACTTGCTCTTCTTGAGCAACCAAAGAGGCTAAAGGAACATTATTTGGATCAATATGGGCTTTCCCATTAACAAGCATAGACATAATAATATCAATTTTATCACTCAAGGAGGAGGTTTCCTCAATAGAATTTACCTTCCTACCTTGTGGAGCCCTCTTAGTATGCCATTCAGAATAGTTAACCATCATATTATCCAGAAGCTTTATTGCAGCACCCAAAGTAATGGTCATAAAGGTACCTCAAGCAGCAGAATCCAATAGGTTCCTTGAAGAATAGTTCAATCTTGCATAAAAAGTTTGGATGATCATCCAAGCAGTCAGTCCATGAGTGGGACAATTCTTTACCAAAGATTTCATTCTTTCCCAAGCTTGAGCAACATGTTCATTATCAGATTGTTTAAACTTCACTATTTCACTTCTCATAGATATAATCTTAGTAGGAGGATAGTATTTTCCAATGAAAGCATCTTTGCATTTAGTCCAAGAATCAACACTATTCTTAGTTAAGGATTCAACCATTATTTAGCTTTTCCTCTCAAAGAGAAAGGAAACAATTTCAGTTTAATAATATCACCATCAACATCCCTATGCTTTTGCATCTCACAAAGTTCAACAAAGTTATTTAGATGGGCAGCAGTATCTTCATTACCAATTCCGGAAAATTGTTCTCTCATAACAAGATTGAGTAAAGCAAGTTTTATTTCAAAGAAAGTATCTTCAGGCACAGGTGGAGCAATAGGTGTGCTCATAAAATCATTGTTGTTGGTGCTAGTGAAGTCACACAACTTAGTGTTTTCCAGAGTAGTCATTTTTTGTGTTTTTGAATAAGAAAGCAAACTAGTAAAACTAATTTTTGTGTGTTTTTGATAAAGAAACAAGCAAACAAAACAAAAGTAAACTAAGCAAAACAAAAACAACAAAGTAAAGAGATTGGTTATGAGGGACTCCCCTTGTGAAGATGTCCTTGACTCCCCGGAAATGGTGCCAGAAAATATGCTTGATGGCCCAAAATATATCGAGCTCGTTGGGGAACCCCAAGAGGAAGGTATGATGAGCACAGCAGCAAGTTTTCCCTCAGTATGAAACCAAGGTTATCAATCCAGT
Source organism: Avena eriantha (assembly GCA_910589775.1). Lineage (NCBI taxonomy): Eukaryota > Viridiplantae > Streptophyta > Magnoliopsida > Poales > Poaceae > Avena > Avena eriantha. Next base: position 438,169,149 of record OU342746.1, read on the forward strand.
AGGAGCAAGGAAACACCCCAAAGGTGTAGCTAGCTGAACGTTGGAAGGGCACACTACCGGTGCCAGCAGCAACGTGGAGACCTGCACAACACAACCACAGAACTCTGTCCCCAACTTGCGATGAGGTTGTCAATCTCACCAATTTTGCTAAAAACAAAGGATTAAATGTATCGAATGGAAGGAAGTAATAGTTTGCAGAAAGTAAACACAAAGTAGTAAACAGTTTGTAGATTGTATGTAAAAGAAATGACCGGGGTCCATAGTTCACTAGAGGTGGCTCTCCTTTAGATAGATAACATGCTGGGTGAACAAAACAGCCGGGCAATTGACAAACATCGAGAAAGCAATACATGCATATACTAATCATCTTGACTCCTTTGGAACTTGATTGGGCATTACAACATTATACATAGACCGCCATCCAACTACATCTATGACTAATAATCCACCTTCAGGTTATCATCCGAACCCCCTCTAGTATTAAGTTGCAAGCAACAGATTATTTCCATACGAATTGTGTGTAATGTAAACAATACGATTATTCTATGAACAAAGGATTGTTGTTTTCTCCCTAGTAGCAACAACACATCTAGTACCTTAGAGATTTCTGTCACTTCCCCAGATTACTAGAGGCATGAACCCACTATCGAGCATAAATACTAACTCTTGGAGTTGCTAGCATCTATTTGGCCAAGATATCTACTAACAACGGAAAGCATGCAAGATCACAAATAACAAAGACATGATAGAATCAATAATCAATCTGAAATAGCATCTCAATATCCATCGGATCCCCACAAACACAACATGCAGAATTACAAATAGATGATCTTGATCATGAATGGAGCTCACAAGATCTAGACATGAAAGCACAAAGGAGGAGAACCAGCCATCTAGGTACTACATGGACCCGTAGTCTAGAGATGAAATACTCACGCATCACACCGGAGGCTTGCACGATGATGAAGAAGGCCTCTAGGGTGAATTCCCCTCTCTAGCAGGGTGCCGGGAAGAGCTTCCGATCCCTCCCGATCTAGGGATGGAGACGACAGCGGCTACAGACTCTTTTGTGGATTTTTGATCGGGTACTTAGGGTTTTCATCCCGAGGGCATCTTATAGGCGGAAGGAGAGGCCGAGGGGTTGCTGGGGTCGGCCAGACCACCCCCCGGCGCGGGCCAGGCCTGGCCGCGTGGCCAGGTGGTGTGGCCGGCCTCTAGCCCTTCTCTGTCTCGTATTCTCGCATCTGATGACTTCCAGAAAAATAGGCACTTTGGCTTTTGTCCTGTCCAATTCCTAGAATATTCATTTTCTGACTTCCTGGAACCAAAAACAGCAGAAAACAGGCAGCTGGCACTGTGGCTCATGTTAATAGGTTAGTCCAAGAAATCATATGAAAAGTACTCCAAAGTGTGGACAAAACACAAGAAAGTGGATAAAACCAAGCATGGGACATCAAAAATTATAGATACAGTTGCAATGTATCAAGCCATAGCGATAGAAAGCACTAGAGTAGGCATCCGAAGTTTCGTGGAAAAGATAAGTTCTCCTGCTGATCCATACTTGGGGTGAATAGTGACTTGTCCCAGGTATTCTCCTAATTCTAGTCCTTTGTGAAGAGTGTAAACTAGGGGTTGAGTGCTGCAGGGAGTCCTAGAGGAGCAGGGGGAATCCCATGGTTAACCATTCTTCTTCTATAGGTTCGATCTACACAAAAGTGGATATAGGGTTGAAATCAGGAGTAGGTGTGCATATTTTTCAGGGTTTATACTAAGTTTGAACATGGGGTGATGATGGTTTTAGAAGGAGTGGAGTTGACGTGGAACTCTTTTGTTGCCATCTTGCTGAGGAGAGGTCTCATATAATGGGACTATCACTTTTAGGGCCAGAACACACATATAAGGTGGACCATACAATAGGAGCGAGTGCTCCGAGATAGACAAGCAACACATCTCAAGCATCACATCGACATAGGACAAGCAATCAAGGCATACCATATGTACTAGGGAGTGACTACGTGCCATATGTGGGAATCCTATGCTGAGTAAACTAGCCCTAACTATGGACGTTATGGGAGGTCTTGACTTCTTTCTTTTCTCTGAGGTCGTTGATGTCGCACTTGATCCTTTTGGGCGAGGAAGGGTTCCATTGGTAGGGCGATCTTGTAGTGTCTTTTGTCATTGGTACCTCCTTTGGTTTGCTTGTCTCGGTTCGTCTCGGAATCTTTGTCTTCACGGTTTATAAGTCAGACTTGTTTTTAAAACCGAAAATTTGAGGGGTAGACGAGATATAGAATAAGCCATTTTCAAATATTTAAGTAAGAGAGGGTAAGATATAGAATTTTTCAAAAAGCTTTTGAATAAATAATTTTTGAAAACTGATGTTTTCAAAAATAGTGGTTGTCATGTCTAACGTCCATGCTAACTAAGGTCTCCTATAGTCAGGATGGTTCTGCTACCATGTCTGTGGGACCCCGGATTTATAGTCCGAGAATTCTATATTATGCCTGCAATTCACGTTCCCATGATCAGTGAGCCATGAGAATAACCGACAAGTATCATCACAACATGCATAAAGTAATAAGTATAACTTACAGTATGGCCAATATGGTGACACAAACATCAACAACGGATCTTCCTCGAACATAGAGCCCATGTCATGCTTAACCTACAAGCAACTGACTAGGAAGACGGCCTAGCTCGCATAGACATCATTAACTCCTTCAACTTCCTAGCTTATAAAAATCTGGCCAAGTAAATAGCCAGGGACAAAGCCGGTGAATACTTTGAATTTACTTGCAAACCACCAGGATAACATAAAAAGGATAAATGCAGTTTGGCTGTGGCGAGATAGCTCTATCCTACAAATGCTTTGAAAAGCCTAGTTTCTCTTCTAGATATGGCATCTCTATATCTTTGTTTGAAGAAAGCTTTTGAAAACATGACTCCATTTTGAAAATTGGGCTACCTTCATATCCTTCTTAAAACCTATATAAAACATCTTTTAGATGTAAAACCCTTTTTGAAAACACCCTGGACCCTTTATGGGGAAAACAAACCTTTTCTCATGCTTTGCCGTGACCAAGTCACTCCTTTCATCAATTTCTCAAAACATCACTTGGATACTCCTAGCAATCACCTTTCCAGCCGTCCTTGACCGTGGACATGGCATTCGAATAGATTATACTCTACAAAGTTTGTGCACTTCTCCCACAAGAATCAATACATCCGGCGGGATAAAACCATGGCCCGATACACCTTTGTACGGGGGTCCGGATAATAAAACCTAGACTTTCATTTTTCGGCCCTAGTATAGGAACTTTCCCTATGGTCTTAGTTCTCCCTGGAAAAGTACCCGACTCCACGAGTCCGAATCTCCCTCCCTTTACTCCATGAATCATTCCACACTTTACTCCCTTAAACTTGTACAGTCCGCGGGAGCCCCATAGTTGCAGCCAACCTCGAGGGAGTCGATAGAACCTTCCGGGTACGACGACCCCCTAGGTGGAAAGGAACCGGCTTCGATGGCCTCGGGCCACTTTGTATGCGTTATGGCGTAGCCATACTAAGGAAAATGAACTAGGAGTTAAGCTTCGAGTTACACCCAGGGTAATGTGGTTGCGCGGATAAAATGTTCCTGTCAAAGTCTATAGTATCCCTTCTCTTTATCTTGTCCATGTTTCTTACTTCTCAATATCACCAATTCTTTAGTTGAAACACCCACTTCGAAACGATGCCTCTTTCCTAGGGTTTTACAAAACATTTTATAAAATTTTGGTAGTAGGGTAAATCCCCAAAATAGTTTTATTCATCAAAAATTGTGGTTTTCAATGAGGTAGGATGCTAATAATCTAAACCTCAATCTAAAGGGGAATAGTAGGTGTCAAGAAGGGTAGGTGCCCTATTGGACACTCATTTATAACTTGGAAGGGGCCAAGTTATTCACACAGTACTTGTAAAACAAAACAAAGTAGGTAACAATGCAGTTTTTAAAAAGAGATACAAAACAAGTAGTAAAAAGGAGTAGGACATATAGCAGAGTTCAGAAATATTGGCTTGTCTGTGATCAGCGATAAGTCCCTGAAAATCAATAATACCAATAATAATAATATTGTATCGTATTCTCGTTGTTAAAGCAATCGCAACTATCGCCGTCATTGAGCATACATGCAAACAAACAATACCCCATTCTACACAAGGCATACAAGCACCAATACAATATAGCAACCAAATGAAAAGCACATCAAACACTTCAGTAGGTTTTAGGTAATTAGGTTTAAGGCAATTGGAATTATTTAACTTGCATTTGTGGGTTTTCTTTAATGGTTTAGAGACCATAAACTACATATTTAAGGGGTTTTAAAGTAAGTCTAGGTTCTGTATGATATCAATGAATGAAAATTATATCAATAGAAAGGTAATGATAAAGCAAACCAACAAAAGTGGTTTCACTATTTTATCGTTTTCCTTTAATTTCTTATGAATTTTTGAGTGAGAAAAGCTCTAGTTTTAGTAAATAAATCACAGGAAAAGATCTATAGGTCCTAAAACTATTTACTCTTATTTTTAGGAAGTCTTTGGGATACTGATTCATTGAGCGTTGGATTCATCTAAAAATAATTACCAGAATGCCCTCGGGGAAATCCCAAAGGCAGTTCTACAAGCTTTTGTCCTTTTCACCATATTAAAACTACAGGGGATTTTGGTATGAATCCAAAGGCACATCATAGGTATTTGAATTACCTTTCTTTATAAATTGGAATCATTATTTTTGGAGATACGTAGCTACTGGAGTGATTTTATTAGTGAAACAACTATCGATAATAGTTTTATTCACTAAAAATCAACCATGGCTTAATAAAAAAAGGGCTTTTAGGGTTTGTTAGGTATGAGGGTTTATGTTGTTTGAGAGTTGGAATTGGGTAAAAACCATTTTTGGTTTGGCCTAAAGAAATTCCTAAAATAGATATGCTATATTTTTGTTATTTTTGCTATAGGCAAACTAGGAGGCTTTTAGGGTGAGGCCAAACTGACATGCAAGATATCATAGATACGTTCCAATACAAAAAGGTTTCAACCCATTTAGACTTTTTAAACTCTCCTGAGGATTTATTTTGTTACAGAGACATATTTTTGTATTTTATTTTATAGAAAAGATATAGTTATTGAAATGGACATCTTTTTGCACTTCATGTTGATGAAATCTTTCAGGAACCATAGGAAATATAGATCTTCCCATTTGCAAACAGATTTCATTTTCAAATGGATTTAATCCTATGAGGTAAACTGCAGATCTGGGAAAATAAAAAAAGGGTTTTGTTGAGATAAACACCAGAGGGGGCCGAATCTCCACAAGACTGGGCCGAGCGATGAGGATTCTAGCCCAGTCGAGCAGCGACGCACGCAGGAACTAATTTAAGCGCTGCCGGGAAAGAGGCCCTCTTGACAGCCATTGCGGGAGCCCGAAGAGGTATGACGGAATCCAGGCCATAGGCCTAAGTGGGATGTGATGGCGGCGGTTTGTCGCCCTTCTCAGAAAGAATGTAACAGCGGAGAAACCCTAGGGGCGATAGTGGGTCGGGGGAGGCTCACCTAGAAACATCGAAAGGCATGGGGAAGGCGTCGAGGTGGTGCGGCTCACGTAGATGACCTCAACAAGGGGCAGCAGAGGTGGTATTGGCGCCAGGGAGGAGCTGTGGGGACGGGGCCGAGAGGGTGCTTTGGGAGCTCGCTGGAGCTACTATTGTGCTTGTTCCTGAGCAAAGGAAGATGTCAGAGTTAGACGTAGAGGGTCGAGGGGGTCTCGAAAAGGTAACATGCAGAGGGAAAGAGTGGAAGGGGAGAGACACGCTCAGATCTTGGGCATGGCTGAGATGGCTTCTTTATTCTCTTTTGGCTAAAGATAGAGCGAGAGAGAGTGAGGGGAGCTCAGGGAGGGTAGGTGGAAGGTAAAAGGAAGAAAATGAGCAGGAAGAGGGGTGCTGGGGTGGCCTCTGGCCTTATAAACCGAAGGGTGAGGCTCATGGTGGACTTGTTCCATGGACAGGCATGGGGAGAGGTGGTGAGTCGTGAGTGGGCCTCCTAGGCGGTGGAGAGGGGTGAGGTGGAGCTCTAGGTCGAGCAGAGGACAAAGAGGGAAGGGATAGAGTTGTGGAAAAGTTTTTAATGAGCAAGACAAGACACAACACTTGTCTCCTCTTCATCCAAATACACAGGGACAAAACTAGGGTTTGTTACAGTGCATGCTATGGTGTAGCTCAGCTAGAGGGTGGATGAGTATTATGCAATTTAATCAAGGGATGTGGTGGGGGTTTGGTGAGGTTTTGCTTAAATGATTTGATTAGTTTGCAAAATTGATCATAAAGAGGATCATGGAGGAAGTTTAGAAAAAATGACTTTGGCAAGATGAGGCAAAAGTACTGATTGGTAGATAAGGTCAAGGCACATCTACAAGAATTGTTTGGGATTTTTTTGAATGATTTAGAGGCTCAAAGTAGCAATTAATCAATTAGTACTAAGAAGGTTTTCTGGAGTTGATTTCATATTTTTGATATGGACAAGGTTGGTTTTTGGTTTGGGAAGGTCCTAAATGTGGATTCATACTTTGGAGAATTTTCCCAAGGTTTATTGAGGTAGAAAAGTATTTTAGAACATTTATTTCTCATTTCTGCCATTTAGGAAAAGGGGAAATTATTAAAGCACTTCCAAAATATTTATTTTTGATATGATCTGATGGGTAATATATATAGGACTCAATTGTGACTTAATTTGGCAAAGTTTTATGTAGAAATAGAAACTTTCTTTTATAAAGGGGTTCTTGGAGTTTTTGTCCAAGAAAATAATTAAATAGTTTTAGGGCCAAAATAATCATGGAAAACATTTGATACATTTTTATATCCAAAGTATATGATGTACACAAAGTGTATCCATCAATTTCAACCTTGTGTTTTGCAAGGCAACTTGATTTTGAAAGAAAACAATAGAGGAGGGATCTAGGGCTGGAATAATTTTCTACCATCTAAACCTTATTGGAATAAGGAGCTCAGACCTAACCTTGGGTCATGGTTAGATGGATAGGTAGACCAAGTGATCTATCTCACCATGGTACCAAAAGTTGAGCTTGATCATGTTTGAGGTAGTCTAGAAGTTATACCAAACTTTGTTGAAATTACGGGTGTCGTAGTAGATTTTCATTTAGCCTCGAAAACCATGTGGGTTTAAGAAGCACAGTGATCCAATGGAAACAAGGTAAGTGTGGATTGAAATACCATGGTTATTAGGTCATAACCATTCAAAGAATTGGTCAAAATAAGATAGCATAGAGATGTGAGATTCTACCTAAGTAGGCATGATGATAAGATTTGTAGAAAAGATTCTTTTCTTGCCTACAAAACCACCAAGAACAAGTGGGTCAGAGGATGGTTTAGTCAAGGGAAAGAGTGGTGTAAGATAGTCCTTAAGATGTTCTACAAGATGGTTCAAGTGAATTTCAAAATGGGAACAAGGGTTAAGAAAGGCAATGACTCAAAGATGTGATGTTGATATCATTTCCAGACATAGTCAAATTTGGTAGATTTGAGGTTTTGGACTAGTATGAAAGGGGAGATGATTTTGAGAGCATGCAAGGTTCCTAACTCTTCATTAAGTGGATGATGTTGAAGTATAGGTTAGGTAATGAGTATCCATGCTTATATATGGTCTCCATTGACTTGGAAGGTACTAGGAGGGATTAACTCATAATTGATCTAGTTTAGGGAATTAGGGGGTCAACTTGGTGATTAAATATAGATCAAGTTTAGGTAACTTGCTTAGGGTTTGTATTATTATGTTAGCTTGATCCTAGGATATGAGCTCCTAGAGTATCTAATTCTAATGTCCTAAGCAGACAAGTCAGTCAGCAGATCAGGGCAACTCATCGAACAGCAGATCAAGGTAATTCATCTTGACAAACATTCAAATACTAGTGAGGTTACCATCAAGCCTAGCTTGAGTTAAGGATGGGTATTTTGAATAGGTTGTGTTTGGAAGTAAGGTTAGAGCTTCTTGGTACTTATACCGAGAATAGAATTCAAAATGGATTTTATGAAAGGTTTTTGGAAAACCTAGAGATGAGAGTAGTTGGAAGTTCTGTCTTGAAAACATAAGGAGGTTATATCATATAGATCTCCATAATTTTGTTAATAGAAACTAGTAAAACTTTTTTGTGGAAAGAGCATCTTGGCTCAGGTTTTGAAATGTCAGAACATTTGAGAATATGTAAACAAGCCAAGACATCTATTTTGAAAAATACTTTTTTGTTAACTAGGGTTGACGTAAGGAGTATATCCTCTACTACATCATATAATGCATCAGCACAAGCCATCAATCAATAAAAAATTGCACCATTTAACAAGAAACAGTTTTTGTTCCCCCTGATTTTTGCCTTTTGGACAACAAATTAGGGTTGCTAAAATTGGGATGTTACAGGTCGCGCGCTATGGACCTGTCCATAGGTAGAATGGCGGTTTATGAGAGGCATTTGAGGCACGACAGGACTTCGCAACTATTGGGTCATGTTTGCTCTGAGAGCTAACGTGGTACCGAAAATCCTCATTACACATGGATTATCGTGGTGAGGATGTCTGGTGAGTCTTGTGCTAGCTTGAGGTGGAAAAGTGAAGTCCTCGTCATACGTGGGTCTTCGTGGTTAGTGCATGGATGATGAGTGAAATCGGATCTCACGCCCGACCTACGTTCATTGAAATTGCAGGAGAGCCTATGCCCTGTCTTGATTTCTACCATGCCTCTCTAACCCCACGTCGCTTCATCATGCATCTGATGCCACCGAGAACACTCATTGTCTTCTATCCATTATATCTTCCTTCTTCCACAATCATTTTCGTACGTATGTAACTTCCTTCTCTTCTCTCTTTCCCTCTGTCTCACCAGCAATGCTGCTATCCTATAGCGAGTAGGTTCTATACCGTCTTTGTCCTCCCGTGATGTGGTGGCTACGGGTGGGCGGTGGTGGTACAGACACTTCTCGATGAAAGATCGTCATGCGGCTCTTTCCATGCGAAATTACTCGAGCGGCTATCATACATCTACTTTGTGGTGGTTGCAGCGGATAATTTTGTTCAAGATGCTTCCTTGGGTGCCTTCTGGGATGACCCAGCACACCAATGCATGTTATAGTGCGCAAGTTGTTGCCATAATGCTCATTGAACACCACTACATGAACATTACATCCAATAGAGTAGTACAACAGAAACATCGTAGGTCCAGGGTATGACTATATAATTCATATTCAAATCCATACCGAAGATTTTTGGAACCTCCTTAGTATAATAAGATTCGCCAGGTATGTTACTATTGAAAATCCAGAAAGAACAACTTGTAGACTACCTAGCACTAGATCTACCTCAAGATCTAACTCTAGACTAATGTATGGATAATTAATATAACAACACTTTCTAATGGTATGAGTCCTATTATTGGGAATTGGATCATATTTATGTTTAGCTCGATCTATACCATCACTGTTTTGAGGTATCTAATTATTGTCTTTGATGAACTAACTACAACTTCTCGTAGACGACTTCCTACTATAGGGGTTCCGGGGCAAAAAACAAAAAAACTACGCAGGAACATCCTAATGCCCAAGATCTATCAATTAGTAATGCAGTAACGGCCAAAGGTTTCAGATACATGATACCTTCGATCTAGATTACGGATGTAGTATAGCTCTTTTTCCCTAGTAGACCTAGGTTTATCGAATCCTCGGGAAGCAGAAGCGTAGTGAAGTTACTTTAACGGACCTTTGGGAGTTTTAGAATTCCTTTTGTATTTTACCGGACCAAGAGTTTGTTGTCTTTTGTTGTTGCCGATGATGGATGGAGAGGGCCTAGGGTGTTCGGTTTCACCTGTAGCTGCACAAATCATCTGATGGGAATAAAAGATAATAATAACGTATGCATGTAATTGTTAGAGCAAGATAAATTATATGTGGGTAGTGTATCCATAATTGCTATTTCCTCCGCAACCGCCTATAGCATTAACCTACTTGTCTTATCCATAGAAGAAAGATAACTAATGATATGCATAGTGATGTCACTGTTAGTCCAAGTAAATCCCTCACATACAGCCTTACTACCCCTTCTGTCACTAGGGTTCCCAACCTGCAGATTAGTCATTACTCATACTCCCTATACCTGGCTCAATCCTCGGGGTCTTAGGTACCTGACAAGTCCTTAGATTGAGGCAAGAGAGGATACAATAATCATCATGTCATACAAACTAATACATGATTCCATCTATGATAAATAACATGCACAAAAGCTACATGGCTAGGCCGAAGCCCTTAGCCCAAGGAGAATTATTCACACATACAGATGAGATCAACAATCATAAACATTGAAATGGAAATCATGAGATTGATATCAAATAGTCTTACAATGTCAGCAATCGAAAATGAGATCTACTATTACAAGTGGTGGAATATGGCTATGGTGATGGAGAAGGGTTTGGAGATTAGATCTAAGTCTATTCCTCCGGCAGCTCTTCGCTGTTGTGGACGGAGTTCTAGAGGCGGCTGGTGATCGGGAAGAGCTCTCGTTTCTCGTTGCCCGAGGCCTCTTTATATAGGGGTCCCTTCACGAAAGTTGTTCTGTTTGACCTAGTGGTGTCGATGGAAACTATACGACCGAAACTATACGGACGAAAATTTGTTCCTGCCGTATAGTTGGTCGTTAAAGTGTCTGTCTCCACTTCACGACTCCTAGTTTCTTTGGGTTGTTGGAAATCTCGTATATTTTACTTTAATGTTGTGATTCCCATCATCAAACATCATTATCTGCGCAGGGAAAAATAGAAAGAAAGGATTGCATACCCCTTTGATCATTAGGCATTAGTGGCAGGTTTTAGAGAGATATTTCATCAAAAATGTGAATAATATCCAGTTTAAATCTAGACGTAGATGGCTATATTTCACAGCCATCAACCTCCCCAAGCTTAAACTTGATCGTCCTCGAGCAAGAAAACCAAAATCAAAAAGGAACTCGGCATTTAAACTGAAATAACGAGATGATAATCTTACTCATGATTGGTAGTCTCAAGTTTCCTCCACTTTATAAATCTGAAAAACTTCAGTATAGATAGAGTAATGGCAAGCATATCATACGGGTTTTTATGCATCCTTATAGCGCAGCAAAATTATTGTTAACATGGATGATTCAAATGAGTAAACTTTATTCTATGTCATGTAATGAACCCATAGGCTTGCCTTTGAACAATAAAGTATAATCATGTAAAATTAAGAGTGTGAGAGTTTGTCATGAAAAACATATACACTAGAGTATCTCAATTCTCCCACAATCAAGAGTCTTCAAGTAGTACTTTTCTATTCATTGTCCTTCAAGAATTTCAGTTCTTAAGTAATTGAGAGCATGCCAAAGATTTTAATTAGTTTATCGGGTTGTGATGGACACCCGTGGCATCACCAAGGTTTTTGTTCCTTTTGTACGATGATTACTCATAACAACCAGAGGAGTGATTCCATCATGAACACAGCTACCCAGGAATGCCAAGAATCTTACCCATTATAGCATTGATGCTACATATGTTTAATCAACTCATAGCCGAAATCTAGGAGTTTCCTCCATGAAGATCGTTCGTAGGCTAGCGGAGTTGTTGGCATCCCATGAAATTTGACACGCATAAAGCTATATCATTCTTATGATTCACAAGTCAAACTTTGGCATGCTCACAAAAACTGCTAAACATTAATTCAATCGAACAACTCCTTTTAAGAGAGCTATCAAGTCAATCATTATTTTTGGTGGTTTCGAGTGTCTCTAGAAATAAGCCTTCAAGACTAAACACTACAACACCCAAGCCTTCAATTGTGAGACTTTTTCTTATTACAATTGTTTAGCAAATTTTTAGGCAAGACTTGGTTAACTACAGGAGCTGGAACAAAATGTACTCAACTAAATACCCATGCAAACAAAATTTTACTACAATACAAAGACTCACTCCACCAATATAACATCTTATCATTTACTACTAACTAGCATGGGTTTCTCAAACTTCAAAAGTGGGGAGTCTTAAGGCATACCTCTCATGATTGGTTCCACTTCTCTCTTCCCTTTTGTTTTGCTTCTTAGAAACTCGAAGTCAATCACTCTCCTGCAAATATGTGAAAGCCATAAGGAGAATAGAAAAGAAGGAAGAGAGAAAATAAGGATAAATTGAAAAATCTTTTTGTTGTTTTTAAGAGAGGGAATTAAAGAATAGAAAATTGGCAGCAAAGCTCAGCTAGAAAATCTTGCAAACAAATAAAAGTAACTAAAGATAAAGTGTTGGGGAAACCAACATGAGTGCTTATAAACTCGAATTAAAAAATAACCACGAAATAAATAAAACAAATGAACGCCAAATAAAGATAATGAGGAAACTTCCCCAAGCTTAGGCTTTTGCAAGCCCTTCAAATCATTGAGGTGGCAGGAAAAAGTTGCAACTCCAGTTCGCAAATTCAGTTGATAAATTACTAGTTGTTTCTCGGAGGTTCAAGGAGAGGTTTTGCATTCTCTCCACAATTCCTCCAAGTTCTTGGAAGTCTTGGTATGTATCATACTGGGTTGGTGGCTTCTCCTCTTCTTGGTCCTCTTATTGGTCCTCATCCTCATCCGGAATCCCCTCCTCAGGTTGGTGTTACTCAACCTGCAAGTCATATAGCAAACTTCCTTCCTCGATAGAGAAAAGATCATTAGGCAAAGGAGCGGGGTAGAGACGCCTAGCTCTAGCAATATGCAGGTAATAAACACCACCTCTCCTAGTGAGCAATTCCATAAGCCTTTAAGTAGAGAAACCAACACGTCATTCACCTAGCACTGGTTGCAACTCACCTAGGTTGATTCCTAGGGCAATGGCAAGCACGGTGATGACGCCTCCACCGGTGACTGGTCCTTGGCTTTAGGAGGATTGGTGCTCGAGGTAGCGCACAAGAATTGCGCCCAAGTTGAGTGAAAAGTTGGTGTTGTTGAAAGCAGCCTTTGCAAGGACTAGGATGTCCTCCTCATTGAGTCTCATGAACTCATTTTGTGCCTGCAAAGCGTTAGCAATAACATAGAAAAAATAGTGAATTGCAGGATGTTGAATATTATTCCCCTTGCTTACTCTAGAAGTAAAGCTCATTCCATTATAATATTGTTCTGGGGAAGGGTCTAAGCCAGTAAATGATGCGTGTAAGTCATTAGAAATACCGAGTTGGTTCAATATAATGGGGCAAGCCCACTTGGTTGCTTTCACCTCTCGGTTCTTGATCCTATTGAAGTGATCATGTTGGGGCTCATCCTTGAACTGTATCCCCATGCGTTCTTGAGTGACAGCCCGAGAAGCGCTAGCGCTGGCACGAGCAGGAGTTTGGCTCCTTGTGTTCATCATCTAAAATAACAAGGAAAGAAAAAAACTTTTTGATCCAACAATAATAAGCATAACATATTCCTCATCATAGCACACTAAATAATCCCCTCAAAGTAATAATCTAGGCAAGAGAATCATGGAAATAGTTCATAGTAGGTCTCACCCTAGATTGATAATGACAACAGATCGAAGATGAATTTGTAAAAAGTAATTAGAGGACCGGAGGAGAAACATACCGTAGATCACTTGTGTGCAAGAAAATCGAATGAAATTGAGTAGAGATGAAGATCTCTTGAGGTTTTGAGAGAGATTGGAGGTAGAAGAAAGAAAAAGGATTGAAGTTTTGGGGTTGGAGGTACCTCCCGTGGCGATTGTGTGGTCGGACGCAACTATACAGCCAAACTATACGGCTGAAACAACTTGTTCCTGCCGTATAGTTGGTCTGCTATCAAGAATTTAGGGTTTCCACCTCGCGGCGCAGCTATACAGCCACAACTATACGGTCGGGATTTTTCATCCCCGCTGTATAGTTGGTCGTCAAACTTTCTATACCTGGAAACAAAATTTTACGAAGGCATCGATATCAATACAGCCGGAACTATACGACCGGAATTTTATTCCCGCCGTATAGTTGGTCGTTAAACCATCAGTACATGGGAAAGAAAAAATGTCGATGGCAAAGATATCTATACGGCCGGAGTTTTTATTCCCGCCATATAGTTGGTTGTTAAAGTCTCTGTAGCCATCAAAAATTATTTGTTTCTTCGATAATTATTTCTTATTCTAAAACTTAGCGAAACACCTTGTTTTTGACCGAAAAATTACATTAAAATTTGTCGACCAACAACAACATGTATAAAGCAGGATTTTTAGTACTACCGAACTTCTTCTCCTCAACTGGAGCTTTCTAGCACTCTTTATTAAACATAAAGCTTAAACTAAAACTTAAAAACTTTACTCAAACCTTTATTTCACATGGGTTGCCTCCCATACAGTGCTCTTTTATGGTCAATAGCTTGACCTTGATGTTGCTCACTTAGGCCAAATGAGTGGAACACCCACTCCAAAACAGTTGGCCTTCAAAGTGATGGCCTCCTTTTCATCATGCTTACCTTTCTTCTTCCTGGAAAAATGAATAACAAAAGGATCCCACGAAGGCAATTGAAGCTTCACGTTCCCTTCATGTAGATTAATCAAAGCCTTAATAGTTCTTAAGAATGGACGGCCTAATATAATAGGAGCAGTAGCATCTCCAGGCATGTCAAGAATAACAAAATCAATAAGAGCAGGACAGCCTTTAATGTATACTAAAGTATTTTATTTAATCCCTATAGCTTGTTTGTAGGTAGAATCTGCGAGATGTAACTTTAACTCAGTGATCTCAAAAGAGCCGAGATTTAACTTATTAAAAATACTTTTTGGAATTGTTGAAATGCTTGCACCTAGATCACAAAGTGTAGCTATCTCATTAGTCCCAATTTTAATCTTAATAGTAGGCTCAAATATACCATCAAGCTTAACAGGTAATTTTTCAGCAATTTTCTTATATTCTTCTTCAAGCTCACGTACCTTTATTGCTACCTGATTAAGGAAGTGTTGATATATGGCTTCATCATTTTCTTCACTTACCGGATTCTTGATGTTGATCCTTTTTACATGATCTTCAATGGTGTAACTTGGTGAAGGAGCATTACTATAATCAAGTTCTTCAGGCTCCTCCCTTTGGATTTTCATCATCTTGAGGTCTTCAACAGGATTGGGCTCAGCTTTAACTGAAAATTTAGCTAGAATGAGAGTTTGACTCTCAGTTATCTTACCTAGATGTGCCTCAACAATCCTCGTTCTTTCTTGGAGGGCCTGCAAATCATTCCTCAAACTTACAGCTTGGTTAGATAATTTATCAAGCATAGCATCATGGCTCTCCATTATTTTAACAAGGATATTGTTTTGCTCATTTTGTGAGTCTATAAAGGACTTAAGTGTTTCTTGGATACTACCATTACTTGATCCCATATTATTATTAGAATTACCTGCAGGACTAGAATAGTGTTTCTGAAAATTAGGATTATAATTTTTCTTCCAAGCAGGGTTATAATCATTACGAGCTATGAAGTCTATTTCCTCGATATTTGTTTCTGGGATAGCTCTTATCTGGTTTTCCCTACCTTTTATGGCTAATATGAGCTCATCCAACTTAGCATTGAGTTCTTCATTTTATTGTCATGAGACGGAATTCACCTTCTTCCTGATTTATCTATCCACATGCCATTGGGCATGGTTGTCTTGCATATTGTCTAGCAGCTTCTATGCTTCAGTAATATGTTTACCCATAAATGTTCCTCCAGCTGCAGTATCAAGCATAGACTTAGACATAGGATTAAGAGTATTATAAAATAAATGGAGAATTAACCAATCTTCCATCCCATGACTGGGACAGTTTCTCATGCATTCTTTTATCCTCTCCCATGCAAGCACTAGTGGCTCACGTTCTTCCTGTCTAAAACCAGTAATATTATATCTTAGTTGCATAGTCTTTGCGGGTGGGAAAAATTTAGTCATAAATAAAGAAGTACATTCCATCCATGATGTAATAGTATTTCTAGGCAAAGATAGCAACCATTGTTTTGCTCTTCCTCTAAGAAAGAAAGGAAATAAATGCAATTTGGCCACATCAGGGTCAACATCTTTTATGTGCATCATATCACATATTTCAGTGAAAGTATTCAAGTGCATACCTGTGTCCTCAATAGCAGAGCCTCCAAATTGATTTTGTTGAACCAAACTTAAATAATGGGGCTTAATTTCATAGTCATTAGCAGCAATTGATGGCTGAGTAATAGGAGTACGCAAATAATCATTGTTGGGAGTTGCAAACTCTCCAAGCTTCTTTTCAGCCATATTTCCTATGTTTTGGGGTTTTCTTAAACAAAGACTTATGATAGTAAAAACAAGAAATTAAAGACTAACTAAATTTTTTTTTTGGTTTTTCAAATAAAGACTAAAAGCAAACTAACAAAATTAAAAACAAGAATTAAAACTAGCAAGGTTCCTACTAATCTCACCAGGGTAGCTATTGCTTCCCTGGCAACGGTGCCAGAAAAAGGGTTGATACCTTCGATCCATATTACAGATGTAGTATAGCTCTTTTTCCCTAGTAGACCTAGGTTTATCGAATCCTTAGGAAGTAGAAGCGTAGTGAAGTTACTTTAACGGACCTTCGGGAGTTTTAGAATTCCTTTTGTGTTTTACTGGACCAAGAGTTTGTTGTCTTTTGTTATTGTCGATGATGGAAAGAGAGGGCCTAGGGCATTCGGTTTCACCTGTAGCTGTGCAAAACATCTAATGGGGATAAAATATAATAATAAAGTATGCATGTAATTGTTAGAGCAAGATAAATGATATGTGGTAGTGCATCCATAATTGCTATTGCCTCTCTAACTGCTTATAGCAATAACCTACTAGTCTCATCCATAGAAGAAAGAGAACTAATGATATGCATAGTGACGTCACCATTAATCCCAAGTAAATCCCTCACATATAGCCATACTACCCCTTCTGTCACTGGGGTTCCCAACCTGCAGATTAGTCATTACTCATACTCCCTATACCTAGATCAATCCTCGGGGTCTTGGGTACCTGACAAGTCCTTAGATTGAGGCAAGAGAGGATACAATAATCATCATGCCATACAAACTAATACATGATCCCATCTATGATAAATAACATGCACAAAAGCTACATGGCTAGACCGAAGCCCTTACCCCAAGGATAATTACTCACACATAGAGATGAGATCAACAATCATAAACATTGTAATGGAAATCATGAGGTTGATAGCAAATAGTCTTACAATGTCGCTAATCGAAGATGAGATCTACTATTACAAGTGGTGGAATATGGCTATGGTGATGGAGAAGGGTTTGGACATAAGATCTAAGTCTATTCTTCCAGCAGCTCTTCGGTGTTGTGGATGGAGTTCTAGAGGCGGCTGGTGATCGGGAAGAGCTCTTGTTTTTTGTCGCTCGAGGCCTCTTTATATAGGGGTCCCTTCACGAAAGTTGTTATGTTTTACCTAGCGGTGCCGATGGAAACTATACGACCAGAACTATATGGCCGGAAATTTATTCCTGCCGTATAGTTGGTTGTTAAAGCGTCTGTCTCCACTTCACGACTCCTGGTTTCTTTGGATTGTTGGAAATCTCATATATTTTACTTTAATGTTGTGATTCTCATCATCAAACGTCATTATCTAGGCAGGGAAAAATAGAAAGAAAGGATTGCATATCCCTTTGATCATTAGGCATTAGTGGCAGGGTTTAGAGAGATATTTCATCAAAAATATGAATAATATCCAGTTTAAATGTGGACGTAGATGGCTATATTTCACATCCATCAATACATACCCTTATAGTCCGAAAGTGGTTAACATTCTCAAGGGAACGTGGCTGATGTAGTCATGCTCATAGCCGACCTCAAGGTCACGAAGCTCCTCGCAAGTCACCCCTTGCTCCATCATCGTGCAGCAGTCCGGCTCATGACATCCAAGGTTCCCCAAGTGTGGCCCCTCGTGGTTTCGTACACATACGATGTGCAATGACTACCTCCGACACCCCGATCCCTGTCGGGAGTGTGGAAGTAGATCTCCAGCTTGGAATCTCCGCAGCGCAACGTTGTGTTGCAGGTGCATCATCTCGTGCACGAATGGTCCTTTCATGGGACCATGATAGCGCAAGGAGATAGCTAGAGAGAGAGAGGAGAGATGGAGGGAGGAGGCGCATAGAGGATGTAGGAGAGATCACAACTCGTGGCCTTGGTTTGTGTCTCCTCCTCCAAGGGGGCTCTTTATATAAGGGATGGGGGCAGGCTTGCCCCCTCCCAAGGCTCCTAGCGGGCGGCAAAGGGAGAGATCAGCCCTAGGGTGCCCCAAACCCTAACCCTAGGCGCCCAAGGGTTTTCCCAGGCGCATGGGCCCTTAGGGCCCATCTGGGAGGCCTTCCCTCTTGCGGTTTCCCTCATGGGCCCTTTTCCCTAGGAAGTTTTGCCCATTTGTGGAATACCCATTGAAATTCAATTTTAATATTAATTACATTAATTAATATATAAATACATATTACAAAATCTGATTTGAGCCGAAACACCTTTCGGTTCCCTTTTGATTTCCTCCGAACGACTTCGGAACTTCCCGGAACGATTTCGGTTCTCTCACGGAACTTTTCCAGTTTCCTTTTCTTTCTCCGAACAACTTCGGATCTCTCTCCGCGGAACAATTCCGTCTTTATCTTTCTCTACTATGATTCCAACTTATATATGATCTCTAGCTCATCACACCCTTAAGTGTATTTCCCCATGGCTCGGGAATGGCACAGACATGATCTCCACCAATGATCAATAGCAGGACCGAGATGCCCATAATGATCCCTATGAATTCCAGATGACAATGTCATCTGAACCGTAAACGTCGAGTCTAATTCCCTTTGTTTCTTTGATGCGACTTGTCTGAGATCCGATCATTTGGTATCACATACCTTGTCCAATCTCGTTACCGACAAGTACTGTTTAACTTGTTACCGTGATATTACATCCCCGTGACCTAGTCACATGTTGCAACATTATAGATGTAATCTCACCAAGTCGGCCATAAGTATCTTACCCATCACGTGGGTGAACAAACCCCGGTCTTGATGCATAGGCCTCTACCGGTTTCTCTAGAATATCCATCGTACACCTTTATAATCACTGTTCCACCAAGTGATGTTTGATGCAGTCAAAGCAACCTCGGGAGACAGTGATTAATATGATCTCATGGTCTAAGGAGAAGGAAACTATGTTTCTAATTATTGTAATGATGAACTTCATGACTTTATCATGTTGCAATCTTTGGGTAATGTCCATCACATCATTCACCAATGATATGACCTTGTTGTCAACTGGCGCCGAAGCACCTACATGATCAAGAAACCTTGATCATCGATTGCCCAACGAACTAGTATGAATAGAGGATACTAGGGACTTTTGTTTCATATCACACTTGTATCAATGTTTCCACTTGATAGAGTTATAGCACAATATGAAACTATTACGAACTAATTGACATATGACAATAATAACCATTTATTATTTGCCTCTAGGGCATATTTCCTTCAGTCCCACTTGCACTAGAGTACAAATAATCTAGTTTTTGCATTTACTAATCATAAACCATATCACATATGCGTTTATTGACCATGCATGCTCATGGGAAATGTCTTGTCCCTGTTCTGTTTTACCAGATCAGTGTGTCTTTTGCAAATCGTTAATGTCTTCCTGATTTTGACATTCACTCCATTATCTCATAATGGGTTGAAGTATTTGTTTGGCAACAGAGTGAGACTTTGTTTCTATTGTTTACAATGATGGTCGATTAGTCAATTTAACTTTCACTATTGTCATGTAAACTTTGAATACCACTTAGCAGAAGTCGAACTTCTTTAGCCAAAATATACTTTATCTCTATGTAGATCCTAGTGCATAACATGCAACTATGTTCCTAACTTCTCTTCTTTCCTTTTAAGAACAAACTTAACTCGGATTCAGTGATTAACTCAGGAATCACCTCAAGACATGTTCTTCCAACCATATCCTTGGGTCACATTACGTAGAGTATACAACATGGTTGTATGGAAGAACCTATTACTGAGGCATAGGAGATGCAACACATCTCTTTCTTTATTTTAACCATAGTTGTCATACTAAGACTAACTCAATGCTTCATACAAGTAAGAACTTCTTTCTTTACCTTGTTCCATTTTGAACTACTTCAAAATCTTATATAAGACATTCTGAACATCTTCAGAATCAAGTCCAGGAAGCATTCAACATTTAATATTTATTAAACTTACCTATCTATCTCGATAGATTTCATTGTTTAATAACTTGTTCAACTTCATCTATATTTACTAGCTTAAATATTATTAATACCAGTCACATCATTCATATATGTCGTCAACATATTTCAGAATGATGACACACTCCCACTCAAATATGGCATCCATATATGAGATCTAGGGATTTCACTTGGTTACCACACAAAATATGTCTCTAACATATTAAGATTAAGCTAAGCCAATAAGCTCCCACTCAAATGCAAGTCCTCTCAATAATCTTGGACATTCCAAAATTCTTTGATCATCATCAAATTGAGAATTCTAGCTCTGAGTTCCAATATCCATATATTGCTGGTGTAAATCCAATAGACTCAAGCATCACTACATTTGTAGTCAACTCCTTGAATTTTTCCAAACATGCTTTGTGACAAAACGAACTTTATGTCTTTCATTAAGTTTCATTTCCTTCTTATGACTATTGCAGTGAATTAGAAATATCAAGTAAACATCTTTACATAATAAGATCAAGTAACATATTACTTTTAATCTTAAATGTAACTTAATATAGGATTTTATGACTCCTAGTCATTTCTTGTACTTAGGTTCATCACGCTTCTTTGTAGTTCATAGGTATGTCTTGTTCAAATAACATGACGAGTGAATCAGTAACATAATTCTGCAAACTTGGAGAATATATTCTTGAATCCTACTTTCTTTAGTAAAAGTATTTCCTGAAACTTTATGATCATTATCATTAGTTTCTTCTCTATTTTTAGAGTCTTGTTTTACAAAAAAAATCGTTGTGCCACTCAACGATCAGGAGGTAAGGTCAAATACCTTGTTTTGATCTTTTACTTTCTTCCACCCGTATCTTCAACAAGACACATAAAACCTTCGGACAATAGCAGTATTCATAGTTTCCTAGGAATACACTACAAAGACTTGTTTATTCGCCATGATTTTGAATTATCGAAATCTCTAGAATGTTCCATAACTCTTATGGTGTTGTTTCCATGAATCTTTAGATGTTCCTTTGTATTTCAAACGAGTGTTTGCTTATTTTGATCTTTAACTCTGAACGATAACTATAACCCTGATAAGAGATAAAATTAGACCATATGTATCTAATATAAAATAATTATGATATTTAGACATTTCAATACACTTTGAATTTTTCCAATTATCATAATTTGTGAAACATCTTTCACAAGTCCCTTTATGCCAAAACTTAACTTAAATACTTTGGTCATGTTGATCAAATCAAAAAAGACTTTGTATTCTTGTTAATTCAATATCCCACTTTGTTGTGAAATCATTTGAACAATTCAAATTGTTTTAAACACACCTATTCAATTAAGTCCACAATGGAATAATGATTTCCACTATTTGTTGAAAATACGATGCATCACTATGTATAAAATTCAACATTTCTTCGCATATCACTGTTTACCAGAATACGGAGTTTTAGTCATTTCACCAAAGGAGTCATGGTTTTGCAAAGTCTCTAGATCAAATATCTAAGATCTCGATTTTCACCTAGAATAAAAAACATGCAATAACCACTTTGACTTAAAAAATAGTGTCACGTCATTACTAAATTTTGGATATCCTTTAGCATTCTAATCCTTTATAAATGCTCAAACTATTATCATCAACATAGTGATGAGAATAACTCATTTATAATCATAATGTGACCATAAATGTATTATTCATAAGAACAGTACAACTAGCTTGTAACTTATTCATATGAATAATCGTCTCGCTAAAGGCAAGGCATACAAACAAGGATTACAAAATTTTATTTAAGTCCACCAATCCAAATGATAAACTTTGATGGAAGGAGTGATATCATCCATCAACTAGTTTGCTTATCCTCATCAAGCCACATTGCCTCAAATCTAGCAATTCTTAAGTAGACCATCTCGTTTTCACAAAACGGGACAAGTATCCAATACTTTATAAACTGCAACGAGTTTCACAAGAACTACATTTATAACTTTGTATATCTAACATATACCCTTTTCATCCATGACCTCCATTGCAATCAAGACCTTCTAAGAGTTCTTAACTCTAATGCAAGATTTCTAAGTGACTCTCAAAATATTTTGTTTTCATCCATCATGGAGGAAAACTCATCCAACGGCTCATACTTTATGTGCCTGATCTTGCAAAATGAAAAATTGTAGTTGAACTCTCCATCGAATGGTGAATGGCTTATTGGATGATTATGGAGAAAACACAAACGTTGCGGAGTCATCGGACTATATCCTAATGGTTATTGTATCAAGAAGAGAAGATCATCTTATTACGTGGATATCCCTCAAGCGTGGGTATTAATGAAATCGGGCCCTTTTGTTAAGTTCCAAATCAAACAAGAAAATTTCCCATGGTCACAAATGACCTCTGTGAGATAAGCCATGATCTACTAAGATATTTGCAAATAGACATCTAGACTAAGTTCATAATTTGAGTTCATTTCATAATTGAAATAGTCATCGCCTGGAAGATTTTAGCGATCACACGATCGCAATTCACTATGCAACCCCCGATCGTCATGGTCGACAACATAGCTTCAAAGGTAGACATTCTCCAATGTCAATCACATCATTCATGTGACTCGTGCTCGATCTTTCGATCCCTTGTGTTCCGAGGCCATGTCTTCACATGCTAGGCTCACCAATTCAACTTTAGTGTATTGCATGGCACATACATGGCTTGTAGCCCACACCCTATGCTAGTCATGTATTGCCCCCGATCGTCACGACCGGCTTCATAACGACGAAATTTCTTGGTGTTTGCACACTACGGGAGAACACAATATTGGTATTAATAGGGATCATCTTATCTAATATGCTACCATTGAGTATCTAATACTAGCACACAATAAGATGTAAACTAGGTATCAACATCACATGTATATTGTGATATGATATGGTCCTTCCCGCACCTTGATCTCCATCAAGCGCTCTGGCATGATCTCCATCTTGCCACTGGTTTGACGCCAAGTCCACGGTGCCATCAGTAGATCGTCCATCAAAACGATGACTATTACTACACAACTTAGTAACATAAAAGTAAACTACTTTACCTTCATAACAATGAAGACCATATCAAACACATGCCCTACTGCAAAATAAAGTTAGACGCCTCTACTTTATCTTTTGCAAGTTTTACATGGTTGTTAGGGCTTTCGCAATAGAACCGTTTCTAATCTACGAACTTTCCAACCACAACATGGATCCAAGAAGTTGTCTCTACTACACCCCTTTCGGGGCCCTCCATTGTAAATGCTATATCAACTATTGAATGAGAGACAGACACCCGATATCCACTTATATGGAACACGTTGTATGTCGAGAGTGGAACCAGTCTCGCGTAAGAGTACGCGTAAGGTCGGTCCGGGGTGCTTCATCAAACAATAATGTGATATAAACAAGTACACATTAGAGGGTAACATATGTAAATACATATTACAAAATCCGATTTGACCCAAAATACCTTTTGGTTCCCTTTTGATTTCCTCCAAACGACTTCGGAACTTCCCGGAACGATTCTGGCTCTCTCACATAACTTTTCCGGTATCCTTTTCTTTCTACGAACAACTTCGGATCTCTCTCCGCGGAACAATTTTGTCTTTCTCTTTCTCTACTGTGATTCCAACTTACAGATGATCTATAGCTCATTGTACCCTTAAGTGTATTTCCCCATGGCTTGGGAATGGAACGGACATGATCTCCATCAATGATCAATAGTGGGACCGGGATGCCCATAATGATCCTTGTGCATTCCACGATGACAATGTCATTTGAACTCTCAACGTCGAGTCCAATTCCCTGTGTTTCTTCGATATGTCCGAGATCCGATCATTTGGTATCACATACCTTGTTCAATCTCGTTACCGACAAGTATCGTTTCACTTGTTACCACGATATTTCATCCCCGTGATATAGTCACATATTGCAACATTATAGATGTAATCTCACCAAGTCGGCCTTAAGTATCTTACCCATCACGTGGGTGGACAAATCTCGGTCTTGGTTCATAGGCATCTACCTATTTCTCTGGAATATCCAACGTACACCTTTATAATCACCGTTCCACCGAGTGACGTTTGATGTAGTCAAAGCAACCTCGGGAGATAGTGGTTAATATGATCTCATAGTCTAAGGAGAAGGAGACTATGTTTCTAATTATTACAATGTTGAACTTCATGACTTGATCGTGTTGCAGTCTTTGGGTAATGTCCATCACATCATTCACCAATGATATGACCTTGTTGTCAACTAGCGCAGAAGCACCTACATGATCACGAAACCTTGATCATCGCTTCATCATGCATCTGATACCATTGAGAACACTCATTGTCTTCTATCCATCATGTCTTCCTTCTTCCTCAATCATTTTTGTACGTATGTAACTTCCTTCTCTTCTCTCTCTTTCCTTCTATCTCACCAGCAACGCTGCTATCCTATAGCGAGTAGGTTCTGTAGCGTCTTCGTCCTCCCGTAATGTGGTGGTTGTGGGTGGGTGGTGGTGGTACAGATGCTTCTCGAGGAAAGATCGTCATGCGGCTCTTTCCATAGGGAATTTCTCGAGCGGCTATCATACATCTACTTTGTGGTGGTTGTAGCGGATAATTTTGCTCAAGATGCTTCCTTGGGTGCCTTCTGGGATGACCTAGCACACCAATGCATGTTATAGTGTGCAAGTCGTTGCCATAATACTCATTGAACACCACTCCATGAACATTACATTCAACAGAGTAGTACAACATAAACATCACAGGTCTAGGGTATGACTATATAATTCATATTCAAATCCATATCGAAGATTTTTGGAACCTCCTTAGTACAATAAGATTCGCTAGGTAAGTTACTATTAAAAATCCAGTAAGAACAACTTGTAGACTACCTAGCACTAGATATACCTCAAGATCTAACTCTAGACTAATGGATGGATAATTACTATAAGAACAATTTATAATACTATGGGTCCTATTATTGGGAATAGGATCATATTTATGTTTAGCTCGATCTACACCATCACTGTTTTGAGGTATCTAATTGTTGTCTTCGATGAACTAACTACAACTTCTCGTAGAGGACTTCCTATGTCCTCTAGTACCAAGTTTGCAGTTCCGCCGTTGACTCTATAACCTAATCAAGGGTGAGAAAGTATGAATGAGTACGGAGGTTCTCAGCAATTCTTATCTATGAGGGTTTTTGATGCACTATCTATAGCCGTGGATCCGATATTCTAGGTTTGTGCAGTTTTTGAAAATGGTTTTTTAGAAAACGTGAGTTTTAGATTTTTAGAAAAATTATGCCAGTCGGCTTCCACGGGTTGTTAAGACTTCATGGAGTCCCTTTCCCACTGCATTCGTGGTTCTTTCTCAGAATAGGAAGTAGCATGTCACATTTTATACACTCTAAAAAGGTGTGCTACTATCCCACAATGTATTTAGCCTTGTTGCATAGTCCGGGCCCCAGTCTAACAACTAGCCAATTGAAGGAGATATACCCTAGAGGCAATAATAAAGGTGTTTACTATCATATCTCATTAGTTCATAATAGTTTTATACCATGTTATAATTGTATCAATTGGAAACATTGATACAGGTGTGGTATATAAACAAACCAAAAGTCCCTAGTAGCCTCTATATAACTAGTTCATTGGGCAACTGATGATCAAGGTTTCCTGATCATGGAGCATTTATGCCAATTGACAATGAAGTCATAATCATTGGTGAATGATGTGCTGGACATTACCCATATAAGTATTGCAACACGATCAAGTCACAAAGTTCATCGTTGCAATAGTTAGAAATGAAGTATCCTAATCCTTAGACCGTGAGATCATATTTAATCACTGTCACCCGCGGATGCTTAGACTACAGCAACCGTCACACAGTAACAGGGTGATCATAAAGTGTATGTTGGGTATTCCAAAGGGACATGTTGAGGCGTATGCATCAAGATCCGGATTTGTTCTCTCGAGTGAAGGGAAGATACATTGGGACCACTCGGTGAGATTGCATTCATAAGCTGCGCAACGTGTGACTAGGTCACGGGGACAAAATATCACAAGAATGAGTAAAGCGGCACTTGTTGGTAACGAGATTGAACAAGGTATCACGATACCAATGATCAGATCTTTGAAAAAAGCCAGGTATCGAAGTAACAAAGGGAATTGGACTTGACGTTTATGGTTCAAACGACGTTGAAATCATGGAATGCACATGAGTCATTATGGGCATCCCGGTCCCACTATTGATCATTAATCCGAGAGTCATCTCGATCATGTATGTGATGTTCCTGGACCTAGGGTAACACACTTAAGGGTTTTACGACGCTTAGAGATCTTTTTGAAATTGATGGATTCATAGAAAGAAAGAGAGAAGAATACCAAAAGTGTTCCGTGAGAGAACCGAAATCGTTCCGGAAGAATCAAAAGGAGATTCGAGTGAACCGAAAGGTGTTTCAGATCAAAGAGGATTTAATAATATGTATTTTATATTAATTGTTGGAATTAATGATAACATAAATATTTAAATTTTATTTTATTTGGCAAACTTCCCTGATGGGCCAAGTCCCTGGAGGGAACAAGGCCCAAGAGGCAAGCCGCCATGGGGCAGTCGTCGTCGCCTTGGGCCACACGCTCGGGGCCCACCCGGCCAGGCCTGGTCGGCCGGCCTCCTACTTGGCGTGCGCCTCCACCTCTTCCTCCCTTTATTCCCACCCCGGGACTTTATATGGGAGGGAAAAGGACACACCCAATACACAATAATCTCTAAGACAATTTCCTGGATTTTCTCTCTCTCTTTTCTCTTCTACTGTGGCCCCAAGTAAGGGTTGCATGATTAGGAGACTGCTTTGCTATGGCACACCATTGTATTGCGGTGATTCCGATCAGAAGATCTACTTCCGCATCCCGGCTGGATCAAGGAGAATGGGAGTCGTCATCGAATACCGGACGTGTGCGAGGCCTCAGGGGTGCTACCACTTGTGGCACCGGGATCGTCATGCAAGGACCAGGGGTGACTTATGAGGAGCTTCAGAACCTTGAGGTTAGTGCAAGTACGACTATAACATCCATGTTCCACATGAACGTTAAACACTTTTGGTTTACAAGAGTATGTTACCAAAGCCTCTCTCGGTTCCGCAGTCGTATGAGACTTGCGGGGTTGCTTTGCTTGAACGCAAATTTGGCACTTAGAACCTTTGACTCTGGTAAATTTTGGAATTAAACTCATATTGGCTAGCCGCGTCATGCAACTAAAGTTAATATGACAGAGTCATGAATGCCAAATATTAGACTCATTATCATTGCAAACATGATTAATAACTGTAGTACATGAGTCTGACAAAGATAAGCGGAACAGACCTCCGCACTCATAACCATTTCCAACAAATTGTATTCCCTCCATTTGAAACTATAAGATGTTTTAGCTTTGTGAATGGAGTGTATCTAGACTTTTTTAGTGTGTAGGTTCACTCCAAACCTCAATGAACCTACATACTAAAAGGGGCCTAGATACACTTCTTTCATAAAGCTATAACATCTTATATTTTGAAACAGAGGGAGTACATACTTAGACATTACAACTTTATTAGACTCAAAAACCAACTTAAAATCATCTCGACATAAAAGTGACCCGTTGACGAGATTCTTATTGATGGAGAGAACGTGCTGCACATTCTTCAGCTGTACTGTCTTCCCCAAAGTAAACTTCAGAGTTACCGTACCAACACCATGAACAGAAGCACGTGAGCCGTTTCCCATCAGCACGGAAGAAGTCCTTGAGATCCGATAAGAAGAAAACATGAAAACATCAGAACATACAAGTGTATTAGCGCCCATGTATATCCACCATTCAGGAGAATGATATACTGAAAGGATAGTAGGTAAAACACCGTACCCAGCATCCTTCATCTCAGTGTCACTAATCACAACATTAGCGATCTTGTCGTTGTTCCCATATTGACGCTTGTCAAAGCGATTAGGATCGCTAGGAGCCCAATGATCAGGATCACCACGGACGTGGCAATAGCCTTTCTTCTTATCATTTTTCTTCTTGAAGTTGGTTGAGTGCGTGGCTTTATTCTTGCTATCAAACTTCCCTTTACCTTTAGATTTGTTCTTATTCTTGAACTTGTGGGATGGGAAATTTTTATTTTTACCAAGTTGGCACTAGAAGCTCCCTCAAATCCTCGAGCACGTGTGTCCTTTGCTCTCGCCTTTTCTTCCACATGAAGAGACCCAATGAGATCTATAACGGAAAACTCTTGTCTCTTATGTTTCAGAGAAGTAGCAAAATTCCTCCATAAAGTAGGAAGCTTGGCAATAATGCCTCCGGCCACAAACTTGTTCGGTAATATACACTTAAACTGCTTAAGTTTTTTGGCAAGTGATTGTATCTCATGAGCTTGCTCAACGACGGAGCGCTCATCAACCATCTTTTAATCATAGAATTGCTTCATGACATACAACTCAGTGCCAGCATCCGAGACCCCAAACTTGGCCTTGAATGCATCCCACGCGTCTTTGCCATTATCAGATGACATGTATGGGTCAACAATATTATCCACAAAAACACTGAAAAGAGCCGTCAGAAACATGATATCGGTTTTCTTAAATAACGCCTCCTACTCAGCCTAGTATATAAAATGTATAACTCTTACTCAACTAGTAATTTGGGACTAAACTTTAGCCTCACTAGCACATAAACTACCGCAAATAAAGAGAATTTTAGAATTTGTATTTGTTATGGACCAAAATCCCACGTCACCTAAACAAACCAACCTGTGGTTGGGTGGTTAGGAGGGTGGTTGTACCCCAACTCACCAGAGTTCAAACCCTCGGTTTGACACTGTGTGTTGCATAAAAAGGCGGAATATTCTTTCAGTGGGAGGCGACGTTCCCGTCGACAGCAAGACGTCCGTGGTGACTTTGTCAATCTCAAGACATGATCCGCTGGCTCGGTCTCTCGGAGGTGCTCATAGGGGTAGGATGTGCGTGTGTGCGTTCATAGGGATGAGTGCATGTACGTGTTGTGAGCGGTCCACGATTGTACTTGTGTTTATCAAAAAATAATCTCACGTCACCTCAAATTCCAACACCCGAGCCGGTCTCTAGCACCCCGCGGGTCTGCAGCCACAGCGAACCACGCACCGCCGTGGAGACCACCTCCCGCCGTCCGGTAGTCCGCCAACAGCCGGGGAGTCTACCTCCCACCGCCCGACAGTCCACTGCGCGTCGGTGGAGTTTCCACCGTGTGCCGCCGTGGAGTTCACCAGCAGCAACCAAGACGTGCGCGTCGGTGGAGTCTCCACGTGTGCCACCGTGGAGTCCACCAGCAGCAACCGAGACGGGCGCATGGGTGATGTGCGGCTGTGCCGCTGATGCATCCTCGCGCGAGCTGGTCCAACCGTGGATGTGCCTCTCATGATTGTCCATAGCACAGGCCAAGCGCGTGCGAATTTTTTCTGCATCTTGTTTAAAGCTTCGATTTCCAGCTAGCTATAGCAAGTACAGGTGCATGAAATCGAATAAAGAAGGAAAGATTGTGTATTCAATTCTTGAAGATTGTCGATCAAACTTATGGATTTTCGTGGAGAATCACGGAGGCTGATGGAGGAGGGGCAAAGGCCGACGGTCAGGACGGAGAGTGGAGGTCCATGGGGAGAAAATGAGTGGAGACTTGTGTGGGGTGGACTGATGATGCCCGTCATTGTAGCGAGTTTGGTGGCCAGCGAATTAGCTGCATGGTCTGGTTAATGAAATCCCATTTAACCGTAAAAAAACGTTCTTACAAGTGGGTCGTAACTTTCCCGGTGTTCCAAACAGGTCTAGAATTCAAAATAGACCAGGTTCAATTTAGCTTTTGCCTACAAGTTCAGATTTATTTTGGACTTTTTCCAATTACAGGCAAGAAGGTTCGACACCTACAAGCAGACCAGTGTATAGTACAGCAAAACCAATATGGCATTTTCCAAAAACAAGAGCCAATTATATCATACATTTACACATTTAGGTTGATATTCTTCCAAGTGAGGGATGGAAAGACTAGGAATGACACATTTGCTCATTATTGCTGCAACTTGTCCAAAACTGTACTTATAACTGACAAGGTATCACCAGATAAACCGCCTGCCATGAGTGTCATCTGATTACTCAGCTCCGACAGTTGCGGTAGTAACTCATCAAGATGCGGTAGTAACTCATGAAGAAGACGAGAAGCCTGAGAAAATGTACAACAATCACCATGTCAGCACAAGACTCAGGGATAAAAGACACAACTAGTTATTTTTGTTGGTCTTTGAGACATGGGTCAGGCAAGAGATACAAAAACTACATGTATTAGTTGTCTAAACTGCTGTCTCCTAACGATATTTGCTCAACACAATGCTCTTATTAATGGGAAAATTAGAACCTAATAGGTCAGACAAGTTTCCGATTGATGATCAACTAGGTTCGTATCTCCTGGGTCCCATTATAAAGAAAGTCAAAAGGGGGAACAAAAAGCAAACCTCTTTATTGTTTTGCAGTGGTTCAGCAAGGATCTTTCTCGGAACTGTTTTTTCTTGATCGCTGTGTTGAGCTTCATTGTTTACTCCAGAACTCTCCTGCATCACATTTGACAATAGCTTGAAGAGCTTCATTGTTTACTCCAGAACTCCTGTGCATCACATTTGACAATGAATCCTTAGCTTGAAGAGCTTGGGAAAGTTGTTCTTCCGTGCATTGACTTGTCTGGTAACACAACAAATTCAACTAAGTGGTATGAACTGACCGTCATAGTTACAATTTTGAACTTATACACGAAAAGATAGAAATTCTAGTACATCTAACCTTTTCCTGAAGGTGGGCTTGTATTTCTCTGTTATCTGATGTATTTACCTGCAACAAAAAAGAGCATATCAGTACACTCACATCACGGGTGTAGTTCACAAAATAAAACAAAAGCTTCATTGTTTACTCCAGAACTCTCCTGCATCACATTTGACAATGAATCCTTAGCTTGAGGAGCTTCATTGTTTACTCCAGAACTCCTGTGCATCACATTTGACAATGAATCCTTAGCTTGAAGAGCTTGGGAAAGTTGTTCTTCCGTGCATTGACTTGTCTGGTAACACAACAAATTCAAAAAAGTGGTATGAACTGACCGTCATAGTTACAATTTTGAACTTATACATGAAAAGAAAGAAATTCTAGTACATCTAACCTTTTCCTGAAGCTGGGCTTGTATTTTTCTGTTATCTGCTGCATTTACCTGCAACAAAAAAGAGCATATCAGTACACTCACATCACGGGTGTAGTTCACAAAACAAAACAGAAGACTTAATCTGCATAGGTCCACATATAAATGTGCACAATTAATCAGAACAGAACTGTATCCATATGGGCAAAATCAATAGAAAATAAACAGGAACATTTAGACAAAACATAGGTAAATTACTAGCACGGCCTAAAAATACTTTAGATTATACTTAGCTCCGAGCTCATCCTTTGAATTCACATGTCTATTCGATTCTTTAGTTCCTTTTCCCCTCCTGAATCTCTCGACTTTATGCACCACCTTCATCTTAGTTAAACTGTTGTTTTTTTCCAAAATATTCATCACCTTGTATTTTAATATGTCCATGTCTTTTTTTCCTGCCTCGACCTTACTACAACTCCACAGTATTAATATACTCTAACTTGACAATCTGACAAAGACTGAGGTATCTGTTTTTCTAAAGAATCTATCTGCTGTTTCTTCACCTTAATTTCTTCATTGTTCTCCTTCATTTTCACCTTTTAATGAAAAAAAGATCAAGCTTCATGTGGTGAAAAGCATGTAACAGTAAACTAAATTGTAGTTCAAATAAGGCGACTACCTGAATCTTTTCATTAGTGGGGTTTCTTGAAGCTTCCTCTGCAAGGATTGTTCTAGTGCTGGCCTGTAACCATACCACAGAAAACATGACATACACTGAACACAAATAAAGAAGCGGGAACTTTAATCCATACGGTCCAAAACAACATTTTGCCATGGTTTAAATGTTTAGCCAGTAAAACTTTAATTTATGCATCTGCTGACCCCTAAATTAGGACCTCCAACTATATATGAGTTTTATGTATCCAGTATCCACATTACTACTTCGTATTAAACTATTGTCCTGTCAAACTTAGTCCCACATTATTCATTGTGTTACCCAGGCATGTAACTTGATTTTTTCCTCAAATATGATTATATACTACATAAATATGGACTTCAATATGATTATATACTACATAAAAATTGGAATTGCTAATTTTCATCTGGTAGAGTATGATTCAGTATGGGGCTGGTTTTTTTATGTGATAAATCTGGTCTTACTAAGAGATCAAGTTACTTACAGGAGTGGTTCCTTCTCCAGGAAGATTGTCAGAAAGAAATCCCACATGGCCAGCTGATACACTGCCATTAAGCAAATAATTTGATATCCTTGGTTCTGCATTAAAATTCTGACTCTCCCCCATAGGTGTGGAAGGAGCCACTGATTTAGTCAAACTGGACTTGACATAGTCTGAACTTCTCAGACTAGCTCCACAATCAAATTTCTGGAAAACAGAATCATAGAAAAATGCACCATGTGAAGGAACAGTTGGAGAAGTTAAACCTATCAAAGATGAACCAGTCACTTTCTTTTGTCCACAGAGGATAAGGACTACCAAATATGCATACCAGGATTTTGAAGAAATTAAGTCCTTTCCAGTTCTTCTTCGTCGGAGACTCTCCAAGTGTCACACCAATTTTTTTACCAGGGGCGAGTAATTCATTGATTTCATAATCCAGCATAATATCTCGTCTACTGTGTGGGAGGTAAGCTAGCTGCAGTTTTAGAATGCCAACTATAAGACTATAAAATTACCAAAACTGATTGCAATGAATGCCTACTAAGAACTCCATGTTTCTACAGAAACAATAAAACAGAAATGTGTCCATTTATTCTCAAAATCACTAATACCAGCAGCAAAAACAAACTAACATCAGATTTTAACTGAGTGTCTGTCATCAAATATATATAACCTGACCTCTTCTTCCTCAAAAGAGAGTCTTCTTAGTCCAGGATTTGGAGAAAATATGGAAGTCTCGGTTGCCTTAGTGGAAACCAGGATAAGTTTGTGAGGCACTGTATCCTTGCGAACAAAGCAGATTTAGCTTCCTCCTCTTCTTCCAGCATCGGTGACACTTCTACCTTTAATCTGCGAATCTCATTCTGGTATTTTTTTATTAAAGATTTTTCATCAATAATCTGTAGAACATAAAAGCAGACGCAGAAGAATGTTACCTCAGAGGATCAGGTAAACAAGGGACAAAACACTAGTTTTAGAATTACCGATAAGCAATTAGGCATGACTTACTTTGTTTTGTGATGCTTTGACCTCAATTTGCTTTGCAAGCTGGGCATTTTTTAGTGTATTGTGTGTCTCTACAAAATTGCTTGATGCTGGAGTCACTGTGCAAATTAGCTGCAATAATGTGTAGTCAGTATATGCCACACATCCAGATATCATTAACTCACACAATATATCACATTAATTGAAATCCCCTGCCACAGCTGGCAAGAAAAAACTCACTGAAACACGCCCTTGTCCACTCAAGGATGACTGAAGTAAATGTGCTAGTTTTGAGTCTTCAAATGGAATATGCCTCGCTTTTCCAGCCAGTTTTGATATCACCTGAAAAAAAATTCCTTTGTTATTATTTAAGAAGAACATGCCCAGTTCATGACAGCTTGGCACCAAATACTTGCAATGAAATAAGAAATGAAAGCACACTGCTTGACCAGATTATTCAAATTAAAAAGGACAAAAATGTAAAATCAACTTTTAATCTTTCGTTAATATAAGCAGCATTAGTGAGCAGTACCGTTTCAAGAGTTAGCACGCTTTTATTGAAATAAGATATTTCCTTCCTACGTACTCCAGTTGTTACAGCCCTTGAGTTCACTGGACCTGCCAGATCAATGATGTGCTGCAGATGAGAGAGACAGATGAAGAATCAATATATGCTCTCAAGACATGTCAGATATATAACGAAAATCTTTAAAATATAACTATCTGCGATATTAATATTAACTAAGTGGTGTGAAGAACTGCTGAAATTTAAAATAGGATAATAGCAGGATCCAAACGAACCAACTGCGAGAAGGTGACTGCTTCCCCTTCATTAGACCCGCCATAAGAGTTGCTCTCAATTGTCTGTAAATAAAAAGGAAATGCTAACACATCAGATGAAGCTCTTTCATTAACAGAGCATTGAAGATTTTTCAAATGATGGCCATGCAAAAGCAAACTAGCAGTCTTCCATAGTTCTTGAAATAAAAATCATACATATAAGTTTACACAGCAAACATACAAATTCACATGCCCATTACCAATGTAAAAACTGTATGACTTCCACTACGTAGTCGGTTGAAGTTAGTGGAACCATCATGTCTATGCTCTGCAAATCAGATAAAACACACTAATTAGCAAATTAACAGAGGATGATGATCCGCAATTGTAAAAATGAATTTCAACAAAAAATAGTAAAACAAAATAGCAAAGTCAGGATTAAGGGGCACACACATGGCAAGCACATCTGCGCCACTTGAAAATCGAAGTGGGTACATTTTTCAAGTTGGAAAATAGATATACTACTACAAAAGAGTGCATTCAGAGGAATATAACTTCAGCACAATTAGTCTAAGTTGCATATCACTGCAAAACATAGCATTTGGTGAAATTATGTCAGTGTTCTAATTTTCTTGTAATGCCTAAATTGCCTTTCTACAACTCTCTATGTCCATGATAGAAGGCCTAGTGGTCCATAAGACAGTCAGTGGTGAGCAGCTGCATTGTTAACTCTTATCTGAAGGTCACGTGATTGGGAGGATCTGCATATCTACAATGCACGGCAAGTAAGGTTTATGGGTCATGACTAGTACTTGACTAGTTAACTAATCATCACTATAATTCCTAAAAATAGCACACTAATAGTCTACTACACTACAAAACTTGAAGCCAGTGAGTGGAGAGAAACCTGGAGGTGTGACACTTGGAAGACATTTTAACTAGTATACTAGGGAATAATCAGAGGTGCATGTAAGAACCAGGTCACTGAACCAAATTAGAGGCAAATCATAAGCCATGCAACCAATACAAGAACATGCTACACAATGCAAGCAGTAGATACTACTCTAAGTACATACTGCTTGGTTGTTACATACTCCCTCCGTTCACTAATATAAGATGTTTTAGCAAACTAAGTAAAACATCTTATATTAGTGAACGGAGGAAGTATTAGATACTGAGCACAGCAGGGCATGAGAGAAAGGCGAGGAAAAGTAACTGCCAGTTTTGGTTCAATCATGGAGTTTTCAAGAGGATAATTTCAATCTGACAGTGGGCTCCACCTTACAGTGTGCCACCTCAACAGGTCAAACTATTGAACATGCTAGACAAATCATGTATGATTGCAACTAGTTGACTGTTTGCTCAGCTAGCACAGTCAGCCGAGTCGAGGTGTACAGTCAGGAGCCAACTGCCCAAGTGCAATCATTGATGGTGGGATGTGGAAGAGCGGCATGTAACAGAACTTCTGGGCAGCAAAAATTACCAGAGTATCTTCAGCCTCCCAAAAGTTCAGATGTGGTGAAAACGAACACAAGCAGTTTACACAAACGAGTGGGGAGTAACCATCCACAGTAGTATTGGCATCCGGATGGTATTTTCTATTTACACTTTTTGTATAGACATTTAGCTAATTCCCCCTTTCAAACGTAATTATGGAGGGATTCCAACCAGTTTCTGAACTTTGAGAGAAATGCTTAATTTTCCATGATATTAGTTCCGGATGGTATTTTCTATTTACACTTTTTGTATAGACATTTAGCTAATTCCCCCTTTCAAACGTAATTATGAAGGGATTCCAACCAGTTTCCGAACTTTGAGAGAAATGCTTAATTTTCCATGATATTATTTTTTAACTTTGTAAGATAAAATTCCAGCAGATAAGGTCTCTTCTTCATAAGCGAACTTGTCACCCTCACAGCTACCCCTAGTCTCCTAGACAGCCCTGTGTTCAACCATATGGCCCACAACAATAGTTCCAGATGTAGATTAAATCAAGCAGATGACTGATCATCAGAAAATTTACCTTCTCCAGCTGCAATAAGGGACAGAGCATATGATACCCTCAACAAACATTCCCTGAGAATGTTAATGCAGATCAAGCAGCTCTCAGTTCATTGTACAAAATGACGCATTGTATTCATCCTATGGGATAGCAAGTTCGCAGACTTTTCCACATGCTACCATAAATAAAGGCATCTGAAATTATACAGTTCCTAAACAATGATCCAGTTGCTACACAGGGTAACAAGCCCGCCCCATCAATTAGTAGAATGCATGACACAAATATTGCTGTGGCACCAACCAAACCCAAACATATCTACGGAGCACCATAGAACAGTATTCTGTTGGAGTAAATTCTAGAATAGAAATACTGATAATCATCCATCAGAATAATCAGTTTGGTAGCAATTGGTAAGAAATATCAAATGTGGTTTAACATATAGAGGAGAGAGATCTAATTGATATATGCACACCTGAGGATCGTTTCTAATCTGTAAGTTCTGCACAGCAGGATTGAGTAGATCGCTGACAACCTAAATCAATGAGTCACCCATTAGATCAGCATGCCCAAGTAAAATAAAGAATATGAAAGTGTTGATGATCAATTGGGGATGTAAGTTAGTGTACTAAAAATCGTAAGCGCAGCTAACAAAAGTATGGGATTCGCGCCATCTGCGGAAAATTGCAAGAAATAAAACAGAGCAGGATAAAATCCAAAAAATGGTGCAAGGTTTTAAGCTAACATGGGGCTCTATTACGACATGGTGCGCATTTTGAGGTTTAACAAAGACTTCTTAGTAGACAACGTGCCGGGCCAACACACACACACACACACATACACACACACACACACACACAAAAGTACTCAGGGATCGAAAATTAAAGGTAGCCTTACAACAAACAATCAATGTTGTACAAAAGAAAATATCTGTTTTCCAGTTTCCACTAGAAATGCTGACATTTATCAACAGTTCTAAAACCATATCAAGCGCCAACACCTCGCAAACTAAGATGAAATAATCTCAACAGAATTTGCCATCAGACTATATGGATGGTATGCGTTGATACAGTCATTTTGTTATAGCAGCAAGGATTATGAGTCCAATGACTAGTCTAGACTAGTCCAACGACTAGTCTACAAGTCCTAAACTGACTGTCGACTCGGTTGGCCGACTCGACTATTTTCTCGAGTCGATGGAGTCAAACGACTAGTCCTGGACTAATCTAGAATAGTCATGTTGTTTGAGTCGATCGACTCAATTTTAGCCGGATAAGTGAGGCGCTCAGGAAGAAAATTGGGAGCCCTAGCTATTCTGGACTCGCTACATGAGGTTTGATTCTAGCATTATTATGTTATTTTAACTTGTGTTGAACTTATGTCAGTTTTAGTTATTAAATCTCATATCTGGTTGCCATACATGATAAGTATTTTGTACTAGCTACTGCTGAAGTACGTGCTGACTAGTCGAGCAGTAGTCTAGACTAGCAGCCAGGCTAGTGTCATCGTGTTAATTGGCACCAGTGTCTTATAGCACAGGTTCAAGAAAAGAATTTTAGTTCAATGATATCAAAAACTTGACATGATGGTCCTCGCAAGGCTTTTGGATGCAAACTTCCACTCTAGCATTTAACTGGTTGTGACAAATTAACCATTACAAAAAAAACAGGATTCTTGTAAGTAATTTTTGAAAGGCACCTTGGTTACATGTTTGCATAAGATAAGCAAGTAAAAATATCAAATAGTCCAAGCAGCTGTGACTTAATAATCAATATACAGGTATTCTATGATGATGAAAAATACGATTGCAGCAACAAACCTCGTCATAAATTTCCAGGTATGATACGCGTAGGAGAAACTCGCGATTTGGCATCTAGAAAAAAAAAGTGGTAACAGGAGTTACAATGCAATTGCTATAACTCTAGCTAGAATGCTTCGTCGTGTCATGATCCATGCCTCCATATTAAAGAGTACCTCTTGTATAATGCTAAATGCATCTTTCACTGCCAAAGATATTATTCCTGGGGATCTTTTATCTCCCTGACTCAAGAGAAGCATATATTAATATAGAGGGGACTAGTGGTGATTTGTAAAATATTAGCTTAGGCACATGTAAAATGAAAAGAAAAATTCCTCACATGCATTGTATGTGTCTTTCCACTGCTTGCTACACCATACGAAAATATAGCCCCTGCAACAATAAAAAAGGGCATTATGCTTTGCTTTGTGGAACAAATGAACTACATGTCTAGTGAGATTCAGAATCCATGATTGCCTTTCATCAACGTCATTTAGGCGATATCTTGTAGTAATGTGACATCATGACTATTCTATGATGCATCCTGATTACTTTGCAAATCTTTGTTTTTCTGGGCGTGCTACTCTGCTGTACTCTGAGAGTGTTTAGAAACTCTGTGAGACAGGTGGTTTCATGTGCAATGGAACTGGGGCGAGGCCCTTCTCTAAAAATCATGACTATTCAATGAACTTGAGTAATTATTCAATATTTTTGCAACCGTACTGTACACATCACTACGACATTTATAAGTTATTGTCTCATAGTGACAGCTTATATGAGTTAGTCAGAAAAGACAAAAATGCTGCCATGATCCTAAACTGTAGCATGAAACTGAAGAGAGGACCAGAAGGTAAGATTATTTACCATGTATCCCCTCCATGGCACTATTGACAACACCTTGAGCTGCAACTTCATATACTTTAAGGGTCGTAGTTATCGGTGCAAAAACTCGATCTAAACAATAACACAGCATTAGTCTGTGCAGTTAGTTCAAAACTGGAGAAAATACATAGAAAATCAGTCCTGCAAATGCGCCTCCTTCTCCCAAATGTCAATTTGTGATTGCTCAATGCAACGAAACAATATACTCCCTCCGTCCTGAATTAGATGTCACGGATTTACCTAGATTTGCATGTATCTATACACTAAAACGCATCTAGATACATGCATATCTAGACAAATCTGTGACAAGTAATTTGGGACAGAGGGAGTACTTCACTTGAATAACTCATTAAGCAAGAGATACTGAAATACAGAAATAATTTTACCTGTTCACAGAAATGAATCTCTGTGAACAATTTTGTGCCATAGTCCATTCACATGTTTTTAGAGGGAGGGGGATTCCTTCACAATTCCGCACCTATTTACGGAGACAACTCTTACAGAGGAGATAACTCTATATCTGCCCCGAAAACTAAGTTGAGCTAATGAAGTGCAAATGCAAAATATTCATGTCATGAATTAAAGCTTGTGTTAGTCTACCACGTGAATACTTGTTTTCTGGTATACCGTATATAGGTCATCATACTGATTTGTGCATTAAGGCAGGAACAGGAAGCCAGACAATGCATATTCCTAGTGCATCAGTAGGCAAAAACTATTACTCCCTCCGACCCATATTAGTTGACTCCAATTTGTCTAGATTCGGATGTATCTAGACATATTTTAGTACTAGATACATCCAAATCTAGATAAATCCAAGTCAACTAATATGGGTCGGAGGGAGTATGCTGAAGTATGGACCCCTCATAAATTTGTGAATTGTTCCGGGAAGTTACCATTCTCCAATTGGCATTTACTTACAAGCAAATTCCACACCAAACTGCAATCTGATTTATTAATTTAGGTCTAACGCACCGATAAACTGTTGCAAGATCCCAAAGTGGCAACGTGAATTTTGAAAGCAGCATAATAAAACTTCAAGCATTTGCAATTTTAAATCCACAGATATCATCTAGTTCACCCGCGCAGGTACGTACCGTATGTGAAGCAGACGTCGGGGTCCTGCACGACCGTATCGCCATCCGCGTACCACGAGACCTCCTCCCCCTGCCGAATCTCCCGCGGGCTTCACGCAAACGCGAGGAATCAAAAAATATAATAAACTGTATCTCCAAAATCCGAACAGAAAAAAAATAGCAGCGAGCAGCGCCCGACCTGAGCGGTCGGAAGCGGACGGCGACGGTGAAGTTCTCCTTGGTCGGCTGGTCTTCATCCAGCCGCGTCGACATCTCCGGCATGAGCCGCGACGACGACGCCGTTGTCGACTTCGGCGAACCCGGCGGCTGCTGCGAACCCTTCGCCGGGGACGGCGCCGCCTTCGGTTGCC
This sequence comes from Avena eriantha, assembly GCA_910589775.1. Lineage (NCBI taxonomy): Eukaryota > Viridiplantae > Streptophyta > Magnoliopsida > Poales > Poaceae > Avena > Avena eriantha. The sequence goes on from OU342746.1 coordinate 438,209,681, forward strand.
GCGAGGTCGCGCGCATCGCCATGAGATCTAGTAGCACCGGCCGTGAAAACCTAGATGGAAGAATAGAGTTTTTTTTTTATGAAACATTCTGCCTCATTAAAACCTTCCGGTCTTTTAGGCTAGTCATAGTGGTAGTATCATACTACTAGTATCATGCATATGATACTAGTGTATGATCTTATCTTCGTAGTGCATGGTATCATATGGTAGTATCATACTAGTAGTACATTTAATTATTTGCATGAGGATTGTCTAGTTTTACGTGCTATGATACGGTATCTACATATGATACTCTAATCATTCTTTATTAATTGTTGTGCCACATCAGATTTTTGTCAACATGGCATGCATGATACTAGCTATGATACTCCCACTAGGACCAGCCTTAGGTACCCTGGTAAAGAAAAAGAATGCGTCTAAAACTTGCAGCCTCTCACACAAAAATTACATCATTTAGTACATGGGGTTTAATAAAACTAGGAGGATCATTGTCCTAAAACACAGCCATCTTTGACTCGAAAGAATGCTTAGCTAAAAAGTGTGCTAAAGTAATTGCCTCCCTGAACAGTGTTGCACCTTGATTTGGCCAATTCGATGAGCAATAATAAAACACTCTGCCAAAATCGTTGTGTAAGGACTCCAGATCTCTATCTCTTCGTTATAAGCTTGTACAAATTCAAGAGAGTCAGATTCCACAAGGCCTGGTACACACTCTAGATTATCAATCATCTACAAACCCTTCTGAAGTGATATTGCCTCTACAGTAGTAGCATCAAGTAGATGTTCCAGAGCTTCACTATATCCCGCAGCAGCATGCCCTTTTGAATTACGAAGAATGGCGCCAATTGAACCAGGCCGTTTGGGAAGAAACTAGCGTATATGTTTAACTTGTATGTACTTGTAGAGGGTCTAATCCACTTAATTTCTCTTACCATATTTTCGGATTTAGCACATTGATAGTTCATAGCCAAAGCCTGAATTGAGAAGGTTGTCAATGTCGGTGCGGCAATTCTCTCACCTTTAACAAATTCACGTCTCTGCCACCAGATATATCAGGCTCCAATTAAGACTGATTCCTTCAAACCAATATTTCCCAGTCCACCATGATCAACACTAGCAAGCACTTTGCTGCAGAGAATTTTCTTCAGAACAACTGAACCCGATCGGTCAACATCCAAGGCTGGATCAATCACCTTAATCAGACCCATAGCAGACCACACTTCTCTCGCTCTTGTATAGGTAAACATCAAATGTTTAATATCTTCCACACCCTGCATACATACCGGACATTGACCCGAAACATTGATGTGCCTATTAGCGAGAACCGAATATCCAGGAATAATCCCATGCAACGCCTTTCAACCAAATATTTTAATTTTGCTAGGAACGTTCAGCTTCCAAAGAATTTCCCAAACATGATTGCTAGAAGAAGACCCCGTTGTGTTGTTCCTCGACATTCTTTTTCCGTGACAATGATTCCACTCACGATAGTATGCTGAGCGAATCGAGAAGGAGTAAGATTTCGTGAAGTGCCACGCAATGAAATCCTCAGTATGGTTCGAATTCAAGGAAATTTTCAAACTTCTTTCCACGTCCAACGGATGGAAAATTTCCTTTATCTTCTCCTCGTCCTAGCTGCATGAGTCTAAATCAATAAGGTCATTAATTGTTCTCACAACTGCATTACCTTTTGGAGTTTGAATCATTCGATCTGGACTAGTGGGAATCCAGTGATCTTTCCAAATATTTATACTTTCTCCCGAACCCATTCTCCAAATATGACTTCTTTTGAAAGTTGCAAGGCCTGCAATAATACTTTGCCAGGTGAACGAGGAGCCACGCTTTTGCCCTGCCTTCAAAAGGTTCCCATCAGGGTAATATTTAGCTTTAAGGACCTGTGCACATAGAGAATCTGGGTTAGTTAAAAGCCTCCAACTTTGTTTTGCCAACATCGCGAGATTAAACGCATGGATGTCTCTAAAACCTATTCCTCCGAGTTTCTTTCGGATACACATTTTCCACCAAGCCATCCAATGAATGCGATTTTTTCCTCAGTGTCCCCCCACCAAAAACCTGCTATAGCATCTGTTATCTCCTTACATAAGCTCATTGGGATCTTAAACACAGACATAGCATAAACCGGTATGGACTGAATAACTGCTTTCAAAAGGATCTCCTTTCCCCCTATGGATAGGAATTTTTCTTTCCAACCCTCCAATCTCTTAATAAATTCTTTCCAGTAAGTAAACAAAACTCTCACTATGTCTTGCGCCAACCAATGCAGGAAGCCCAAGATATGTATCAGATATTGCTTCTGTCATAATATTCAGTCTTGTACAAACTTCTGCTCGTAGCTCAGGATCCACATTGGGGATAAAGAAAATGCTACACTTTGCCTGACTCACCAATTGTCCAGAGATTGCATAGTATTCATCAAGAATTTGTCTCAACGAGGTTGCATTAGTCATATTCGCTTTCATAAGGATAAGGGAATCATCGGCAAAGAGCAAATGCGAGACTGATGGAGCATTTCTGCAAACTCTGACACCTTCCATACCACGAACCTCCTCTCTATGAGCAAGAAGACTTTATAAACCTTCCGCACAAAGCACAAACAAATATGGTGATAGTGGATCCTCTTGGCGAAGACCCCTACTCAGGATAAAGGACTCGGTTTCTTGATTGTTGAATCTGATCTTGTAGGAAATCGATCTAACACAGCCCATTAATAAAGCCATGATACGTCGTAAACGTATCTATAATTTTTGATGTTTCATGCTTGTTTTATATCTACTTTCTTATGTTTTGTCCATACTTTAGAGTATTTTTATATATTTTATGGAACTAACCTATTAACAAGATGCCACGGTACCTGTTGCATGTTTTCTGCTGTTTTTGGTTTCAGAAAAGCTAGTAAGGAAATATTCTCGGAATTGGACCGGACAAAAGCCAAAGTCAATATTTTACCCGAAGCAACACGAAGTCCGGAGGGGAGACGAAGTGGCGCACCAGGGCGGCCACACCTGGTGGCGGCGCGGCCTAGGGGAGGCGCACCACTAGGGGGTGTGGGCCCCCTGGTACTCCACCGACCTTGCCCCTTCGCCTATAAAAGCCTCCCGGGACGAAAACCCTAAGTAACCGATCAAAATTCCACGAAAGAGTCTGTAGCCGCCGCCATCTCCATCCCTAGATCGGGAGGGATCTGAAGCTCTTCCCGGCACCCTGCCGAAGGGGCGAGATCACCCTGGAGGCCTTCTTCATCACCATGACTTTCTCTAGTGTGATGTGTGAGTAGTTCATCTCTGGACTACGGGTCCATGTAGTGGCTAGATGGCTGGTTCTCCTCCTTTGTGCTACCATGTTTAGATCTTGTGAGCTCTGTTCATGATCAAGATCATCTATTTGTAATCTTACATGTTGTGTTTACGGGGATTCGATGAATATTGAGATGCTATTTTAGATTGATTATTGATTCTATCATGTCTATGTTATTTGTGATCTTGCATGCTTTCTGTTGTTAGTAGCTATCTTGGCCAAGTAGATGCTAGCAACTCCAAGAGGGAGTATTTATGCTCGATAGTGGGTTCATGCCTCTAGTAATCTGGGGAAGTGACAGGAATCTCTAAGGTACTAGATGTGTTGTTGCTACTAGGGAGAAAACAACAATCCTTTGTCCATGGGGCAATCGTATTGTTTACTTTATACACTTTGCTTAATGCAATTATCTGTTGCTTGCAACTTAATACTGGAGGGAGTTCGGATGATAACCTGAAGGTGGATTATTAGTCATAGATGCAGTTGGATTACGGTCTATGTATAATGGTGTAATGCCCAATCAAATCTCATAGGAGTCAAGATGATTAGTATATGCATGTATGATTTCTCGATGTCTGTCAATTGCCCCGTTGTAATTTGTTCACCCAACATGTCATCTATCTTAAGGAGAATCACCTCTAGTGAACTATGGATCCCGGTCCATTCTTTTACCATCAATCTACCATCTACTATTTACTATTTACTGTTTACTTTCTGCAAGCAATTACTATCTTCCACACAATACGTTTAATCCTTTGTTTTCAGCAAACCGGTGAGATTGACAACCTTATGTAAGTTGGGGGAAAAGTTTTGTGGTTGTGTCGTGCAGGATTCCAAGTTGGAAACAACACCTTGGAGGTGTTTCCTTGCTCCTACTAATTCAATAACCTTGGTTTCATAACTGAGGGAAAACTTGATGCTATGCTCATCATATCTTCCTCTTGGGGTTCCCCAACGAGCTTGATATATTTTGAGCCATCAAGCCTTTTTTCTAGCGCCGTTGCCGGGGAGTCAAGGACATCTTCACAAGGGGAGTCCCTCATAAACGATCTCTTTACTTTGTTTTTGGTTTTGCTTTGTTTGTTTCTTTCTTTTATCAAAAACACAAAAAAATTAGTTGTACTGGTTTGCTTCCTTTTATTAAAAACACAAAAAAAAAATTAGTTTCTATCTCAAGTTGCTATTATGTCTAGCATTGCTCCAATCACTATGCCGCACGAGGAAATGATTTTTACTTTAAAACAAGGAATTGAAGAGAGTTTCAAAGAAGCTTGGTCTAGAATCTCTGATTTACATGAAAAAACTGAACCTAAAATGACTCTAAGCTTGTTTCTTAGCAGTTTTTACTTTCGAACTACTCTTTGCTATAGATATGCTTTGGATGTTGTAGTAGGAGGAGATTTCCTCTATTGCAATGAGGGTGAACCTTTTAATGCCATAAAAAAGTTGGTTGCAACATATGAATTGCCTAGCAAATCTGATTCCTCCATTATAAACATTATTCCTAGATTGAACACTCTTGAGACCAACACAGCTGGTTTAAAAGAATGTTATAACATGCTTAGAGAGCATCATGAATATGTTCCAATAAATTCTGAATCTACAAAATGGCTTCCTACAGTAAAAGTTGTTATAAATAATGAAACTTTTTATGCTCGGTGTGATATCATATCTGAATTCTGTCTTATGCCTAAAGATATCTATGAATCTTTGAATCTTTGGGGACTTTCTGAAGGGGGAGAAGAAATATCTCTTACTAATAATGCCACAATATTACCTATTGGGATATCTGAAGGAGTGTTTACAAAGATTCTAGGGAAAGTGGTGTCTACTAATTATCTTGTTCTTGAATGTGTAGGAAAATGACAAATTACACTTGGAAGATCCCTACTAAAACTCCTTGGAGCAATAATAGATGTGGAAAAGGGCATCATGCATTTTGCTTCTCCACCAAACAATCATATGTTCCCCAAGGATAAGAATAAAGGTAAGAGAGGTAGGGCAAGAAATTTGGTTTTAATGCTTCTTCATTTGAGAATACTTGATTTTTGCTTCTTATGCCTAGCTCAATGGCGTTAAAGAAAAGCACTTATTGGGAGATAACCCAAATTTCTTTAAGAATATTCTGTTGAGTCTTGGAAGTTATTGCTTTAGTAATAACCTCTTCTTATCCTTTTTGTGTAGTTTTTGTGCCAAAAAGAACCTCTAATAAGAGAGAAATAATGCTTGGGAAAGTTGTTGTCCCGAAATAGATTTTTGTGCTTCGCTCTAAAAATTCGTGAAAAATCTCTATATGTCAGTTTGAGCTGTAATGTTTTGTGCTTCTGCCCTAGGTTGTTATCTAACTTTCGTTAGCTTAACACTTTTCGATTTGAGCAACATAAGGTCTTCGAAAAAATCGGTTTTTACCTGCTGGTCTGTTTTGACAGATTTCTGCCATTATTTGCATTTGCCTCTTAATCTCTTTCTCTTTGAGTTCTCCTTGATCATTTGAACTTCTAAAAGGAAGTGCTACAGTAGCTTGTGTTTTAATGGAAGTTTTACTTGTATTGAAACTGAACCTAAAGACTTATTATCTTGAGTACACTAATGTTGCTAATGAAGATTGTGTGAAGTTTTGTATGAAGGAGATTTTAAAGTGTAGGGCAGAGTAATGTGATAAGATGAAGTATGGACAAAAGCTCAAGCTTGGGGATTCCACCCGTGTCACCCCAGGAAATATTCAAGAAGTACAAGCATCAAAGCTTGGGGATGCCCAAGGCATCCCCTTCTTCATCAATAAAAATCTCAGATTTCTTCCAAACACTTCATTTTTATTGTTTCATGCACAATTGTGTTGTTCTTGGAGCATCTTCATTTTTGTTCTTAGTTTTCGTTTGCTTAGTTTTCTTAAATAAATTGGTTAGACCCCCGCATTCATACATAGTTTCAAATAAGTTGGTTTGGATTGGAAAAGAGTAGGAAAGTTCATGCTTATAGGTGGTATAAAAGGAGCTTGTTTTTGACTGTGACTTAGACTTTATCATGTCATGCTTGATATTGTTTTGACTTTATGCTTAGTGATTATTGTTGTAGCATGACTTGTTACAAACAATTGAGATTGCTTAATGTGCCTTGAAAGAATCATGTGTTGTTTTAGCATATAAAAGCATAATATTGTGGTATTCTCCTTTGATGCTTTATTTGGGTTGACTTGGCGCATGCTCACACCATGTTAAGACTATACCAAGTCGCCATAGCCTCTATGATCATTTAGTTTTCGACTTTTAATATCACTTTATGCTTTAATTAATAATGTTTTGTCGCTTTGCATGATTATGGTCATTATTGCTCTCTTAGTTGGTCGCTCCCAGTCTTTTACTAGCCTCCACATGTACCAAGTATGAGTTCCACTCATGCATCCAACTCCAAATAAAACCAAGTTATTCCAAAGAGTCCACCATACCTACCTATTAGCATTATTGCTATTCCAAGTATATTCATGTTTTTATCTACCTTCCAAATTAAACTTGTTATGTGAAAATTAGTGATTAAAGCTCTCACGAACTTGATGGCGCACTTTACTTTTCTTGCACCTAATAAACTTGAACCATTGTGCCCATCTATGTTGCGTATATGCTTGCATTTTGTAAGTTGTGAATTAGCAGAACCATGTTATCATGGGGAACTCTTTCAACATTGCACTTTATTTAATTGATATCATGTTCTTTTGCTTATGGATCCCGACGGTATGAAATGAAAGGGGAGCTTGTAAGGCTCATGGAGTTCATATATGTGTTAGAGAAACGTCTGGGCGGCTGGTCTAAGCCATGCCTAATCATGGTGGAAACCTGCAGCATAATCATACTGATCATTCTATGAAGCATCCTCTAAAAAAAACCTATGCAGATAGGAAAGAAAAAAAAGAAAAAAAAGCCCATGCAAATAGGAAATAAAAGGATCGCCGAGATGCTCATTGTCTGCTTGCCTTGTCATTTTGATATGGGGAATCTTCCGTATCATCGGGCAAGGGGTACCCCGTTGGCGGTTCTCTATGATACACATGTGCTTACAATGACAAGAACTTACTTGTGACTAAAGTTGAGTAGCATGAGGAACGATATTCGTAAGCAAGGGGCATGAGATTTTCAGCTTATAACTTGTCAAGCATATCCTCATATTTTCTCACTTTAACCTTAATCACCTAAAGATGCTTATGATAGGGGAAATGAGAGCTGAAAGCTAATAAGTACCGTAATTTTTGGAAACTCTTTATGAGACTTGAATCCCTGCTTCCTTCTATGAAGGGCCTTTCTTTTACTTTTATGTTGAGTCTCCATCTTCTATCTTTATGCACCTACTGAGAGAGCATAGTGGTCATTCTTAGTCTAATGTGCATTGTCCCAAAACTTATTGATTGATTTATAACTTTGATATTGCTTGTTTTAAACTATTTGTATCTAGTCACCCTTATGAACTTTGAAGGTGTCCTATGCATTTATGTTTTGCTACACTATGAGGGACAAGCTAAATACCATTCTCATTATGTATTCTATATGTCAAACAAACAAACGTCTTTAAAAGTATTGTTATTCATGAATCTTTTGTTTGTACCTTTTCATGTTACAACATAGTTGCTATGTCTTATTGTTATAATTTTATCTTTCATGTCTATGTTAGAGTACTATGATCCCAGCTAACAATGTTTTACAAATACCTTGATCAAGATTGTGATGGTGCATGTCACCTTGATCAATGTTTGTATGAAGGCTTTGATACGTCCATTTTACATCACTATTCTATATCATAATTTACTGTTATTCATTGATATATTTCATATTAAGAGATGATACTTATGCTATTTCATCTGTTTTTATATGGTTGATGACTTTTGGAGGATGGACCGCTGAAGTCAGGATTCTGATGGAAAAAGCACTATTTGGAGGCAAAATTCGTGAAGATCAGAAAATCCCGGAAAATACATGGAAAATCCTATATTTTCAGAAGACGAAGGAAGCCAGAAGGGGGAGCGGAGATGGGCCACAAGGGGCCCACACCACCCCCTGGCGCGGCCCTGGCCGCGCCACCAGGTGGTGTGGCCACCCTGGCCTACCTCTGGCTCTGCTCTTTGGCGTATATATTCCCCACGAAACCCTAAGACTCGGGGGAGCGACCACAAAAAGATTCCGCCGCCTCTGCGGGGCGGAAAACTTCACAGAGAGAAAGAGCTCTCCGGCAGGCAGAGATCTGCCGGGGAAATTCCTTCCCGAAGAGGGGAGATTGTCGCCATCAACACCACCAACAAGCTGGACTTCATCAGGATCATCATCATCTCCATCATCATCTCCACCAGCACCATCATAACCACTCCATACCGCTGTAACAATTGGGTTGAATCTTGCATAGTTCTTAGGGGAAACTTTCCCGATGTTGATTACTTGTTGTAGTTGAAGCTATTGAGTGGAACCATTGAATTATTGTTATGTTCAGATTGTTACTTATCATTATTTCATCTCTGATCTTGATCCATATGATGTCTAGTGAGTAGTTCGTTTAGTTCTTGAGGACATGGGAGAAGTCATGTTGTTAGTAGTGGAATTGTGTTGAGAAAGACTCAATAGTTTGTTATTTAAGTTGTGGTGTTATTCTTCTAGTGGTATCATGTGAACGTCGACTATATGATACTTCACCTTTATGGGCCTAGGGGAATGTATTGTGTATTTGGCTACTAATCGTAGGGGTTGCCGGAGTGACAGAAACGTAAACCCCCATTAGGAAACCTTTGCACAAGGGAGTGTAGGATCTCAGAGTTTAAAGTTGTGGTTAGGTTTCTATCTTAATTACTTTCTTGTACTTGCGGATGCTTGCAAGGGGTATAATCACAAGTATGTATTAGTCCTAGGAAGGTCAGTACATTAGCACAGGTTCACCCTGATGCGCTCGACTTTCAACGTAGAGCTTGTTGGGAACCCCAAGAGGAAGGTATGATGAGCACATCAGTAAGTTTTCCCTCAGTTATGAAACCAAGGTTTAATCGAACCAGTAGGAGCAAGGAAACACCCCAAAGGTGTTACTAGCTGAGCTTTGGCAGGGCGCACTACCGGTGCTAGTAGCAACGTGGAGACCTGCACAACACAACCACAGAACTTTGTCCCCAACTTGCGATAAGGTTGTCAATCTCACCGTGTTTCGCGGAAAACAAAGGATTAAACGTATCGAATGGAAAGAAGTAAAAGTTTGTAGAAAGTAAACACAAAGCAGTAAACAATTGTAGATTGTATGTAAAGAAAAAGGACCGGGATCCATAGTTCACTAGAGGTGGCTCTCCTTAGATAGATAACATGCTGGGTGAACAACTTACAGCGGGGCAATTGACAAACACCGAGAAAGCAATACATGCATATACTAATCATCTTGACTCCTCTGAGACTTGATTGGGCATTACAACATAATACATAGACCGCCATCCAACTACATCTATGACTAATCCACCTTCAGGTTATCATCCGAACCCCCTCTAGTATTAAGTTGCAAGCAACAGATTATTGCTTTACGAACTGCGTGTAAAGTAAACAATATGATTGTTCTATGAACAAAGGATTGTTGTTTTCTCCATAGTAGCAACATCACATCTAGTACCTTAGAGATTTCTGTCACTTCCCCAGATTACTAGAGGCATGAACCCACTATCGAGCATAAATACTAACTCTTGGAGTTGCTAGCATCTACTTGGCCAAGATAGCTACTAACAACGAAAAGCATGCAAGATCTCAAATAACAAAGACATGATAGAATCAATAATCAATTTGAAATAGCATCTCAATATCCATCGGATCCCCGCAAACACAACATGTATGAATTACAAATAGATGATCTTGATCATGAACGGAGCTCACAAGATATAAACATGAAAGCACAAAGGAGGAGAAACCAACCATCTAGCTACTACATGGATCCGTAGTCCAAGGATGAACTACTCACGCATCACACCGGAGGCTTGCATGGTGATGAAGAAGGCCTCCAGGGAGAATTCCCCTCTCTGGCAGGGTGTCGGGAAGAGCTTCAGATCCCTCCCGATCTAGGGACGGAGATGACGGCGGCTACAAACTCTTTCGTGGATTTTTGATCGGGTATTTAGGGTTTTCGTCCCGAGGGCAATATATAGGCGGAAGGAGAGGCCGAGGGGGTACCAGGGCTGGCCTCACCACCCCCTGGCGCGAGCCAGGCTGGGCCACGCGGCCAGGTGGTGTGGTGGCCCCCTGGTCCCTCTCTGTCTCGTATTCTGGCACTTGATCACTTCCAGAAAAATAGGCACTTTGGCTTTTGTCCCGTCCAATTCCGAGAATATTCATTTTCTGACTTTCCTGGAACCAAAAATAGTAGAAAATAGGCAGCTAGCACTGTGGCTCTTGTTAATAGGTTAGTCCAAGAAATCATATGAAAAGTACTCCAAAGTTGGAACAAAACACAAGAAAGTGGATAAAACCAAGAATGGAACATCAAAAATTATAGATACATTTGCAATGTATCAACATCCCCAAGCTTAACTCCTGCTCGTCCTCGAGTAGGTAAGCGATAAAAAGAAACATCCCCAAGCTTAACCCCTGCTCGTCCTCGAGTAGGTAAGTGATAAAAAGAAAGAATAATTTTTGAGGTGACATGCACCATCAAAGACTTGATCAAAGTATTTGCAAAACATTCAAAGCTGGGATCATAGTACTTCAATCATAACATGAAAGACAAAGTTCTAACAATAAGCCAAAAAACTATGATGCAACATGAAAAGGCACAAACAAAAGATTCATGAATAACAATTCTTTGCAAGACGTTTGTTTGTTTCACATAAAGAAAACATAGCATAATAGTACTCAGCTTGTCCCTCAATAGAGTAGCAAATATAAATGCATAGGACACCTTCAAAGTTCATAAGAGTGACTAGATACAATAGTTTCAAACAAATTGTAGGTAAACAAAAGCATGAATATACTTTGAATAGCATAAACTAGTAGGTAGGTATGGTGGACTCTTTGGAATAACTTGGTTTAGGGAGTTGGATGCATGAGTAGAACTCATACTTTGTTGTGGAGGCTAGCAAAAGACTGGGAGCGACAAACTAAGAGAGCAATAATGGCCATAATAATGCAAAGAGACAAAACATCATTGATAAAAGCATAAAGTGATACTACAAGTTGAAAACTAAAGGATCATAAATGCTATGGTGACTTTATATAGTCATAACATGGTGTGAGCATGCGCCAAGCCAACCCAAATAAAGCATCAAAGGAGAATACCACTATACTATGCTTTAATATGCTAAAACAACGCATGATTCATCCAAGGCACATTATGCAATATCAATTGTTTATAACAAGTCATGCTACAACAAAGAATACTAAGCATAAAGCCAAAACAATATCAAGCATAGCATGACAAAGTATAGACCACAGTCAAAAACAAGCTCTTTTTACCACGTAAGCATGAACTTTCCTACTCTTTTCCAAACCAAACCGAACTATTTGAAAACCAATGTATGAAAGAGGGGGTCCAACCAATTTATTCAGCAAACAAAGCAAATGAAAACCAAAATGAAAAACGAAAAAGAAGACGCTCCAAGAACAACACAACTGTGCATGAAACAATAAAAATGAAGCGTTTGGAAGAAACCTGGGATTTTTATTGATGAAGAGGGAATGCCTTGGGCATCCCCAAGCTTTGATGCTTGTACTTCTTGGATATTTCTTGGGGTGACATGCGTGGCATCCCCAAGCTTGAGCTTTAGTCCATCATTCATCTCATTACTCATTCTCTCCATACACCTGAAATTTTTCCTTCATACAAAACATCACACAATCTTTATTAGCAACATTAGTGCACTTAAGATAATAAATATTTGGATTCAGTTCTAACACCAAATAAACTTCCATTAGAATACTAGCTACTGTAGTACTTCTCTCAAAAAGCTCAATTCCCCAAAAGAACTCAAAAAGGAACCAACAAGAAGCAAATGCAGAAAATGGCAGAAATCTGTCAAAACAGACCAGCAGGTAAATACGAATTTTTTGGAAGCCCTTCTGTTGCTCAAATAAAAAAGTGTTGAACTAACGAAAGTTAGATAACAACCTGGGCAGAAGCACAAATTATTACAGCTCAATCTGACATACAGAGCTCTCTTACGAATTTTTACGGTGAAGGACAAAAATCTGTTTCGGGACAGCAACTTTCCCAATCATTACTTCACTCTCATTAGAGGTTACTCTTGGCACAAAAAGCAAATAAAAAGGATAAGGAGAGGTTATTACAGAGGTAATAAATTCCAAGACTCATCTAAAACTTTTGGGTTATCTCCCAATAAGTACTTTTCTTTAACGCCTTTAAGTTAGGCATGATAGTTTGAGAAGATACTCACATAGGAAATATGAATTGAAGTAAAAGAGAGCATCAAGAAGCAGATTCAAAACACATTTAAGTCTAACCCACTTCCTATGCATAGGAATCTTGTAAAGAAACAAGTCATGAAAGCACAAAGCAACAAGCATAGGAAAACAAAACAAGTGCAACTTCAAAATTTTCAACATAAAGAGGGGAAACTTAATATTGTTGAGACACATAAAACCATGTTTCCCTCTCTCATAATAACTTTCAGTAGCATCATGAATAAAAGTAACAATATAACTATCACAAGAAACATTCTTATCATGAGCCACATGCATAAAAGAATTAATACTCCCCACATAAACATAATCATTCTTATTGATTGTACTGGGAGCAAATTCAACAAAATAGATATCATTATTATTTTCATCACCATAATCATCAAATATAGGAGGCATATTGTAATCATAATTAATTTCCTCCTCAATAGTAGGTGGACTGAAAACATCATATTGATCATTGTAATCATCATATATTGGAGGTTTTGTATCATCATAAGCAATAGAATAGCTATCTTCCAAAGCTGGGGAACTAAAAAGATCATTTTCATAAAAACTAGCTTCCCCAAGCTTAGACTTTTCCATAGCATTAGCAACAATGGTGTCCAAAGAATTCATACTAACAACATTGCTATTAGCATGCAAATAAAGTTCCATAGGTTTTTTAATTTCCTCTTCAAACACTTCATGTCCTAACTCAAGGTAAATACTATAAAGCTCTCTAATTTTGTTGTTGTTTTCCATTAAGCCTAACTAGTGAAAACAAGAAACAAAAAGACAAAATTGCAGAATCTAAAGAAAAAATAACTTCGAGTACTCACACCAGAAAATAGGCGTTTGCCGTGGAGGTTCTTCTTCTTTAATCCTCCGGTGTGAATACCTTTTACCTTACGTCCCCGGCAACGGCGCCAGAAAATAGCTTGATGTCCACGCACTTCTAATCTTGTAGACAGTTGTTGGGCCTCCAAGTGCAGAGGTTTGTAGAACAGCAGCAAGTTTTCCCTTAAGTGGATCACCCAAGGTTTATCGAACTCAGGGAGGAAGTGGTCAAAGGTATTCCCTCTCAAGCAATCCTGCAATCAAGATACAAGAAGTCTCTTGTTTCCCCAACACACCCAATACACTTGTCAGGTGTATAGGTGCACTAGTTCGGCGAAGAGATAGTGAAATACAAGTGGTATAGATAATTATAAGCGGTAACGGTGATAGAAAATAGCTTGATCGCGTGAAAGAAACTAAAGGCAAACTGGAATAAAGATGGAAGCAAGCAAACATGTAACAGATCTAATTGCAAACGGTGTATCAATGCTTAGAAACAAGGCCTAGGGATCATACTTTCACTAGTGAACACTCTCTCATAAATATATTATCTTCATGATACTACTCTTAACTACTCTCCGGTTGGACACTCTAATCAATGGTAGGGCTATAACAGCACACCTCAAAGTAAGCCTTTCCTATCTAGAAAACCCCACACTGTCACCTTGAGCACTAGATGAGTCCAACAAACACCACAATTTCATAAAGACATCCAACTCCAAATATAACTCATAACAAGTATTTGTAATCTCCAGCATAAGTGCCACCATGGTGAGCACGCTGTCACTTTCACACACATGGGGAGAGTAGAGATATAATAAAGCATTTGAGTAGCAAGGTAGATCTACTTGATTACAAAGCTCATGATCACAATATGATCATGCATAGAGAGAGAGATGAACACATAGCTACCGGTAGAACCCTTAGCCCCGAGAGAGAACTACTCCCTCCTCATCATGGGAATCAGCAATGGTGATGGAGATGGTGGTGGAGATCGATGGAGATGGCTCCGGGGGCACTTCGGCGGCGGCGGCGGCGCGGAGGACTCCTTTCCCGCCGTCGGTATCATAGGGGAGCACCGCCACTTAGCGCTCTTCCTTCATGGCTTCTTGGGAGCCCTTCCCCATGGAGATGTGATCTATGAGGGAGGCAAAAACGTGGCTTTAGTGGCTGCAAATTCGTGGGTGGAGGTGTCTCCCACGAATTAGGTTTCCTCCCTTTATATAGCTGCTCGGATTCCCGTCACCCCATCTTGGGGTGCAGTAAATCGGGTCTAGCCCGTCCGGACTCGGAACCAGCTAAATTTTATGTCCAGAACGTTTGTCGCGAAATTTCCAATAACTTTGTAGTTGAAGAGTTTTCCGTTTGACGTCGTCGTCAACCCGGAACGTGACCATCTTCAAAAAGAGTTCTAAGACAGATTTCTGGAAAATCCCAATTTGACTCCAACAAGGTTTCCACTTGTATTCTTGGTAATTTCTACACATCAAAGTGTAAAACAAGAACATTGTGCACTTTTGCAACTATTAGTAGGTTAGTCCAAATAAAGTGTGTAAAAAGACTCCAAAATGTGGACAAAACACAAGAAAGTGGATAAAACCAAGCATGGAACATCAAAAATTATAGATACATTTACAATGTATCACATACCTACCTATTAGCATTATTGCTATTCTAAGTAAATTCATGTTTTTATCTACCTTAAAAATTAAACTTGTTATGTGAAAATTAGTGATTAAAGCTCTCACAAACTTGATGGCACACTTTACTTTTCTTGCACTTAATAAACTTGAACCATTGTGCCCATCTATGTTGCGTATATGCTTGCTCTTTATAAGTTGTGAGTTAGCAAAACCACGTTACCATGGGGAACACTTTCAACATTGCACTTATTTAGTTGATATCATGATTCTTTTGCTTATGGATCCCGGCGGTGTGAAATAAAAGGGGAGCTTGTAAGCTCATGGAGTTTGTATGTGTGTTAGACAAACGCCTGGGCGGCTAGCCTAAGCCATGCCTAATCATGGTGAAAACTTGCAGCATAACCATAGTGAGCAATCTGTGAAGCATCCTCAATAAAAACCTATGCAAATAGCAAATAAAAAGATCGCTGAGATGCTCATTATCTGCTTGCCTTATCATTTTGATATGGGAATGCTTCCGTATCATCAGGCAAGGGGTACCCCGTTGGCGGTTCTCCATGGTACATATGTATTTACAATGACAAGAACTTGCTCGTGACTAAAGTTGAGTAGCATAAGGTCTGGTACTCGTAAGCACGGGGCATAAGATTTTCGACTTGTAACTTGTCAAGCATATCCTCATATTTGTTCACTTTAACCTTAATCACCTCAACATGCTTATGATAGGGACAATGAGAGCTGAAAGCTAATAAGTACCATAATTTTTGGAAGCTCTTTATGAAAATTGAAATCCCTGCTTCCCTCTGCGAAGGACCTATCTTTTACTTTTTAGTTGAGTCAGTAAACCTACTCCTTTCTATCTCAAGCAAGTATTTGAGTTGTTGTGTTTCATTAATTCATATGATGATTTATTCAATCATGTTTCTTATGTTCTTTGTTTTGCACACTGCTCTTATCTTAGTGAATATTACTTTGAAAGCTATCACTGAAAACCCATTATGTTTGAACTCCTGCAAATTGCTAACCTATCTTTGACCAAGAGCAAAGTTTGCCATTACCAATGGTGATTTACTTTGTGTATCTTTATTGTGTTTCCTTTACTCATTGCAAGTTAAGTTATATAATAGTGAGTTGTCTTCTATTATGATTTATGTATTGATGAATGTGATGCTTCTTGTCCATATTCTTTTATCTACACTTCACTCCATAAACCTGAGGTCATGTTTATTGAGCTTAGTTTTCGCTTGGGGACAAGCGAAGTCTAAGCTTGGGGGAGTTGATACGTCCATTTTGCATCACTATTCTATACCATAATTTACTGTTATTCATTGATATATTTCATATTAAGAGATGATACTTATATTATTTCATCTGTTTTTGCATGGTTGATGACTTTTGGAGGATGGACCGCTAAAGTCAGGATTCTGATGGAAAAGGCAAAGTTCGGAGGCGAAATTCGCGAAGATCAGAAAATCCTGAAAAATACATGGAAAATCCTATTTTTCTAGAAGACGAAGGAAGCCACAAGGGGGAGCGGAGATGGGCCACAGGGGGCCCACACCACCCCCTGGCGCGGGCCAGCCCTGGCCGCGCCACCAGGTGGTGTGGCCACCCTGGCCCACCTCTGGCTCTGCTCTTTGGCGTATATATTCCCCACGAAACCCTAAGACTCGGGGGAGCGACCACAGAAAGATTCCGCCGCCTCTGCGGGGCGGAAAACTTCACAGAGAGAAAGAGCTCTCCGGTAGGCAGAAATCTGCCGGGGAAATTCCTTCCCGGAGAGGGGAGATCGTCGCCATCAACACCACCATCAAGCTGGACTTCATCGGGATCATCATCATCATCTCCATCATCATCTCCACCAGCACCATCATCACCACTCCATACCGCTGTAACAATTGGGTTGAATCTTGCATAGTTCTTAGGGGAAACATTCCCGATGTTGATTACTTGTTGTAGTTGATGCTATTGAGTGGAACCATTTAATTATTGTTATGTTTAGATTGTTACTTATCATTATTTCATCTCTGATCTTGATCCATATGATGTCTCGTGAGTAGTTCATTTAGTTCTTGAGGACATGGGAGAAGTCATGTTGTTAGTAGTGGAATTGTGTTGAGAAAGACTCAATAGTTTGTTATTTAAGTTGTGGTGTTATTCTTCTAGTGGTATCATGTGAACGTCGACTACATGGTACTTCACCTTTATGGGCCTAGGGGAATGCATTGTGTATTTGGCTACTAATCGTAGGGGTTGCCGGAGTGACAGAAACCTAAACCCCCGTTAGGAAACCTTTGCACAAGGGAGTGTAGGATCTCAGAGTTTAAAGTTGTGGTTAGGTTTCTATCTTAATTACTTTCTTGTACTTGCGGATGCTTGCAAGGGGTATAATCACAAGTATGTATTAGTCCTAGGAAGGTCAGTACATTAGCATAGGTTCACCCACACGACACTTATCAAACTAAAGAAGATTAATTAACTATATGAGACAATATTCCCATGTGTCCTCGAGAACGTTTGGTCATCTTAAGTAATACATGCTTGTCCTTTGCTAAAGAAAGGATTGGGCCACTTGCTGCATTTATTATTATTGTCTTTTATTTACTCGTACTTTATTTATCTGCATTATCAAAAAACCCTAAAAATCTGTTTGCTAAGTATTTACAGAGAATTCTTGCTCCAAGACACTCGTCAACATCTTCTTCTCCTCATTGGGTTCGACACTCTTACTTATCGAAAATACTGCGATACACCCCCTATACTTGTGGGTCATCAGGCTCTCATAAGCTAGTAGGACATTATCGATAAGATAATCAATCTACCTGGAACAAATGCACTTTGGATAGGTGATATGACATCATCTAGAACAAATTTGAGCCTAGATGCAATCATCTTAGAAATTACCTTATACAAGACATTGCAAATACTTATCGGCCTGTAATGGGTAATGAGCTTTGGGGCTTCAACCTTTGGGATAAGGATAATAATCATGTCGTTCCATCCTGGAGGCATAGTTTTATTGTTGATTGCCTCAAGAACTTCGGTTGATATTGCTTCTCCCAAGATATTCCAACATTTTTAAAGAACACAACATGTAGACCATCACCCCCGGGGGCCTTCATGTCCCCAATTGAGAAGAGGGCTTTCTTTACCTCCTCCGCAGAATAAGGTTTCATCAAGTGTTCATTCATCGGAGTAGTTACTTTTGTTGTCACTTTGTCGAGAAGATCCGTGTCTGGCTCATCAATTTCCATTGAAAAAAGACCTGCAAAGTACTGCGAAATCATTGGGTTAAGAGAAGGACATCCCTCCTGCCAACTTCCATTATCATCCTTTAGCTTTTTGATCAGATTTCTTCTCCTTCTCTCATTTGCAAAGTTATGGAAATAGGTAGTATTTTTATCTCCAAACTGCAACCAGTTTAGTCTACTCCTTTGGGCCCAGTGGATTTCCTCCTTTTCGAGCATTGCTTCAGTTTCGTTTGCAAGCTCATGCTGTTGTACAATGCTCTCATCGGTCAATGGTCCATAGTCCACCTTCTCTAAGTCCTTCTGAGCTTCTCTTATTTTTCATTTCGATTTCTGCAAGATCGTTCTATCCCATTTATGTAGCTGATTGTGAACAAAAGCAAGCTTTCCTATGAGTGAATCGTTATGAGTCTGCGGCCTAGCAAGCTCCCAAGTTTCCTCCACCACTTGGCGGAATCTAGGTTCTTTGAGCCACTCAGCCTCAAAGCGCAACACATTAGGCCTTCTAGATGGATTGCACACTTCCACATCGAGTTCCATCAGGATAGGCCGGTGATCTGAATGGCTATACTCCATGTTCTGTAATGTTGCATCTCTAAATCTCGAATTCCAACTATCATTAGTTAAAGCTCGGTCGAGTCTCTCTCTAATTTTCCCTCTGTGCCAAGTAAATTTATGACTCGTGAACCCAAAATCAGAAAGATTGCAGTCTTGGAGAGCATCACGAAAAGCTTGCATAAAATGACCCGGTCTGGGGTTTCCTCCTTCTTTTTCAAAAGGATACAAAATCTCGTTCAGATTTCCCATTACTAACCATGGCATATTTGAAGTAACATTTAGGTCTCGAAGATATTGCCAAGATAAATGTTTATCCTGCCATCTTGGTTCACCATAAAAACCTGTAAAACGCCACACATTCTCAACGCCAACGCCAATCTCAACATCAATGAAGTTCCTCGCCTTTTGTCTTAACGACACATGCATTTCTCTTTTCCAAAGTAGTAAAATACCTCTACTCCTTCCATCGCTACAAACAACCTCCTCATAGTCCATCTTCAGTTTTCTTCTTAGACACTCTGCCGACCACTCCTCAAGGTGAGTTTCAGACAGAAACAAGATGTCTGGCCTACTCCGCTGAAATAAGTTTTGCAGATCCCGGATAGCCGTAGCCCCTGGAGGCCGCGACCATTATAAGCTAATATTTTAATTGTTCCCGGTCAGCTCCCTTGTTGAGAGCCGCCGATATCTGATTTGTGTTACCAGAAAATTCCTTCATCTCCTCCCCCTTCCTTGTTCGCTTTGGGTCGCGTTTTGGTGGAGGGCTCATACTATTCGCCGGTACTCCCATCAAGATTACCCGCCATAGACGCTACTGTGCCAGGTGACAGTGATACGTTGCAAACGTATCCATAATTTTTGATGTTCCATGCTTGGTTTTATCTACTTTCTTATGTTTTGTCCACACTTTGGAGTAATTTTCATATGATTTCTTGGACTAACCTATTAACCAGAGCCACAATGCCAACTGCCTGTTTTCTGCTATTTTTGGTTCCAGGAAAGTCAGAAAATGAATATTCTCGGAATTGGACGGGACAAAAGCCAAAGTCCCTATTTCACCGAGGGACACCTAGAGCCAGAATACGAGACAGAGAGGGGCCAGGGGGACACCACACCACCTGGCTGCGTGGCCCAGCCTGGCCCGCGCCAGGGGGTGGTCTGGCCGCCTCCGGCACCCCCTCGGCCTCCCCTTTCGCCTATAAGTTGCCTCCGATATAGAAACCCTAAGTCCCCGATCAAAATTCCACGAAAGAGTGTATAGCCGCCATCGTCTCCATCCCTAGATCGGGAGGGATCTGAAGCTCTTCCCGGCACCCTGCCAGAGAGGGGAATTCACCCTGGAGTCCTTCATCATCATGCAAGCCTCCGGTGTGATGCGTGAGTAGTTCATCTTTGGACTACGGGTCCATGTAGTAGCTAGATGGCTGGTTCTCCTCCTTTGTGCTATCATGTTTAGATCTTGTGAGCTCCATTCATGATCAAGATCATCTATTTGTAATTCTGCATGTTGTGTTTGCGGGGATCCGATGGATATTGAGATGCTATTTCAGATTGATTATTGATTCTATCATGTCTTTGTTACTTGTGATCTTGCATGCTTTATGTTGTTAGTATCTATCTTGGCCAAGTAGATGCTAGCAACTCCAAGAGTTAGTATTTATGCTCGATAGTGGGTTCATGCCTCTGGTAATCTGGGGAAGTGACAGAAATCTCTAAGGTACTAGATGTGTTGTTGCTACTAGGGAGAAAACAACAATCCTTTGTTCAAAGAACAATCGTATTGTTTACTTTACACGCAATTCATAATGCAATTATCTGTTGCTTGCAACTTAATACTGGAGGGGGTTCGGATGATAACCTGTAGGTGGATTATTAGTCATAGATGCAGTTGGATGGCGGTCTATGTATAATGTTGTAATGCACAATCAAATCTCAAAGGAGTCAAGATGATTAGTATATGCATATTGCTTTCTCGATGTTTGTCAACTGCCCCGCTGTAATTTGTTCACCCAACATGTTATCTATCTTAAGGAGAGCCACCACTAGTAAACTATGGACCCCGGTCCTTTCTATTACTATCAATCTACAATCAATTGTTTACTGCTTTGTGTTTACTTTCTGCAAACTATTACTTTCTTCCATTCGATACGTTTAATCCTTTGTTTTCAGCAAAACCGGTGAGATTGACAACCTCATCGCAAGTTGGGGACAGAGTTCTGTGGTTGTCTTGTGCAGGTCTCCACGTTGCTGCTAGCACCGGTAGTGCGCCCTGCCAAAGTTCAGCTAGCAACACCTTTGGGGTGTTTCCTTGCTCCTACTGGATTGATAACCTTGGTTTCATAACTGAGGGAAAACTTGCTGCTGTGCTCATCATGCCTTCCTCTTGGGGTTCCCCAACGGGCTTGATATATTTTGGGCTAAGCAACCGATTTTTTGGCGCGGTTGCCGGGGAGTCAAGGACATCTTCACAAGGGGAGTCCCTCATAACCAATCTCTTTACTTTGTTGTTTTTGTTTTGCTTAGTTTACTTTTGTTTTGTTTGCTTGTTTCTTTATCAAAAACACACACAAATTAGTTTTACTAGTTTGCTTTCTTATTCAAAAACACAAAAAATGACTACTCTGGAAAACACTAAGTTGTGTGACTTCGCTAGCACCAACAACAATGATTTTATGAGCACACCTATTGCTCCACCTGTGCCTGAAGATACTTTCTTTGAAATAAAACTTGCTTTACTCAATCTTGTTATGAGAGAACAATTTTCCGGAATTGGTAATGAAGATACTGCTGCCCATCTAAATAACTTTGTTGAACTTTGTGAGATGCAAAAGCATAGGGATGTAGATGGTGATATTATTAAACTGAAATTGTTTCCTTTCTCTTTGAGAGGAAAAGCTAAATAATGGTTGAATCCTTAACTAAGAATAGTGTTGATTCTTGGACTAAATGCAAAGATGCTTTCATTGGAAAATACTATCCTCCTACTAAGATTATATCTATGAGAAGTGAAATAGTGAAGTTTAAACAATCTGATAATGAACATGTTGCTCAAGCTTGGGAAAGAATGAAATCTTTGGTAAAGAATTGTCCCACTCATGGACTGACTGCTTGGATGATCATCCAAACTTTTTATGCAAGATAGAACTATTCTTCAAGGAACCTATTGGATTCTGCTGCTTGAGGTACCTTTATGACCATTACTTTGGGTGCTGCAATAAAGCTTCTGGATAATATGATGGTTAACTATTCTGAATGGCATACTGAGAGGGCTCCACAAGGTAGGAAGGTAAATTCTATTGAGGAAACCTCCTCCTTGAGTGATAACATTGATATTATTATGTCTATGCTTGTTAATGG
Source organism: Avena eriantha (assembly GCA_910589775.1). Taxonomy (NCBI): domain Eukaryota; kingdom Viridiplantae; phylum Streptophyta; class Magnoliopsida; order Poales; family Poaceae; genus Avena; species Avena eriantha. The sequence continues at coordinate 438,232,031 of OU342746.1, forward strand.
GAAAGCCCATATTGATCCAAATAATGTTCCTTTAGCCTCTTTGGTTGCTCAAGAAGAGCAAGTTGATGTGAACTTTATAAGGAATAATAATTTTAGCGATAATGCCTACAGGAATAATTTTGGTAACAACAATTATAAGCCATATCCTCCCAATAATGGTAATGCCTATGGAAATTCCTACAACAATAATAGGAGTGCTCCCTCTAAACTTGAAGTTATGCTTAAAGACTTTATTAGTAAACAAACTGCTTTCAATAAAACTATTGAGGAAAAACTCTCTAATGATGAAAGAAATATAGCATCATTGGATGAAGCTCAATCTTCTTTGAATAAAATGGCTCCTAAAGCTGAAACTAATGATAATCCCTTTGCATATACCAATGCCATACAACTTAGAATTGATGAAAATGTTAGACTACTAGCTGAATTGCATGCTAAGTGGGAAAGAGAAGATGAAATTGCTAGAAACATTAGTGTTTCTACTATCACTACCACTAGTGTTGAGGCTAGTAATAGCTCTACTACTTTAGATGATAATTATGATTTTGATCTTGATGGTTGCAATATCTCTGAAGTTATTAAGTTTCTACAAAAGCTTGCTAAAATTCCTAATGCTAGTGCTATGAATATGGCCTTTACAAAACACATTACTGATGCTCTCATAAAGATTAAAGAAGAAAAGATGAAACATGAAGCTTCTATTCCTATAAAAAAGAAGATGGTTGGGAACCCATCATTAATATGAAAGTGAATGATTTTGATTTCAAAGCTTTATGTGATCTTGATAGTAGTGTTTCTATTATGCCTAGAAGGATTTATGATATGCTTGATTTGCCACCACTTGAAGATTGTTATTTGAATGTCCCACTTAATGATAATGCTAAAATGAAACTCATGGGGAGTATTAATGATGTTCTTATTATGGTTAACAATGCCTATGTCCCCGTTGATTTCTATGTTTTGGATGTTGAATGCAATGTTTCTTGTCCTATTACTTTGGGAAGACCTTTTCTTAGAACTGTTGGTGCCATTATTGATATGAAAGAAGGCACCATTAAATATCAACTCCCACTCAAGAAAGGTATAGAACACTTCCCTAAGAAGAGAGAGAAGATTTCTTTTGCCTCTCCTATGAAAACAAAATTTGCTCCTAATGCTTCTTTATTTGAGAACACTTCAGTCTTTTTCTTTCTTCTTATGCCTAACTTAAAGGCGTTAAAGAAAAGTACTTATTGGGAGATAACCCAAAAGTTTTAGATGAGTCCTGGAAGTTATTACTTCTGTAATAACCACTCCTTATCCTTTTTATTTGCTTTTTGTGCCAAGAGTAACCTCTAATGAGAGAGAAGTAATGATTGGGAAAGTTGCTGTCCCGAAACAGATTTCTGTGCTTCACCGTAAAAATTCGTGTAAAATCTCTGTACGTCCTTTTGTGGCATGAATTTTTCTGCTTCTACCCCAGGTTGTTATATAACTTTCGTTAGTTCAACAATTTTTGATTTGAGCAACATAAGGTCTTCGAAGAAATTCGTCTTTACCTGCTGGTCTGTTTTGATAGATTTCTGCCATTTTCTGCATTTGCTTCTTGTTGGTTCCTTTTTGAGTTATTTGGGGGAATTGAGCTTTTTGAGGGAAGTGCTACAGTAGCTTGTGTTTTAATGGAAGTTTTATTGGTGTTGGAACTGAACCTAAAGACTTATTATCTTGAGTGCACTAATGTTGCTAATAAAGATTGTGTGAAGTTTTGTATGAAGGAAAAAATTTAGGTGTATGGAAGGAATGAGTAATGAGATGAAGGATGGACTAAAGCTCAAGCTTGGGGATGCCACGCATGTCACCCCAAGAAATATCCAAGAAGTACAAGCGTCAAAGCTTAGGGATGACCAAGGCATCCCCCTCTTCATCAATAAAAATCCCAGGTTTCTTCCAAACACTCCATTTTTATTGCTTCATGCACAATTTTGTTGTTCTTGGAGCGTCTTTTTTTGTTTTTGTTTTGGTTTTTTGTTTTCTTTGTTTTCTTAGTATTCTGAATGAATTGGTTGGACCCCCCTCTTTCATGCATTGGTTTTCAAATATTTTGGTTTGGATTAGAAAAGAGTAGGAAAAGTTCATGCTTAAGTGGTAAAGAGAGCTTGTTTTTGACTGTGGCCTATGCTTTGTCATGCCATGCTTGATATTGTTTTGGCTTTATGCTTAGTATTATTTTTTGTAGCATGACTTGTTATAAACAATTGAGATTGCTTAATGTGCCTTGGATGAATCATGCGTTGTTTTAGCATATTAAAGCATAGTATTGTGGTATTCTCCTTTGATGCTTTATTTGGGTTGACTTGGCGCATGCTCACACCATGTTATGACTATCCCAAGTCACCAGAGCCTTTATGATCCTTTAGTTTTCAACTTGTAGTATCACTTTATGCTTTGATTAATGATGTTTTGTCGCTCTGCATGATTATGACCATTATTGCTCTCTTAGTTTGTCGCTCCTAGTCTTTTGTTAGCCTCCGTAACCAAGTGTGAGTTCCACTCATGGATTCAACTCCTTGAACCAAGTTATTCCAAAGAGTCCACCATACCTACCTACTAGGTCATGCTATTCCAAGTATACTCATGTTTTTATCTACCTTCCAAATTAAACTTGTTATGAGAAAACTAGTGATTAAAGATCTCACAAACTTGATGGCACACTTTACTTTTCTTGCCCTTAATAAACTTGAACCATTGTGTCGTCTATGTTGTATATGCTTGCACTTATTTGTTGGGGATTAGTAGAACCATGCTTTCATGGGGAACGCTTTCAACATTGCACTTGTACTTTGTACCTAGTTGATATCATGCTCTTTTGTCTATGGATGTGGTCGGTGTGAAATGAAAGGGGAGCTTGTAAGTCCATGGAGTTATGTATATGTGTTAGAGAAACGCTTGGGCCGCTGGTCTAATCCATGCTGTCATGGTGGAAACCTGCAGCATAACCATAATGAGCTGTCTATGAAGCATTCTTCTTATAAAAAAAGAGTTAGATATTGAAAAAAAGAGAAAAAGAAAAAAAGAAGAGATATATGAAAAGAGGAAAGAGAGAAAAAAGCACCATATTCCCATGGTAAATAAGAAGATTGCTGAGATGCTCGTTGTCTGCTTGCTTTGTCATTTTGATATGAGGATTCTTCTGTATCATCGGGCAAGGGGTACCCCGTTGGTGGTTCTCTATGATACACATGTACTTACGATGACAAGAACTTACCGGTGACTAGACTTGAGTAGCATGAGGAGCGACCCTCGTATTCAAGGGACATGAGATTTCCAACTTATACTTTGTCAATCATGTACACCATAGTTTGTTGAGATTAACCTTAATCACTTCAAGATGCTTATGATAGGGGCAATGAGAGCTGAAAGCTATTAAGTACCAAAATTTTTGGAAGCTCTTTATGAAACTTGAATCCCTACTTCCTTCTATGAAGGCCTTTCTTTTACTTTTATGTTGAGTCTCCACCTTCTATCTTTATGCACCTACTTTGAGAGCATAGTGGCCATTCTTGGTTCTATGTGCATTGTCCCAAGACTTGTTGATTCATGCATAACTTGATATTGCTTGTTTTAAACTATTTGTATCTAGCCACTGATGACCCACAAGTATAGGGGGTGTATCATGGTATTTTTGATAAGTAAGAGTGTCAAACCCAACAAGGAGAAGAAGGTGCTGGTTAGTGGTATGGATCAGGAATTCTTTGCAAATACTTAGCAAACGGATTTTTAGGGGTTTTTGATAAAGCAAGTAAATGAAGTACTAGTAAATAAAAGATAATAAGAATAAATGCAGCAAGTGGCCCAATCCTTTATTCAGCGAAGGACAAGCCGGTTGTATTACTTAAGATGACCAAACGTTCTCGAGAACACATGGGAAGACTGTCAAGTGATTTCGCTTCATATAGTTGATTAATCTTCTTTAGCTTGCTAAGTGTTGTGTGGGTGAACCTGTGATAATGTACCGACCTTCCTAGGACTAATACATACTTGTGATTATACCCCTTGCAAACATCCGTAAGTACAAGAAAGTAATTAAGGTAGAAACCTAACCACAGCTTTAAACTCTAAGACCCTGACGTCCCTTGTGCAATGGTTTCCTAACGGGGGTTTAGGTTTCTGTCTCTCCGGCAACCCCTACGATTAGTAGCCAAATACACAATGCATTCCCCTAGGCCCATATATGTGAAGTGTCATGTAGTCGACGTTCACATAACACCACTAAAAGAAGTACACCACAACTTAAATATCAAACTATTGAATCTTTCTCAACACAACTCCACTACTAACAACATGACTTCTCCCATGTCCTCAAGAATAAAACGAACTACTCACAAGACATCATATGGATCATGATCAGAGATGGAATAATGATGTATAACAATCTGAACATAAACAATAATTCAATGGTTCACTCAATAGCATCAACTACAAAGAGTAATCAACACCGGGAAAGTTTCCCCTAAGAACTATGCAAGATTCAACCCAATTGTTACAGCAATATGGAGATGGTGATGAGGGTGCTGATGGTGATGATGGTGGTGATGATGATGATGATCCCGATGAAGTCTAGCTTGATGGTGGTGTTGATGGCGATGATCTCCCCTCTCCGGGAAGGAATTCCCCCGGCAGAAATCTGTCTGCCGGAGAGATCTTTCTCTCTCGGTGTTTTCCGCCCCGCAGAGGCGGCGAAATCTTTCTGTGGTCGCCTTCCGAATATTAGGGTTTCGAGAGGATTATATACGCTAGAGGGGAGAGCTAGAGGTGGGCCAGGGCGGCCTAGGCTGGCCGCGCCAGGGAGTGGTGTGGCCCCTTGTGGCCGATCTCCACTCCTCCTTCTGGCTTCCTTCGTCTTCTGAAAAAAATAGGATTTTCTGTATATTTTCCCGGATTTTCTGATCTTCACGAATTTTGCGTACAAACATCACCTTTTCTATCAGAATCCTGACTGCAGCGGTCCATGCTCCAAAAGTCATCAACCATGCAAAAACAGATGAAATAACATAAGTATCATCTCTTAATTTTAAATATATCAATGAATAACAGTGAATTATGATATAGAATAGTGATGCAAAATGGACGTATCAACTCCCCCAAGCTTAGATGTTGCTTGTCCCCAAGCGAAACTGAGCTCAATAAACATGACCTCAGGTTTATGGAGTGAAGAGTCGATAAAAGAATACGGACAAGAAGCATCACATTCATCAATACATAGATCATAGTAAAAGACAACTCACTATTATATAACTCAACTTGCAATGAGTAAAGGAAACACAATAAAGATACATAAAGTAAATCATAATTGGTAATGGCAAACTTAGCTCTTGGTCGAAGAATAGGTGATAAATCACTGGAGTTCACAAATAACTGGTTTTCGATGATAGCTTTCAAAGTAGTAGTCGCCAAGATAAGAGCAATGTGCAAAACAAGGAACATAAGAAACATGATTGAATAAATCATCATATGAATGAATGAAACACAACAACTCGCAATACTTGCTGAGATAGAAGGGAATAGGTTTACTGACTCAACTAAAAAGTAAAAGAAACGCCCTTCGCAGAGGGAAGCAGGGATTTCAAGTTTCATAAAGAGCTCCCAAAAATTATGGTACTTATTAGCTTTCAGCTCTCATTGCCCCTATCATAGGCATCTTTAGGTGATTAAGGTTAAAGTGACACAACTAAGAGGATATGCTTGACAAGTTATAAGTTGAAATCTCATGCCCCTTACTTACGAGTACCGAACCTCATGCTACTCAACTTCAGTCACAAGTAATCTCTAGTCATTGTAAATACATATGTATCATAGAGAACCGCCAACGGGGTACCCCTTGCACATGATACATGAGCTATCCCATAATCAAAATGACAAGGCAAGCAGACAATGAGCATCTCAGCGATCCTTTTATTTGCTATTTGCATAGGATTTTATTGAAGATGCTTCATAGAATGCTCACTATAGTTATGTTGCAAGTTTCCACCATGATTAGGCATGGCTTAGGCTAGCGGCCCAGGCATTTCTCTAACACACATATAAACTCCATGATCTTACAAGTTCCCCTTTTATTTCACACCGCCGGGATCCATAGGCAAAAGAATCATGATATCAACTAGGTACAAAGTACCAGCGAAATGTTGAAAGCATTCCCCATGATACATGGTTCTGCTAACTTCAACTTATAAAGCGCAAGCATATACGCAACAAAGATGGACACAATGGTTCAAGTTTATTAAGTGCAAGAAAATAAAGTGTGCCATCAAGTTCGTGAGAGCTTTAATCACTAATTTTCACATAACAAGTTTAATTTGGAAGGTAGATAAAAACAAGAATTTACTTGGAATAGCAATAATGCTAATAGGTAGGTATGGTGGACACAAATGGCGAAGGTTTTGGTTTAAAGGAGTGGATGCACGAGAAGAATTCCCTCTCAGTAGAGGTTTTTGGCTAGCAAGGTTGGGTAGCAAGTATAAGAGTTGAAGGAAACAAACAAACATACAATTGATAAAGACAAACATGCAATCTTCCTTGGAAGCACAAAAGATCTTAACTAGAGAATACTAAACTTATGAGCAAATCAAGAAAGAAAGATGATGATTTTTTTTATTTAGAGTACTTTTATCTTTTCATTCAACTCTCAAAAATAGTGTTGCTACTGACCAAGCCAGGTTTGCCAAAACCAACTAAATTAACTCTATGATCCCAAAGTGATACCAATACTAACAACAAGATCAATCATATAACCACGAATTGAAAACTAATATAAGGTAAGCAAAAGAGTAAATGATAGAACTTCTCATTAATAATCCATAACAGCAACTCACACTAAGGGATACATATCTAACGAGAGAGGCGACACTTCCATAATGCAAACCATCCTACATGATAACTTCTCTATTCATGATATGATTCTACTAGATGGGTAAAAAGATAGAAGATAGAGATATGATACCGCGGCACTCCCCCAAGCTTGGAACAAACCAAGGGGATGCCAAACCTGACGACGAATTACTCCTTTGGTGGCGGTGGTATCCTCTCATCATGTTCCTACTTCTAGGGTAAGGGATTCCCATCAACAAAGGACATCGTGGTCTCCAGCATCCTGAAACTTGCAGCAACACTTATGCGTTTAAACCTAACCTCATACTCACAGTTTTGATTTTGAACGTCGTAGAGCTATGCTTGCAGTTCATTGGTTGTTTGGCAAAGTGAGAGGACTTCATCCTTGAGCTCAGCAGTCTCCTCTTGGTGCAAGGCGATGAGTTCGGAACAAATCTTATGGATGATATCCACTTCGCATTCTGCCATCTTCTTGTACCTAAAGACTTCTTGCTCCAGTGCTTCCATCCTGTCCTCCAGACTTCCTTCACCTTTAGGGCCTCGAACCTCTTTTATCCAGACCTCCCTGTCTTCAAGCAATAACTCCTTGGGATGAATCTTCAACTCTCTCATGTATGGGTTGATGATATCCTCTAAAAAATCTTCCTTGGTTGATCCAGAGGAAGACATTGTGGCTCCAAATCTGGGACTCTACCTGTTAGAAACAGATCAAAACGGAAACACAACGAAAACATGATATACGAACCTCGGGGGATCCAGGGGGATTATATATTACGAAGTTTCATAACAAAAGGAAGGTAATGGGAGAAAACGGGTCAGAGATAGAGTCCGGAGTGGCCACACCACCTGGTGGCGCGGCCAGGGGTGGGCCCATGCCACAGGGTGGTGTGAGCCACCCTAGCTCCGTTTCCGTCCCTCTTTCGCTTCCTAGCTTTCCTTATTGACTAAAAACTACAAAAATATAGTTGGACAGGTCTTTCGCGGAACTTTTCTTACTAGAACTATTACCTATTAAAAACCGAGTCTACAGGTCTCTGAATTTGGTCCTTGATAAATTTTTCCAGAGTTATAACTTGAAAGGCATCAACATCTTCATTGTAAGAATCTCCAGCAAGATAGTGTTTAAGTCGCTGCCCATTCACTACTTGTGTAGTGTTATCTTTTAAAGAAGAAATCTTTATTGCTCCTGAGCGGTACACTTCTTCAATAACGAAAGGTCCTTCCCATTTTGACAGTAGTTTTCCTGCAAAAAATCTGAGACGAGACCTATACAATAGAACCTTCTCACCAACATGGAATTCTCTCTTAAGTATTCTCTTGTCATGCCATCTTTTAAATTTTTCCTTAAAGAGCCTAGCATTCTCATATGCTTCACTCCTCCATTCATCTAAAGAACTTAAGGCAAATAATCTTTTTTCACCAGCAAGTTTACAATATCTATTGAGTTTTTGAACTGCCCAGTAAGCTTTGTGTCCTAATTCTAAAGGTAGGTGACAAGCTTTCCCATAAACCATTTTATAAGGAGACATTCCCATAGGGTTTTTGTAGGCAGTCCTATAAGCCCATAAAGCATCATTCAATTTTTTAGCCCAGTTTTTTCTAGATCTATTAACAGTCTTTTGCAAGATGGATTTAATTTCTCTATTTGACAACTCTACTTGCCCACTAGTTTGGGGGTGATAAGCTGAAGCAATTCTATGATTAACATCATATTTAGCAAGGGTCTTTCTAAAATCACCATGAATGAAATGAGAAGCTCCATCAGTCATGAGATACCTAGGCACTCCAAACCTAGGAAAGATAACATCCTTAAGCATTTTTAGAGAAGTCTCCCCGTCAGCACTCTTCGTAGGAATGGCTTCTACCCACTTAGTAACATAATCAACGACAACAAGAATATGAGTATAACCTTTCGAGGGAGGAAAAGGACCCATAAAGTCAAATCCCCAAAAATCAAAGGGTTCAATAACTAGAGAGTAGTTCATAGGCATTTCATTGTGTCTAGAAATATTACCAACACGCTGACATTCATCACAAGATAAAACAAATTTTCTTGCATCTTTAAAAAGGGTATGCCAGTAGAAACCTGATTGTAGCACCTTTTGCGCAGTTCTATCTCCTGCATGATGTCCTCCATAAGCACTACCATGACATTTACGCAATATCTCCTTTTGTTCATATTCTAGAACACATCTTCGCATAATACCATCCACTCCTTCTTTATATAAGTGCGGGTCATCCGAAAAATAATGCCTCAAATCATAAAAGAACTTTCTTCTTTGCTGAGCTGTTAAAGTTGGAGGCAAATACTTGGAGACAATAAAGTTAGCATAATCAGCGTACCAAGGGCTCCCTCGCGAGCTTACCCCTACCGCAGCCAACTGTTCATTTGGGAAACTATCATTAACAGGCATAGGGTCAAAAGAGATGTTTTCCAATCGAGATAAATTATCAGCTACAGGGTTTTCAGCACCTTTCCTATTTACAATATGTAGATCAAACTCTTGCAAAAGCAGCACCCATCTAATAAGCCTAGGCTTAGCATCCTTCTTCGTCATAAGGTACTTAATAGCAGCATGATCAGTATGAATGGTGACTTTTGAGTCCACAATATAAGGTCTAAACTTATCATAAGCAAAAACGACAGCTAGGAATTCTTTTTCAGTAGTTGCATAATTCCTTTGAGCAGCATCAAGAGTCTTGCTAGCATAGTGAACAACGTTCAACTTTTTATCAATACGTTGCCCAAGGACAACACCTACAGCAAAATCACTAGCATCACACATTATTTCAAAGGGTAAGCTCCAATCAGGTGGTTGAATGATAGGAGCTGTAGTTAAAGCCTTCTTAAGAGTTTCAAAAGATTCCTTACAATCGTCATCAAAAACAAAGGGTACATCTTTTTGAAGAAGATTAGTGAGGGGTTTTGATATCTTAGAGAAATCTTTAATAAACCTTCTATAGAAACCAACATGACCAAGGATACTACGAATACCTTTTATGTCTCTTGGGCAGGGCATTTTCTCAATTGCCTTGACTTTATCCCTATCCACTTCTATGCCTCTTTCGGAAACCTCATGTCCAGGGACAATCCCTTCATTAACCATGAAGTGGCATTTCTCCCAATTAAGAACAAGATTAGTTTCTTCACACCTTTGCAAAACTTTATCAAGGTTGTGCAGTCAATTATCAAAAGAAGTTCCATAGACAGAGAAGTCATCCATGAACACTTCCACAATTTCCTCACAAAAACCATGAAAGATAGCAGACATGCATCTTTGAAAAGTAGCAGGAGCATTACATAAACCAAAAGGCATATGTCTGTAAGCATAGGTTCTGTAAGGGCATGTAAAGGTAGTTTTTTCTTGATCTTGTTGTTTAACAGCAATTTGAGAAAACCCAGAGTATCCATCAAGAAAACAAAAATGAGTCTTTTTAGACAACCTTTCTAACATTTGATCAATAAAAGGAAGTGGGTAATGATCTGTCTTAGTAACTTTGTTAACCTTTCTGAAATCGATACACATCCTATAGCCTACTACTATTCTTTGGGGAATAAGCTCATCATTATCATTAGGCACAATAGTAATACCTCCCTTTTTAGGGACACAATGAACATGACTAACCCATTCACTATCAGTAATAGGGTAAATAATACCAGCATCAAGGAGTTTCAATACCTCATTTCTTACCACTTCCTTCATCTTAGGATTTAAATGTCTTTGGTGCTCTACCACTGGCTTTGCATCTGGTTCTATATTGATAGCATGCTGACATACAGTAGGAGAAATCCCTTTAAATCATCCAGGGTATAGCCCATAGCCCCTCGGTGTTTATTCAGTACCTCCAATAACCTTTCTTCTTCCTTCCCTGAAAGTTTAGAGCTAATAATAACAGGATATATCTTATTATCATCAATGTAAGCATATTTAAGATCATCGGGTAAGGGTTTTAGATCGAAGATTGGATCCTTTTTAGGTGGCAATGTGGTACCCAAGTCTTCTACAGGCAAGTTATGCTTAAGCATCTTAGGCTGATTACGGAGAATCTCGTCAATCTCATTCCTTTCTTCCATGAAGATTTCACTTTCATGATCTTCCATATATTGCTGCAAAGCATTGTTAGGAGCAAGAGAAATAGAAGCAAGTTGTTCAACTCTAAAATCCTCATTATGAGTTTCCTCTTCATAAGGTTCTTTAGTAAATTTCGAAAAATTAAACTCATAAGATTCCCCATCAAACTTAGTCAAGATTTTCTCCCTTTTTGCAATCTATAATAGCTCCACAAGTACTCAAGAAAGGTCTACCAAAAATGATAGGATAAGTTTTACTAGCAGCTGAACCAAGTACTAGAAAATCAGAAGGATACTTAATCTTACCACAAAGAACTTCCACATCCCGTACAATACCAATTGGAGAGATGGTCTCTCTATTAGCAAGGTGAATAACCACATCAATCTCTTCCAATTCGCAGGGACTGATTTCATGCATAATTTCTCTGTAATGCTCATAAGAATAGCAGTGGAACTTGCACCAATATCACATAAACCATAATAGCAATGATCACCAATTCTAACAGAAAGCACAGGGACGCTAGCTTTTTTAGTTCTATTAGGATGCGAAACAATATTAGAAGCATCCTCACAAAAGATTATGTGTCCATCTTCTACGCTTTTAGTGACAAGGTCTTTCACAATTGCTACAACAGGTTCAATGTTTATTTGTTCATCAGGTTTTACAGTTCTCTTTGCACTTTTAGTGATTACACTAGTTATCATAGGATGGTCCTTTACCTTATCCGGGAAGGGTTTCTTAATATAAAGTTCAGGTAAGATGTGATCAATAGTGTAAAACTCAGTACTTCCAACAGGAACACAGTCAACAATATCTTTATAAGGCGCATGGTACTTGCTCCATCCCCTTTTTGGGATTTCAATATAAGAAGCAAAAGCCTTAAAGCAGTTTGTAATAACTTGTAAATCAAGACCATAAGTATTATTAATATTTCAAAAGTTATCAGTTCCCATAAAAGATTCAATGCATTCATAATCATAATTTATACCTGGCTTTTTACCTTTATCATTCTCCCAAGCTTCAGCATTGTCTTGAATACAGTCCAGAAGATCCCATTTAGCTTCTTCTTCCATGCGAGTGAATGATCCAGCACAAGAAGCATCCAATAAATCATTGTCATGTAGAGGGAGCCTTGCATAAAAGTTATTGATAATGAAATTATTGGGGAGCTCATGAATGGGACATTTGAGCATTTTAATAACTTCAATCTCCACCAAGCTTGAGCTGTAGTATCTCCATCAAGAGGACAAAAGTTGTATATTTGATTCCGATCTTTATGAATCTCACTAGGAGGATAAAACTTTGAATAAAAGAGAGGCACTATTTCCTCCCATTCGAGAGCTTGGCCATTCTTCAGCAGCTTATACCATTCCTCGGCTCTTCCTTTTAGTGACAATGAGAATAAATTCTTCTTATCTTGATCTGTAGTAATACCTGCACACCTAAACAACCCGCATAATTCATGTATAAAGAGTAAATGATCACCGGGATGGACAGTTCCATCCCCAACATAGTAGTTATCCATAACACGATCAATAATTCTTGTAGGTATTTTAAAAGCATCATTCTCAGCAGGTGGTGGTTCATCTACTACCTTAGCAGTGGTAGTAGCATTACCAAATAAGAAACTCAGCGAATTATCCATAACAAAAATAAAGTAACTAACAGAAGTAAACAATACTCATAGTAGAAGTTTCCTTTACCAGTTCCACTCTCCAATAGCGCTTCACTCCCCGGCAACGGCGCCAGAAAATAGTCTTGATGACCCACAAGTATAGGGGGTGTATCACAGTATTTTCGATAAGTAAGAGTGTCAAACCCAACGAGGAGCAGAAGGTGCTGGCTAGTGGTATGGATCAGGAATTCTCTACAAATACTTAGCAAACGGATTTTTAGGGTTTTTTGATAAAGCAAGTAAATAAAGTACTAGTAAATAAAAGACAATAAGAATAAATGCAGCAAGTGGCCCAATCCTTTATTCAGCAAAGTACAAGACGATTGTATTACTTAAGATGACCAAACGTTCTCGAGGACACATGGGAAGACTGTCAAGTGCTTTCGCTTCATATAGTTGATTACTCTTCTTTAGCTTGCTAAGTGTTGTGTGGGTGAACCTGTGCTAATGTACCGACCTTCCTAGGACTAATACATACTTGTGATTATACCCATTGCAAACATTCGTAAGTACAAGAAAGTAATTAAGGTAGAAACCTAACCACAGCTTTAAACATACCCCCTTACTTTTCTTGCCCTTAATAAACTTGAACCATTGTGTCGTCTATGTTGTATATGCTTGCACTTATTTGTTGGGGATTAGCAGAACCATGCTTTCATGGGGAACGCTTTCAACATTGCACTTGTACTTTGTACCTAGTTGATATCATGCTCTTTTGTCTATGGATGTCGTCGGTGTGAAATGAAAGGGGAGCTTGTAAGTCCATGGAGTTATGTATATGTGTTAGAGAAACGCCTAGGCCACTGGTCTAATCCATGCTGTCATGGTGGAAACCTGCGGCGTAACCATAATGAGCTGTCTATGAAGCATTCTTCTTATAAAAAAGAGTTAGATATTGAGAAAAAAGAGAAAAATAAAAAAAGAAAAAAAGGAGAGATATATGAAAAGAGGAAAGAGAGAAAAAAAAAGCACCATATTCCCATGGTAAATAAGAAGATTGTTGAGATGCTCGTTGTCTGCTTGGTTTGTCATTTTGATATGGGGATTCTTCTGTATCATCGGGCAAGGGGTACCCCGTTGGCGGTTCTCTATGATACACATGTGCTTACGATGACAAGAACTTACCGGTGACTAGACTTGAGTAGCATGAGGAGCGGCCCTCGTATTCAAGGGACATGAGATTTCCAACTTATACTTTGTCAATCATGTACACCATAGTTTGTTCACATTAACCTTAATCACTTCAAGATGCTTATGATAGGGGCAATGAGAGCTGAAAGCTATTAAGTACCATAATTTTTGGAAGCTCTTTATGAAACTTGAATCCCTACTTCCTTCTATGAAGGCCTTTCTTTTACTTTTATGTTGAGTCTCCACCTTCTATCTTTATGCACCTACTTTGAGAGCATAGTGGCCATTCTTGGTTCTATGTGCATTGTCCCAAGACTTGTTGATTCATGCATAACTTGATATTGCTTGTTTTAAACTATTTGTATCTAGTCACTCATGACCCACAAGTATAGGGGGTGTATCGCGGTATTTTCGATAAGTAAGAGTGTCGAACCCAACAAGGAGCAGAAGGTGATGGCTAGTGGTATGGATCAGGAATTCTCTACAAATACTTAGCAAACGATTTTTTAGGGGTTTTTGATAAAGCAAGTAAATAAAGTACTAGTAAATAAAAGACAATAAGAATAAATGCATCAAGTGGCCCAATCCTTTTTCAGCAAAGCACAAGCCAGTTGTATTACTTAAGATGACCAAACGTTCTCGAGGACACATGGGAAGACTGTGTGCTTTCGCTTCATATAGTTGATTAATCTTCTTTAGCTTGCTAAGTGTTGTGTGGGTGAACCTGTGCTAATGTACTGACCTTCCTAGGACTAATACGTACTTGTGATTATACCCCTTGTAAACATCCGTAAGTACAAGAAAGTAATTACGGTAGAAACCTAACCACAACTTTAAACTCTAAGACCCTGACATCCCTTGTGAAATGGTTTCCTAACGGGGGTTTAGGTTTATGTCACTCCGGCAACCCCTACGATTAGTAGCCAAATACACAATGCATTCCCCTAGGCCCATGTAGGTGAAGTGTCATGTAGTCGACGTTCACATGACACCACTAGAAGAAGTACACCACAACTTAAATATCAAACTATTGAATCTTTCTCAACACAACTCCACTACTAACAACATGACTTCTCCCATGTCCTCAAGAACAAAACGAAATACTCACAAGACATCATATGGATCATGATCAGAGATGGAATGATGATGTATAACAATTTGAATATAAACAATAATTCAATGGTTCACTCAATAGCATCAAGTACAAAGAGTAATCAACACCGGGAAAGTTTCCCCTAAGAACTATGCAAGATTCAACCCAATTGTTACAGCAATATGGAGATGGTGATGAGGGTGCTGATGGTGATGATGGTGGTGATGATGACGATGATCCCGATGAAGTCCATCTTGGTGGTGGTGTTAATGGCGATGATCTCCCCTCTCCGCGAAGGAATTCCCCCGGCAGAAATCTGTCTGCTGGAGAGATCTTTATCCCTCGGTGTTTTCCACCCTGCAGAGGCGGCGAAATCTTTCTATGGTCGCCCTCCGAGTATTAGGGTTTCAGGAGGATTATATATGCCAGAGGGGAGAGCTAGAGGTGGGCCAAGGCGGCGACACCACCTGGTGGCGCGGCCTAGGCTGGCCCGCGTCAGGGGGTGGTGTGGGCCCCCTGTGGCCCATCTCCACTCCTCCTTCTGGCTTCCTTCGTCTTCTGGAAAAATACGATTTTCCGTATATTTTCCCAGATTTTCTGATCTTCGCGTATTTTGCCTCCAAGCAGCACCTTTTCCATCAGAATCCGGACTACATCGGTCCATGTTCCAGAAGTCATCGACCATGCAAAAACAGATGAAATAACATAAGTATCATCTCTTAATATGAAATATATCAATGAATAATAGTGAATTACGATATAGAATAGTGATGCAAAATGGACGTATCAGTCACTCTTATGAACTTTGAAGGTGTCCTATCCATTTATATTTGCTACTCTATGAGGGACAAGCTGAATGCTACTATGCTATGTTTTCTTTATGTGAAACAAACAAACGTCTTGCAAAGCATTGTTATTAATGAATCTTTTGTTTGTACCTTTTCATGTTGCAACATAGTTTCTTTGTCTTATTGCTAGAACTTTGTCTTTCATGTTATGATTGGAGTACTATGATCCCAACTTTGAATGTTTTACAAATACTTTGATCAAGTTTAGGACGGTGCATGTCACCTCAAAAATTATTCTTACTTTTTATCACTTACCTACTCGAGGACGAGCAGGAGTTAAGCTTGGGGATGTTGATACGTTGCAAACGTATCCATAATTTTTGATGTTCCATGCTTGGTTTTATCTACTTTCTTATGTTTTGTCCACACTTTGGAGTAATTTTCATATGATTTCTTGGACTAACCTATTAACAAGAGCCATAGTGCCAGCTGCCTGTTTTCTGCTGTTTTTGGTTCCAGGAAAGTAAAAAAATGAATATTCTCGGAATTGGACGGGACAAAAGCCAAAGTCAGTTTTTCACCGAGGGACACCTGGAGCCAGAATACGAGACGGAGAGGGGCCAGGGGGCCACCACACCACCTGGCCGCGCGGCCCAGCCTGGCCCGCGCCAGGGGTGGTCTGGCCGCCTCCGGCACCCCCTCGGCCTCCCCTTTCGCCTATAAGTTGCCTCCGATACAGAAACCCTAAGTACTCGATCAAAATTCCACGAAAGAGTCTGTATGCGCCATCTACTCCATCCCTAGATCGGGAGGGATCTGAAGCTCTTCCCAGCACCCTGCCGGAGAGGGGAATTCACCCTGGAGGCCTTCTTCATCATCATGCAAGCCTCCGGTTTGATGCGTGAGTAGTTCATCTCTGGACTACGGGTCCGTGTAGTAGCTAGATGGCTGGTTCTCCTCCTTTGTGCTATCATGTTTAGATCTTGTGAGCTCCGTTCATGATCAAGATCATCTATTTGTAATTCTGCATGTTGTGTTTGCGGGGATCTGATGGATATTGAGATGCTATTTCAGATTGATTAATGATTCTTGATGACCCACAAGTATAGGGGGTGTATCGCAGTATTTTCAAGTAAGAGTGTCGAACCCAACGAGGAGCAGAAGGTGCTGGCTAGTGGTATGGATATGAATTCTTTGCAAATACTTAGTAAATGGATTTTTAGGGGTTTTCGATAAAGCAAGTAAACAAAGTACAAGTAAATAAAAGACAGTAGGAATAAATGTAGCAAGTGGCCCAATCCTTTATGCAGTAAAGGACAAGCCGGTTGTATTACTTAAGATGACCAAACGTTCTCGAGGACACATGGGAAGACTGTCAAGTGCTTTCGCTTCATATAGCCGAGTAATCTTCTCTAGCTTGCTAAGTGTTGTGTGGGTGAACCTGTGCTAATGTACCGCCCCATCCAAGACTAATACATACTTGTGATTATACCCCTTGCAAATATCCGTAAGTATAAGAAAGTAATTAAGGTAGAAACCTAACCACAGCTTTAAACTCTAAGACCCTTACGTCCCTTGTGCAATGGTTTCCTAACGGGGGTTCAGGTTTCTGTCACTCCGGCAACCCCTACGATTAGTAGCCAAATACACAATGCATTCCCCTAGGCCCATATAGGTGAAGTGTCATGTAGTCGACGTTCAGATGACACCACTAGAAGAAGTACACCACAACTTAAATAATAATCTATTGAATCTTTCTCAACATAACTCCACTACTAACAACAAGACTTCTCCCATGTCCTCAAGAACAAAATGAACTACTCACAAGACATCATATGGATCATGATTAGAGATGGAATAATGATGTATAACAATCGGAACATAAACAATAATTCAATGGTTCACTCAATAGCATCAACTACAAAGAGTAATCAACACCGGGAAAGTTTCCCCTATGAACTAATGCGAGATTCAACTCAATTGTCACAGCAATATGGAGATGGTGATGAGGGTGCTGATGGTGATGATGATGATGATGATCCCGATGAAGTCCAGCTTGATGGTGATGTTGATGGCGACGATCTCCCCTCTCCGGGAAGGAATTCCCCCGGCAAAAATCTGTCTGCCGGAGAGATCTTTCTCTCTCGGTGTTTTCCGCCCCGCAGAGGCGGCGGAATCTTTTTGTGGTCGCTCCCCGAGTCTTAGGGTTTCGGGAGGATGATATACGCCAGAGGGGAGAGGCTGGAGTGGGCCAGGGTGGCCACACCACCTCCTGACATGGCCTAGGGCTACCCGCACCATGGGGTGGTGTGGGCCCCCTGTGGCCCATCTCCACTCCATCTTCTGGCATCCTTAGTCTTCTGGAAAAATAGGATTTTCCGTATATTTTCCCGGATTTTCTGATCTTCGCGAATTTTGCCTCCAAACAACACCTTTTCCATCAGAATCCTGACTGCAGCGGTCCATGCTCCAAAAGTCATCAACCATGCAAAAACAGATGAAATAACATAAGTATCACCTCTCAATACGAAATATATCAATGAATAATAGTGAATTATGACATAGAATAGTGATGCAAAATGGACGTATCAACTCCCCCCAAGCTTAGACTTCGCTTGTCCTCAAGCGAACTGAGCTCAATAAACATGGCCTCAGGTTTATGGAGTGAGGAGTCGATAAAAGAATACGGACAAGAAGCATCACATTCGTCAAATACATAGGTCATAATAGAAGACAACTCACTATTATATAACTCAACTTGCAATGAGTAAAGGAAACACAATAAAGATACATAAAGTGAATCATAATTGGTAATGGCAAACTTAGCTCTTGGTCTAAGAATAGTTGATAATTTGCTGGAGTTCACAATTAGCTAGCTTTTCAATGATAGCTTTCAAAGTAGTAAACTTCAAGATAAGAGCAATGTGCAAAGCAAGGAACATAAGAAACATGATTGAATAAATCATCATATGAATGAATGAAACACATCAACACAAAATACTTGCTGAGATAGAAGGGAATAGGTTTACTGACTCAACTACAAAGTAAAAGAAAGGCCCTTCAAAGAGGGAAGCAGGGATTGCAAGTCTCATAAAGAGCTCCCAAAAATTATGATACTTACTAGCTTTCAGCTCTTATTGCCCCTATCATAGGCATCTTTAGGTGATTAAGGTTAAAGTTATCAAAAATGAGGATATGCATTGACAAGTTGTAAGTTGAGAATCTCATGTCCCTTGAATACGAGGGCCGCTCCTCATGCTACTCAAGTTTAGTCACCGGTAAGTTCTTGCCATCGTAAGCATATGTGTATCATAGAGAACCGCCAACGGGGTACCCATTGCCCGATGATACGGAAGAATCCCCATATCAAAATGATAAGGCAAGCAGACAACAAGCATCTCAGCAATCTTCTTATTTACCATGGGAATATGGTGCTTTTTTCTCTCTTTCCTCTTTTCATAATCTCTTTTTTTCTTTCTTTTTCTCTTTTTTTCTCAATATCGGACTCTTTGTTACAAGAAGAATGCTTCATTGATGCTCATTATGGTAACACTGTAGGTTTCCACCATGTCAGCATGGATTAGACCAGCGGCCCAGGCGTTTCTCTAACACACATGCATAACTCAATGGACTTACAAGCTCCCCGTTCATTTCACACCGACGACATCCATAGACAAAAGAACATGATATCAACTAGTTACAAAGTACCAGTGCAATGTTGAAAGCGTTCCCCATGACAGCATGGTTCTGCTAATTCACAACTTACAAAGCGCAAGCATATACGCAACATAGGTGAGCACAATGGTTCAAGTTTATTAAGTGCAAGAAAGTAAAGTGTGCCGTCAAGTTCGTGAGAGCTTTAATCACTATTTTTCACATAACAAGTTTAATTTGGGAGGTAGATAAAACAAGAATTTACTTGGAATAGCAATAATGCTACTAGGTAGGTATGGTGGACACAAATGGCGAAGGTTTTGGTTTAAAGGAGTGGATGCACGAGAAGAATTCCCTCTCAGTACAGGTTTTTGGCTAGCAAGGCTAGGTAGCAAATACAAGAGTTGAAGGAAACAAACAAACATACAAGTGATAAAGACAAACATGCAATATTCCTTGGAAGCACAAAAGATCTTAACTAGAGAATACTAGACTTATGAGCAAATCAAGAAAGAAAGATGATGAAATTATTTTTCTCTAGAGTACTTCTATCTTTTCTTTCAACTCTCAAAAATAGTGTTGCTACTGACCGAGCCAGGTTTGCCAAAACCAACTAAATTAAATCAATGATCCCAGAGTGCTACCAATACTAACAACAAGTTCAATCATATAACCACGAATTGAAAACTAATATAAGCTATGCAAAAGAGTGAATGATAGAACTTCTCATTAATATTCCATAACAGCAACTCACACCAAGGGATACATATCTAACGAGAGAGGGGACACTTCCATAATGCAAACCATACTACATAATAACTCCTCTATTCATGATATGACTATACTAATAAGGTAAAAAGATAGAAGATAGTGATATGATACCGCGGCACTCCCCCAAGCTTGGAACAAACCAAGGGGATGCCAAACCTGATGACGAATTACTCCTTCGGTGGTGGTGGTAATATTTTCTTAGTTAACGTGAGGAAATCTTCCAGCATCTTGCGAAGCCTATTATTCTCCCATTGAAGCATGTCCACCTTCCTCCTCAAGTCTCGGTACTTATCGCAGAACTCCTTAGTGACTCTAGGGCTTCCATTGATGCAGGGCAAGAGACTAAAGGTACCAGCCCCTGCTTGGGGTCTTGGAGATCTTCCTCCATAGGCTCCTTCCCTTTATCCTTAGCAGACACCATTGTGCTTCTAAACTTTCAAAGAGAATGTCCTGGCAGAAACAGATTGAAACAAAAACACGAAGAAAACACGATATACGAACCTCAGGGGATTCGGGGGGTTATATATTACGAAGTTTCATATCAAAAGGAAGGTGCTGGGTGAAAACGGGTCGGAGGCGGAGTCCTGGGTGGCCTCACCACCTGGTGGCGCGGCCAAGGGTGGGCCCGCGCCACAGGGTGGTGTGGGCTACCCCGGCTCCACTTCCGTCCATTTTTCGCTTCGTAGCTTTCCTTATTGACTGAAAACTGCAAAAATATAGTTGGATTGTATTTTTGCGGAACTTTTCTTACCAGAACTGTTACCTAGTTGGAAACGAACTCTGCAGGTCTCTGAATTTGGTATTTAGTGGATCCTTCCAGAGTCACCACTTGAATCATCAATATCTTCATCTTCATACACTTATTACTTGAGTCATAAAACCCTTCTTTTCCTTATTACACCATTATCTCCTCTTCCTGGAAATTTCTTTCACACAAAACTTCACACAGTTCCCATTAGCAACATTAGTATAAGTGAAGTGATAAAACCTTTTGAGTCCAACTTCAACTGAAAACCATTAACACAAAAGCTACTATAGCAACTCCTTCCGAAAACCCAAAAAGAATTCAAAAAGGAAATCGAATAAAGAAGCAAATGCAAGATTGGCAAAATCTGTCAAAACAGACCAGCAGGTAAAGATCAATTTTTTAGAAAATCTTCTGTTGCTCAAATCAAAAAGTGCAAAACTAACGAAAGTTAAATAACAACCTGGGTCAAAAGCACAAAAAATTACAGCTCAATCCTACATACAGATATCTCTCACGAATTTTGACGGTGACGCACAAAAATCTGTTTCGGGACAGCAACTTCCCCAAATCTTACTTCTCTCTCATTAGAGGTTGATCTTGACATAAAAACCAAACAAAACGGATAAGGAGCGGTTATTACCAAAGTAATAACTTCCAAGACTCAAAGAAACAAAAACAAACTGAAAGCAAAAACAAATTGGGTTGTCTCCCATAAACCTCTTTCTTTATAGCCATTAAGATGGGCATGATAATTTTGAAGAAGCTCTCATAGGGATATGAATTGAAGTGAAAGAGAGCATTAAGAAGCAAAAACACACACACATTTAAGTCTAACCCACTTCCTGTGCAAGGGGATTTTGTAAACAAACAAGTTATTGAAACCAGAGGCAACTTGCATAAGAAGGCATAAGAAGCGCAACATAAAAACTTTCAGCATAAAACGAGGAAACTTGATATTATTGAGATGCATACGAACACTTTTCCCTCTCTCATAGTAACTTTCAGTATCATGCATAAACTTAACAATATAGATATCACAAGGACCATCATAACAATGATCACTTATTCTAACAGAAAACACAGGAATACTAGCTCAACACTACTTTGCGAAACAATATTAGAGGTATCCTTACAAAGGATAGGGTGTCCCTCTTTCTCATACTTGGTGACAAAGTCTTTCACATTTGCTATTAGAGGTTTATCAACCATTTGTTTATCAAGTTCAACAGTCTTATTCATACTTTCATTAACCATACTAGCTATCATAGAATGTTCCTTTACCTTGACTGGGAAAGGCATTTTCTCAATGTGAGGTTTAGGTAAAACATGATTAGCAGTATAAACTTCAGTATTTCTTGCAGGAACACTCTTAGCAATATCTTTATAAGGTTCATGATACTTATTCCACTTCTTTTTAGGCACTTCAATGTAGGAAGCAAACGCCTTAAAATAAGAAGCAATAGCTTGAGAGTCTAGACCATAAGCATTTTTAATATTTTGAAAGTCATCAGTTTCCATAAAAGATGCAATGCATTCATAATCATAATTTATACCTGACTTTCTACCTTTGTCATTCTCCCAAGCTTCAGCATTGTCTTGAATACGATCTAGAAGGTCCCATTTAACTTCTTCTTCCATACGAGTGAATGATCCAACACAAGAAGCATCCAATAAATCCTTGTCATGTAGAGGGAGCCTTGCATAAAAGTTATTGGTAATAATATTATTGGGGAGGTCATGAATGGGACATTTGAGCATTAGTAACTTCAATCTCCCCCAAGCTTGAGCTGTACTCTCTCCATCAAGAGGCCAAAAGTTGTATATTTGATTCCGATCTTTATGAATCTCACTAGGAGGATAAAACTTCGAATAAAAGAGAGGCACTATTTCCTCCCATTCCAGAGCTTGACCATTCTTCAGCAGCTTATACCATTCGTCAGTCTTCCTTTCTGTGATAATGAGAATAACTTCTTCTTAACTTGATCTGTAGTAATACCTGCACACTTGAACAACCAGCATACTTCGTGTATAAAGAGTAAATGATCACTGGGATAGACAGTTCCATCCCCAACATAGTAGTTATCCATAACACGATCAATAATTCTTGTAGGTATTTTGAAAACATCTTTCTCAGCAGGTGGTGGCTTATCTACTACCTTAGCAGTGGTAGTAGCATTACCAAATAAGAAACTCAGCGGATTATCCATAACAAAAATAAAGCAACTAGCAGAAGTAAACAATACTCACAGTAGAAGTTTCCTTTACCAGTTCCACTCTCCAATAGCGCTTCACTCCACGGCAACGGCGCCAGAAAATAGTCTTGATGACCCACAAGTATAGGGGGTGTATCGCAGTATTTTCGATAAGTAAGAGTGTCGAACCCAACGAGGGGCAGAAGGTGCTGGCTAGTGGTATGGATCAGGAATTCTCTGCAAATACTTAGCAAACTGGTTTTTAGGGGTTTTTGATAAAGCAAGTAAACAAAGTGCGAGTAAATAAAAGACAGTAGGAATAAATGCAGCAAGTGGCCCAATCCTTTATGCAGCAAAGGACAAGCCGGTTGTATTACTTAAGATGACCAAACGTTCTCGAGGACACATGGGAAGACTGTCAAGTGCTTTCGCTTCATATAGCCGAGTAATCTTCTCTAGCTTGCTAAGTGTTGTGTGGGTGAACCTGTGCTAATGTACCGCCCCATCCAGGACTAATACATACTTGTGATTATACCCCTTGCAAACATCCGTAAGTACAAGAAAGTAATTAAGGTAGAAACCTAACCATAGCTTTAAACTCTAAGACCCTTACGTCCCTTGTGCAATGGTTTTCTAACGGGGGTTCAGGTTTCTGTCACTCCGGCAACCCCTACGATTAGTAGCCAAATACACAATGCATTCCCCTAGGCCCATATAGGTGAAGTGTCATGTAGTCGACGTTCACATGACACCACTAGAAGAAGTACATCACAACTTAAATAATAATCTATTGAATATTTCTCAACATAACTCCACTACTAACAACAAGACTTCTCCCATGTCCTCGAGAACAAAACGAACTACTCACAAGACATCATATGGATCATGATCAGAGATGGAATAATTATGTATAACAATCTGAACATAAACAATAATTCAATGGTTCACTCAATAGCATCAACTACAAAGAGTAATCAACACCGGGAAAGTTTCCCCTATGAACTAATGCGAGATTCAACTCAATTGTCACAGCAATATGGAGATGGTGATGAGGGTGCTGATGGTGATGATGGTGGTGATGATGATCATCCCGATGAAGTCCAGCTTGATGGTGGTGTTGATGGCGACGATCTCCCCTCTCCAGGAAGGAATTCCCCCGGCAGAAATCTGTCTGCCGGAGAGATCTTTCTCTCTCGGTGTTTTCCGCCCCGCAGAGGCGGTGGAATCTTTCTGTGGTCGCTCCCCGAGTCTTAGGGTTTCGGGAGGATGATATACGCCAGAGGGGAGAGGCTGGAGTGGGCCAGGGTGGCCACACCACCTCCTGGCGCGGCCTAGGGCTGCCCACGCCATGGGGTGGTGTGGGCCCCCTGTGGCCCATCTCCACTCCATCTTCTGGCATCCTTAGTCTTCTGAAAAATAGGATTTTTCGTATATTTTCCCGGATTTTATGATCTTCGCGAATTTTGCCTCCAAAGAGCACCTTTTCCATCAGAATCCTGACTGCAGCGGTCCATGCTCCAAAAGTCATCAACCATGCAAAAACAGATGAAATAACATAAGTATCACCTCTCAATACAAAATATATCAATGAATAATAGTGAATTATGACATAGAATAGTGATGCAAAATGGACGTATCAATTCTATCATGTCTTTGTTATTTGTGATCTTGCATGCTTTCCGTTGTTAGTAGCTATCTTGGCCAAGTAGATGCTAGCAACTCCAAGAGTTAGTATTTATGCTCGATAGTGGGTTCATGACTCTGGTAATCTAGGGAAGTGACAGAAATCTCTACGGTACTAGATGTGTTGTTGGTATTAGGGAGAAAACAATAATCCTTTGTTAATAGAACAATCGTATTGTTTACTTTACACGCAATTCGTAATGCAATTATCCGTTGCTTGCAACTTAATACTGGAGGGGGTTCAGATGATAACCTGAACGTGGATTATTAGTCATAGATACAGTTGGATGGCGGTCTATGTATAATGTTGTAATGCCCAATCGAACCTCCAAGGAGTCAAGATGATTAGTATATGCATATTGCTTTCTCGATGTTTGTCAATTGCCCCGTTGTAATTTGTTCACCCAGCATGTTATCTATCTTAAGGAGAGCCACCACTAGTGAACTATGGACCTCGGTCCTTTCTTTTACTATCAATATACAATCAACAGTTTACTGCTTTGTGTTTACTTTCTGCAAACTATTACTTTCTTCCATTCGATACGTTTAATCCTTTGTTGTCAGCAAAACCGGTGAGAATGACAACCTCGTCGCAAGTTGGGACAGAGTTCTGTGGTTGTGTTGTGCAGGTCTCCACGTTGCTGCTGGCACCTGTAGTGCGCCCTACTAAAGTTCAGCTAGTAACACCTTTGGGATGTTTCCTTGTTCCTACTGGATTGATAACCTTGGTTTCATAACTGAGGGAAAACTTGCTGCTGTGCTCATCATACCTTCCTCTTGGGGTTCCCCAACGGGCTCGATATATTTTGGGCTAAGCAGACATCAGCGCAAGAACATTCTGACCCGTGGTAGCACCTCTTTTTTTGCTTCTTTCTACATCATCCATCACAAGATCATACTCAATTGGTTCAGTGCCCAACTATTCTCTTTCCGTCATTGGGACAATTTCCGTTGGGTCGCTAGAACGATCGGTCGCACTTCTGCCAGAAAAACCACCACTGCCATGGCCACTTCCCCTACCTCTAGTAGGGTGACCACCAGATCGGACTGACCAGACAACACGCAAGTTCTTGAAAATTAAAGCTTGCTGAGGATGGATACCATCCCCATGATCTTTATACTCATGACCCATATGACCACAAACTTGACACCAATTTGGGAGTTTTTCATATTTCACCAAGAAGAGTTCTCTCTTATTTGCCCTTATCAGAGATACCATAATTTGAGAGGTTTCCTCACATCCAACTGCACTTTTGCACGATAAAAATTACCTTCAAAGTCGTTTGAAATACCTTCATCTGTCAAGAAAATCCCCACTTTAGAGGTAAGAGATTTCAACATAGGAGCATATCCGATCGGGAGATCATGTATCTATATCCAAATATTAATATAATTGAGCTCAATCGTTGATGGTTTTGTGAACCCATCCCATGGTACAATCACCACCGGATTACCCCTGAAACTCCAAGGGCCTCCATCCATGACCCTCTCCTAGTCGCCAAGGCACTCAAACTGAAAAGAGTGGAGGTTGCCCTCTAGGGTTTTTGTCTTCACATCTCTTACCAGGTCCCAGGCAGACCGCATGTTCTTGTAAAACCAGAAGCTCGAATAATCTCCCTCCATAGCAACCCTAGCAATGGCTAGCCATCGGGTTGCCTCTGATGGTAATTGGTCTTCTTCTTCAAAAACTACGTCATCCTGGTCATCTTCTTCTAGGCCAAGTTGTTTCATAATTGATTCCAGACTTCCATCGCCCCCACTCGGCAAAGCTCTCTCTGGATCCGTCGCCATCCGAGACCAAACTGGCCACCACAGCGGTTCTGAAAGGGCATTTATGCCCTTCCTATTATTTTGATGTTTGGTGACAACACTTGGATAAGTTTAATCGTATGTTAAATATTTCAGGAGATTTCTGATGCTCCCGTGTATATTGCGATTAAGGAAAAGAGTACCACGGGAGTTTGTTTGTGCAGGAAATAGGTCCCAGCCAGTCTGTCCGGCTGAATTCAGCCGGAGTGTCCGCCCTCGGCCGGACTGTCCGGTTGGATCCGACCGGACTGTCTGCCCCTAGGAAGTGGGCATCTTCGATGGACATTTTGTGTCCCTGTTCGGACTCTACCCAGACACTGTCCAGACACTGGCCAGAAACTTGGCCAGGCCGGAGTGTCCGGCTGGTCTCGACCGGAGTGTCCGGCTGGCCCAGACTGTCCGGCTGGTGTTGGCTGGACTGTCCGGGGTAAGTGGCTCCAACGGCTCTAATTCCAGGGGGCCTATATAAAGCCCCCCTTCTTCTACATTGGAAGCTGCTCGTCCACCTCAAGAACTCCAACACCATTTGAGCCACCAAATCCACAAGATCTCCCCACTCAACCATCCAAAGTCATTGATCTTTGGAGAATCGAAGGAGGAGGCCTTGATCTACATCTTCACCAAGAGAGATCTTCATTTCCCCCTCATTCACTTGAGGGCCCCTTGCTTTAGTGTTCCATTGGAAACCCTAGCTTGTGATTTGGTTCTTACTAGCTTGTCTTTGATTGTTTGACAACTAGCTTGTACTTGGGAGCCTCCAATTAAGTTGTGGATGTGTGCCCCGAACTCGTTGTAAAGGTGCCGGCTTCCACCTCGAAGGTTACTGTATAGTGGAAGAGGTGAATCGAACCCATTGGGGTGAGGTTCATCGGAGAACAAGGGAGGCCTCTCATGGCGTTGGTGGTTTGAAATCACCCCTCTCCAAACATAGACGTACTTCCCCTCAAAAGGAAGGAACTATGGGAAATAAATCTTTGTGTCTCTGCGTGCTCCACTTTGGTTACTTCTATCCTTTACCGCACTTTACTTATCTAGTTATTGCTTAGTTGTTGTGCTAGGTTGTCATATAGGTAAATTCACCATAGTTGCATAATCTAGATAATTTACCTTTTATGTCAAGCCCTAAATTGAAAAAGAGTAGAATTTGAAGTAGCATCTATTCACCCCCCCCCCCTCTAGGTGCCCATACGATCCTTTCAATTGGTATCAGAGCCTCAGCTCTTTATTCGGGCTTAACCGCCTAAGAGATTATGGGCAACCCAGATGAGGGAGAAAGTGAGGCTAGCCATTCGGTGACCATGGTAGATCTCAAGAATTTGGAAACAAGCTTGAGCTCTACCTTGGGCAACGAAATCCAACAGTTGTGCCAACTCGTTGAGTAACTTGTTAGGGATAAGCAAACCTCACCTCCTCCCTCTCATGTGGAAACACCACCTAACCCAAAGGCAAATGCTCCGGCTAAGCCTTTGGAGGAAGTGGCGGGGGATGAACATAATTCCACTAACTCCACCACCAAAAAGGGTGATGGGAAGGAAGAGCACCATGCGGTTTCGGGATGGTACTCTCCTGACCCCCCTATCCCTCACCCACATATAAATAATAGAGGTGACCCACCTAAGTTAGCTACACATACTTTTGCTCAATGGAAAGTTTTAATGAAATCTCATGTGCGCAACTCTTGCATTGATTTGTGGAATATTATTGAAGAAGGACTCAAAATTGAAGATCCAACCAACTTGACTAGAAGAGAAGTGGTCAATAGCCAACTCAATGCGACTGCCTTGCACATGATCCAACTTGGAGTGGGGCCAAAGGATTTTCCCCACGTCGAGCACTACAATACCGCCAAGGAAGCTTGGGATGCTCTCATTGAATTGTTTGTTGGCAATGAGAGAATGAGAAGAAATAGATATGATGCCTTAAGTAATGAGGCCAAAGGTTTCTTCGTGAAGGATGGTGAGGATCATGAAGACATGTATCGAAGACTCAAATCCATAACCACCGCTTTCAGGAATATTGGTGCCTCTCACATTGATGATGCTTGGATCAAGAGGAAGTATGTGAGTGCTTCATGCCCTTCAAGCCTACTAACTTGAAGAGTCTCCAAGGGAGACACAACTACCATCTCATGACCTCCAATGAAGTTATGCAAGAGATGGCCACCTTCAAGGTTGCTGCCAAGAATGCCAAAGATGCTTGTGCTCGTGCCATTGGAATGAGTAGTGGTGTCAATCTTGCCTTGAAGGCCAAGGTTGTGGAGTATGATGAAGATGAAGGAAGTGATGAGGGACTTTCAGTGAGCCACCCCGAAGATGTCAAGGTTTCTCATGGTGAATACCTGGCCTTCTATGCAAGAAACTTTTGGAAAGATCCCGCCAAGGCCAAGATGGAAATGCAACGAAGAAGCAACCCCAATGGGAGAAGAGATAATGGGTCCAAGTTGAGAACTTCCTTCAATTGTGGTGACCGCTATCACTTTGTTGCTGCTTGTCCCTATGAGAAAAGAGAAGATCATGGGGGTAAACTTGTGTTGAAGAAGACCTCCAAAGCTCCTTACAAGAAACCCTTCATCAAAAGGAATGCAACCAACAAGAAGACGGGTGAAATTGTCTTGATCACTCATGAAGAATTCTCGTCCGATGATGATGATGAAGAGGAAGAAGAGGAAACATCAAGTGGTGTGGCGGCTCTTGCCACCACTTCTACCCCTACATACTCACTCTTCGACTCTCCTAATGAGAATATCTCCAACAAGAACGTCACTTGCCTTATGGCAAGAGGAACGGAGGTATTGTCATCTTCACATTCCACCTCCTTAATCAATGATGATTTTGATGATGAGTTATCTCTTGAGGTAAAAAAGGAACTAGTTGCTTTTGATGTGTTTATGAACAACTTGCAAGGGGAACACATGAAACATGTTGTGGACCTCTTAAATCAACTTGCACACACACAAGAACTTCTAGATGAGAGATGTAAATTAGGAAGAGAGCACATGATTGAGGTAGAAGCTCTAAATAATGCTCTAGAAGAAGAACAAGAAACTAGAATATCTCTTGAAACTAAACTTAAAGGTCTTGATGAGGCAAATGATCTCATTATTAATAAACTCATAAAGGAACGTGACCATGCTATTGCCAAATATAAAAGGGCTAAAAAGGACAAGATTGAGTTTGATGTTGTTCATGAAAAACTTGCCGAGGACTTTAGGATACTTGACAAGGCTCACAAGGCCTTGGAGAGTGAACTCTTGTTGCTCACAAAGTCTCGTGAAAAGCCTCAAACTCAATTGACTAATATTACTTGACCTAGTACTTTCATTCCCTCTAGTTGTACTAGTATACTTGAAGAAAATGCTAGGTTAAAGGGGGAGCTAGCTAAGGCCACCTTTCCAAAGGGTAACAAGTCAATTGATGACCTCTTGAGTAAGCAAAGGTCAAGTAGTGAAAAAGGGGTCATTGGTTTTGTCTCTAATGGCAAGAAGAAGAACAACAACAAGAAGAACAAGGCCAAGCCCACACAAGGAAAGGACAAGGTCATTGTGGATAGTAAGTCCACGAATGGCAAAACTATGTCTCATGATGATTTTGCGGGAAATGCTAACCCTCACTATGTTTTAATGTGTAATTATTATGGTGATGTGTATGCACAATATGTTGGGTCATATGATGGTTATATTGCGTGGTCTATTTGGGTTTCCAAGACCCTTGTTGCTAACAAAAGAGGACCCATTGAAAAATGGGTACCTAAAAACTAGTTTGATCTTTTGTAGACCTACGCTTCTGGAGGGTCAAAATGGGTGCTTGATAGTGGATGCACAAGTCATATGACCGGAAGTGCATCTAGTGTCAAGGAGTTGAGACCAAATATCTGTGACATATGCTGACAAGTCAAAGTCTAAGGTAATGGGTTTCGACAATGTTGTGGTTGCACACGATATCACTCTTGTGGATGTCATGCTTGTTGAGACCCTTGGCTATAATTTACTTTCAGTCCGTGCTCTTGGAAAGATGGGTTTTGCCGTCTTTATTGATAATGATATTGTGATCCTCTTGTGGAGCAAGTCTCTCAAGGTCGCTTTTGTTGGGTACATCAAAAATGACTTGTATGTGGTGGACTTCTCAGGGAAAACCACTACAAGTCCGATGTGCTTATTCGGAAAGGCCGATGTGGGTTGGCTATGGCATCGCCATCTAGCCCATGTCAACATGAGAACTTTGCAAAGCCTCCACAAGGATGGTCATATTGTTGGACTAAAAGAAAATGTTTGCTTTGCCAAAGATCGTGTTTGCCGGGCATGTGTTGAAGGAAATATGCATGATTCTCCCCACAAGCCAAAGAACTACTTCAAGTCCAAGAGGATCTTGGAGCTCCTTCATGTGGATCTCTTTGGTCCTCCATCTCATGCAAGTCTTGGTGGGAAGAAATATTGCTTGGTGATTGTTGATGACTACTCAAGATACACTTGGGTATATTTCTTCAGGCTGAAAAGTGAGACACAAGAGAACTTCATTGACTTCATCAACATGGCTCAACGCCAACACAATGTCCCGGTATTAACAATAAGAAGTGACAATGGTACCGAGTTCAAGAACTACACATTGAATGGATTTCTTAGTGATGAGGGAATAAAACATCAATATTCCGCTGCATATACCCCTCAACAAAATGGTGTAGCTGAGAGGAAGAACCAGACTCTTATTGATATGGCAAGGACCATGTTGGCAGAATTTAAATCTCCATACAATTTTTGGGCTGAAGCTATCTCCACCGCATGCCATGCATCAAACCGTCTCTACCTCCGCAAAGAATTGATCAAGACTCCATATGAAATCCTTACCGGTAACAAGCCCAACATTTCATACTTCCGGGTGTTCGGTTGTAAGTGTTTCTATCGCATTAAGGGTATTCGTTTTTCCAAGTTTTATTCCAAAGCATTAGAGGGTATTTTTGTTGGTTATGGTCTCGAATCCCACACTTATAGAATCTATGACAAGCTCTCCGGAACTATCATAGAATCTTGTAGTGTGGTGTTCGAAGAATATGATGGTTCCCAAGCAGGGCGTCTTGATGTTTGTGATGTAGATGATGAAATGCCTCAGGATGCCATAGGAAGAATGGGTGCGGGTTTCATCCGTCCTATTGAGGAACCCCTTATGGTGGATCGAGAAGAACTATGCTCTACTCAAG
Organism: Avena eriantha; assembly: GCA_910589775.1. NCBI lineage: Eukaryota > Viridiplantae > Streptophyta > Magnoliopsida > Poales > Poaceae > Avena > Avena eriantha. The sequence goes on from OU342746.1 coordinate 438,263,702, forward strand.
TGGAGCCCTCATCTTCACAACATCATCAAGCTCCTATAGAGGGGGACGATGACGCATGCCAAAGACAAGATGTGAATCCTCAACCTGTTGATCAAGTTGAAACCTCTAGCTAGGAGGTACTTGAGTCTCCATTTGACAGAATGTCCATTGGGGCTAAGGCTATTACACAAGGAAGATCTATAGAAACTGCCATAAGGGAAGCTCAATGCCTGTCTAGAAGTATGCTTGATCAAGACCAAGGTCAATCTTTGCCTCTTGTAGAAGAGAATAATTTCAATGATGATCAAGGTCAAGTTAATGGTCAAGACGAGGACCAAAATGATGAAGTGATCCCCACAAGAAACAACAAGGAGATCGAAACTTGTCGCCAAGCTAGAATGGATAGAATATTTGAATTGAGAGACCACACTCTTAAGAATGTGGTAGGAGATCTAAGAAGAGGGATATCCACTCGAGCTCAACTAAAGAACTTTGGTGAACACCAAGCTCACATTTCCATGGTGGAACCAAAGAAAGTATGGGAAGCTCTTGAAGATTCGGATTGGTTGGATGTAATGCACAAAGAGCTCAACAACTTTGAGAGAAACAAAGTATGGAAGTTAGTTGAAAAGCCAAAAGATTGCCGCAATGTTATAGGAACCAAGTGGATTTTCAAGAACAAGCAAGATGAGCATGGAATTGTGGTGAAGAACAAGGCAAGATTGGTTGCACAAGGGTTCTCTCAAATTGAAGGCATTGACTATGTAGAGATTTATGTACCCGTGGCTCGCCTTGAGTCCATCCGTATCCTTCTTGCTTATGCGGCACATCATAAATTTAAATTACAACAAATGGATGTAGAAAGTGCATTTCTTAATGGTCCATTGCATGAGTTGGTATATGTGAAGAAACCCCCGGGGTTTGAGGATTCCAACTTTCCAAACCACGTCTACAAACTCGATAAGGCACTCTATGGGCTCAAACAAGCCCCACGCACGTGGTATGAGCACCTTAGAGAGTTGTTGTTAGATTGTGGGTTTGAGGTTGGGAAAATTGATCCCACTCTTTTTACTAAGAAGGTCAATGGGGAACTTTTTGTATGCCAAATATATGTAGATGATATTAACTTTGGATCATCTAACAAAGCTTTTAATGATGAATTCTCAAAGCTTATGACTGACAGGTTCAGGATGTCTATGATGGGAGAATTGAGAGTATTTCTTGGTTTTGAGATCAAGCAAGTGAGATGAGGAACATTCTTCAACCAAGCCGAGTATACTCAAGATATGCTCAAAAGATTCAGCATGAAAGATCTAAATGGAGCTCCCACTCCCATGGCAACAAAGACTCATCTTGAACTAAACCCAAATGGTAAAGATGTGGATCAAAAGGTATACCGGTCCATGATTGGCTCTTTGCTTTACCTTTGTGCATCTAGACCTGATATTGTGTTGAGTGTAGATGTGTGTGCAAGATATCAAGCGACTCCTAAAGAAAGCCATTTGATGGCGGTCAAGAGAATCTTTCGATATTTAGTTCATACCCCAAACTATGGTATTTGGTATCCTAGGGACTCAACTTTCTGTCTTTGTGGATACACGGATTCGGATTGGGCTGGTGACAAGGATGATAGGGAATCAACCACCGGGGCTTGCCAATTCCTTGGGAGGTCCTTGGTGTGTTGGTCTTCTAAGAAGCAAAATTGTATATCTCTCTCCACCGCCGAAGACGAGTATGTGGCAGCTGCTAGTGCTTGTACTCAATTGCTATGGATGAGGCAAACTTCAAAGGAATACGGTGTCCATTGTGACAAAGTGCCTCTTCTATGTGATAATGAAAGTGCTATCAAGATTGCCTATAATCTAGTGGATCATACAAGAACAAAGCATATTGAGATTCGTCATCACTTCATTAGAGATCATGTTGCTCGAGGTGATATTGAGCTATCCTATGTGTCAACCAAAGACCAACTTGCCGACATTTTCATGAAGCCACTTGATGAAGCAAGGTTTTGTTATTTGAGGAATGAACTAAATATCCTAGATTCTAGAAGCTTGACTTGATTACCTTGCATACTCACCTATGTCTTGACTCATATTTAGTGTAGGTGCAAGCATGGAGATAGGGGGAGTGCGGTTCTAATACATTGGACTATCCCTCCCCCATAATGCCAACATTAAGAAATTCAATTCTCTTAATATCATCTAGTGATATGTGAGCTTCATTGATGAGTAGTGGCAATGAACCCAAGGATAATTCTTCGCGGTGTCATGCCACAAACTCTTAGATGGTGGCCTCGACCACCGCCCTCTTCATATTTGAAGAGTCGGTTCTTGACTTGTTTGGTTTGGATCTTAATTTGTCATCTTTTGACTATCTATGGTCTCTTGGTTCTTCACAGTACATCTTCTGAATCCCAGGCCTATACTCATCCCTAAACATGCTCCTCTTGCCACACATTTGTCCAACTTTTGTACCTAGAGTTTTCTGGTCGTGGGGGCCGGAATGTCTGCTCTGTACCAACCGGAGAGTCCGTCCGGGCCGGACACTCCGCTTGAGACAGCCCGGACACTCCGGCCGGGCCAGACACTCCGGCTAATTTCGCCTGGACAGTCCGGCCCCAGCGGTTTCAGTCCTGTAAAGGGGGTCGGGGAGAAGTGGACGGGCTCGGCCGGAATGTCCTGCCTGTGTGCGCCAGACTGTCCGGGCCTATCGGAGTCTCTGGCTCGATTTTTCTGGATAGTCCGGGTTTCCTCAACCAGTTTTGATCTGGCATTTCTTTCACTACTACTATGTGCTTTCACCTCCTAGACAAATGTGCTTACCTAGTTGCTACCTTTATACTCTGAATTCACAGGTGGCTCCTGTCCTCGTCACTCTAGGGCCGCTCAAAAAGCTTGTCCTCGCAGGTACCGTGATGAAGAGAATGAGGTTCATATGGATCCCTCCATGGTCAGACAGGCTGCTCGTGACCGTGTTGCTGCTAAGCAAGAGAAGGTCAGAAGACTAAAAAGGGATGAAGCTAAGCGCATGAAGTTTGAGTCCTTAACCACTTTGGTAGATTTGGGCACCGAAGAGTTTGTGGAGATGCGTGTCCAACAATTCTATTCTCTGCAGCGCACTTCTAAGGATGATCACTTCTGGAGAAATGAGCAGGCCCTACTCTTTTCTGAGGTGTTCTCGGCTTTCAGGACTCCTGTGTGTCCCATGCAGTGGTTGAATATTCTGAAGCTCTAAGCACACAAGTAATTTGAGGACGCTCTCTGGGTAACTGAGAAGATGGGCCTGCATACCATCTTTCAAACAAGAGAAGACTACAATATTGAGTTGGTCCAGCAGTTCTATGCCACGGTGGTTTTTGGGGACACTCCTGATATTCCCCTTGAGTGGATCTCTGTCACTACGAGGTGTCGTTCCAGCATGGCTTAGTTTGCCAATCTCCTTGGTGTGCCTTTCAACCCTAGTGCTCACAGTGGTCACCGGATGCATGTGCATGGTCAGGCGTATGACAAGCAGCTATTGGCCCCAATCTACTCTCAGAATGGTGTGGTTGGCCAAACCACCAACATCAAGCTCATCTACAACATCTTGCTCCGCATGTTTCGCCACACTCTCACTCCCAAGGGGGGCAACAAGGATGAGATGAGGGGTGATGAGATCAATCTTATGGCCCATGCCCACTCGGTGTATGTTCGCGGTCCAGCTCACCCAGGTGGTGCCATAGATGTCATGGACTTCATCTATCAGGATATGTACAAGTGCATCACTAACAAGAAGTGTCCTCTATTTTCTCCATATGTGATGAAGCTCATTGTTGCTCAGGCTCCAGTCACTCCACTTCTCTACACTGACCTTGTTGCACACCTTCCTGCCAAGCTTCGGAGGAAGGGTGCCCCCACCTCCAAGGCACCTCGTGGCTACCCCCCTGCTCAGGACATATTTGAGGATGATGAGATATATGCCTCTGATAGTGATGATGGTTCTGGGGAGGTTCCGGAGGCTGTGACCCGTGGCCCTCGCATGAAGCATGCCAGCAATGATTATCGCTTCACCACCTCCAAGGAGGAAGTGCACAAGAAGGTGAAGAAGGCCTCTTGGTGGAAGAAGCTTCTTCTTTGCCAAAACATTGACATTCGCCATGGCCAGTATGATGCATACAAGGCAAACATGAATGTGATGAAGGAGCTCAAGCGGATCAACCAACCCATGGATGTTGATCCTTCTCAGTAGCAGGCGTCTGATGGCACACTTTCCTATGGTCACTAGAGTCAAGGACGTGTGGATTGGTCACTGGAGGATGAGGATGATGAGGATGAGGACGAGGATGAGGAGGAGGATGATGACGATGACTACAATGTCTAGAGTTGGCCTTGGGATGCTTTAGTTGTGCTCTTTTCCCTTTTTGGCATCTCGATGCCAAAGGGGGAGAAGTAGCCCCTTTATTAGGTTCCTACCGGGGATTTGCATGGGTACACGAGCTTCACGTTATTTCGATTTGCCTCTTTGAAGCTTCGTGTCTTTATCCTACTTTTTGAGTACTATGTTGTGTTGAACTCTATGTTGTGTGTTGTGACATGCTTACTTGGTTGTGTTAATGACTATGTTATGCCCATACCTAGCTTATTGTTCTAGTTGTTATTATATATCATGTCATAACTTGTTTAGCTACAAAATCTAGAGAGGATGTAATCCTAGGGTGTGTGATCTTGTATTCAAATGTAAAGATAAAATTGGTCACACATCTAGGGGGGAGCCTCACTATATTTTGTATATCTCATCTTATGAAATTTTGTAGCTATCCTTTTTGCAAATCCTTGGGTTGTCGTCAAACACCAAAAATGGGGAGATTGAAAGGTCATTTATGCCCTTCCTATTATTTTGATGTTTGGTGGCAACACTTGGATAAATTTAATCGTATGTTAAATGTTTCAGGAGATTCCTGCTACTCTCGTGTATATTGCGATTAAGGAAAAGAGCACCATAGGAGTTTGTTTGTGCAGGAAACAGGTCCCAGCCGGACTGTCCGGCTGAATTCAGCCGGAGTGTCCACCCCCGGCCGAACTGTCTGGTTGGATCCGGCCGGACTGTCCACCCCTAGGAAGTGGGCATCTTCGATGGACATTCTGTGTCCCTCTTCGGACTCTACCCAGGCACTGGCCAGGAACTTGGCCAGGCCGGAGTGTCCGGCTGGTCTCGACCGGAGTGTCCGGCTGGCCCGAACTGTCCGGCTGGTGTTGGCCGGACTGTCTAGGGTAAGTGGCTCCAACGGCTCTAATTCCAGGGGGCCTATATAAAGCCCCCCTTCTTCTACATTGGAAGCTGCTCGTCCACCTCAAGAACTCCAACACCATTTGAGCCACCAAATCCACAAGATCTCCCCACTCAACCATCCAAAGTCATTGATCTTTGGAGAATCGAAGGAGGAGGCCTTGATCTACATCTTCACCAAGAGAGATCTTCATTTCCCCCTCATTCACTTGAGGGCCCCTTGCTTTAGTGTTCCATTGGAAACCCTAGCTTGTGATTTGGTTCTTACTAGCTTGTCTTTGATTGTTTGACAACTAGCTTGTACTTGGGAGCCTCCAATTAAGTTGTGGATGTGTGCCCCGAACTCGTTGTAAAGGTGCCAGCTTCCACCTCGAAGGTTGCCGTATAGTGGAAGAGGTGAATCGAACCCGTTGGGGTGAGGTTCATCGGAGAACAAGGGAGGCCTCTCGTGGCGTTGGTGGTTTTAAACCACCCCCTCTCCAAACGTAGACGTACTTCCTCTCAAAAGGAAGGAACTACGGGAAACAAATCCTTGTGTCTCCGTGTGCTCCACTTTGGTTACTTCTATCCTTTACCGTACTTTACTTATCTAGTTATTGCTTAGTTGTTGTGCTAGGTTGTCATATAAGTAAATTCACCATAGTTGCAAAATCTAGAGAATTTACCTTTTATGTCAAACCCTAAATTGAAAAAGAGTAAAATTTGAAGTAGCACCTATTCAACCCCCCCTCTAGGTGCCCATACGATCCTTTCAGGTTCCACCCCGAACTCCCAACGTCTACTGCACACGAGGACCTAGGCCGAGACCTAGGGTTCGCAAGCGAGCAGAGAGAGAGGGATCGGGAAAGCAAGGAGCTCAACGACAGCATCGTAGGGCCGCCGCAAGAGAAAGAAACCCTAATGTGAGGGAACTCTATCTTAACAAAGAATAGAGTACTTTTTCACATGAAGAAATGCTGAAGGCTACGCCGGACACGAAGGCCCGCCCATCTGATATGACCCGGACATTTGTCTAGATTTAGAAATAAGGGCATCTCCACCGGGCTGACCCAAGCGCGTGACTGAAACAGTTAGTTTCAGTCTGTTTGGGTCAGCCCCGCGGTCACTTTGGGGTCGTGGTATGGCCTGTTCGGCCAGCCGCGCCCAGCAGTGCGACCCAAAACGGACAAAATCGGATAGGCCAGCCTAAGAGAGAGGAGAGAGAAGAAGGCATATTGGGGGTTCAGGTTTCTGTCACTCCGGCAACCCCTATGATTAGTAGCCAAATACACAATGCATTCCCCTAGGCCCATATAGGTGAAGTGTCATGTAGTCGACGTTCACATGACACCACTAGAAGAAGTACACCACAACTTAAATAACAATCTATTGAATCTTTCTCAACGCAACTCCACTACTAACAACAAGACTTCTCCCATGTCCTCAAGAACAAAATGAACTACTCACAAGACATCATATGGATCATGATCAGAGATGGAATAATGATGTATAACAATCTAAACATAAACAATAATTCAACGGTTCACTCAATAGCATCAACTACAAAGAGTAATCAACACCGGGAAAGTTTCCCCTATGAACTATGCAAGATTCAACGTAATTGTTACAGCAATATGGAGATGGTGATGAGGGTGCTGATGGTGATGATGGTGGTGATGATGATGACGATCCCGATGAAGTCCAGCTTGATGGTGGTGTTGATGGCGACGATCTCCCCTCTCCGGGAAGGAATTCCCCCGGCAGAAATCTGTTTGCCGGAGAGATCTTTCTCTCTCGGTGTTTTCTGCCCAGCAGAGGCGGCGGAATCTTTCTGTGGTTGCTCCCCGAGTCTTAGGGTTTCGGGAGGTTGATATACGCCAGAGGAGAGAGGCTGGAGTGGGCCAGGGCGGCCACACCACTCCCTGGCGCGGCCTAGGCTTGCCCGCGCCATGGGGTGGTGTGGTCCCCCTGTGGCCCACCTCCACTCCATCTTCTAGCATCCTGAGTCTTCTGGAAAAATAGTATTTTCCGTATATTTTCCCGGATTTTCTGATCTTCGTGAATTTTGCCTCCAAACAGCACCTTTTCCATCAGAATCCTGACTGCAGCGGTCCATGCTCCAAAAGTCATCAACCATGCAAAAATAGATGAAATAACATAAGTATCACCTCTCAAAACAAAATATATCAATGAATAATAGTGAATTAAGACATAGAATAGTGATGCAAAATGGACGTATCAGTGGCATCCCCAAGCTTGAGCTTTAGTCCATCCTTCCTCTCATTACTCATTCCTTCCATACACCTGAAATTTTCCCTTCATACAAAACTTCACACAATCTTTATTAGCAACATTAGTGCACTCAAGATAATAAGTATTTAGGTTCCGTTCTAACACCAATAAAACTTCCATTAAAACACAGGCTACTGTAGCAATTCCCTCAAAAAGCTCAATTCTCCAAAAGAACTCAAAAAAGAACCAACAAGAAGCAAATGCAGAAAATGGCAGAAATCTGTCAAAACAGACCAGCAGGTAAAGACGAATTTTTTCGAAGACCTTATGTTGCTCAAATCAAAAAATGTTGAACTAACGAAAGTTAGATAACAACTTGGGGCAGATGCACAAAAATTCAAGCCTCAAAAGGACGTACAGAGATTTTACACGAATTTTTACGGTGAAGCACAAAAATCTGTTTCGGGACAACAACTTTCCCAATCATTACTTCTCTCTCATTAGAGGTTACTCTTGGCACAAAAGGCAAATAAAAAAGGATAAGGAGCGGTTATTACTGAAGTAATAACTTCTAAGACTCATCTAAAACTTTTGGGTTATCTCCCAATAAGTACTTTTCTTTAATGCCTTTAAGTTAGGCATAAGAAGCAAGAAAGAATCAAGTGTTCTCAAATGAAGAAGCATTAAAACCAAATTTCTTGCCCTTACCTCTCTTACTTTTATTCTTACCCTTTGGGAACTTGTGAATGCTTGGTGGAGAAACAAAGTGCATGGTGCCCTTTTCCACATCTATTATTGCTCCAAGGAGTTTTAATAGGGATCTCCCAAGTGTCATTTGTCCTTTCCCTACACATTCAATAACAAGATAATCAGTAGAGACTATTTTCCCTAGGATCTTTTTAAACACTCCTTCAGGTATTCTAATGGGTAATATTGTGGCATTATTAGCAAGAAAAATTTCTTCTCCTCCTTCAGAAAACCCCCAAAGATTGAAGGATTCATAAATATCTTTGGGCATAAGACAAAATTCAGACATGATATCACAGCGAGCATGAAAAGTTTCATTGTTTATAGCAATCTTTACTGTGGGAAGCCATTCTGAGGGTTCAAAATTTATCGGAGCATAGTTGTGATGCTCCCTAAGCGTATTATAGCAATCTTTCAAACTAGCAGTGCTGGTCTCAAGAGTGTTCAATCTAGCAAATATGTTTGTGAAAGAAATACCAATTTTGCTAGGCAAGTTGTAAGTAAAGACCAACTTCTGTATGGCATTAACAACATCATCCTCATTGCATTGGAGGAAATCTCCTCCCACAATAGCATCTAAAGCATATCTATAGCAAAGAGCAATTCCAAGGTAAAAACTACTAAGGAACAAGCTCTGAGTCATTTTAGGCTCAGTTTTTTTATGTAGATCAGAGATTCTAGACCAAGCTACTTTGAAACTCTCTTCAATTCCTTGTTTAAAAGTGAAAATCATTTCCTCAGGTGACATAGTGATTTGAGCAATGCTTGACATAATGGTAACTTAAGATAGGAACTAATTTTTTGTGTGTTTTCAATAAAAAAGCAAACTAGTAAAGCTAATTTTTGTGTGTTTTTGATAAAGAAACAAGCAAACAAAACAAAAGTAAACTAAGCAAAACAAAAATAGAAAGTAAAGAGATTGGTTATGAGGGACTCCCCTTGTGAAGATGTCCTTGACTCCCCGACAAAGGTGCCAGAAAAATACTAGCTCACTCGTGTACTAACGAGCTCGTTGGGGAACCCCAAGAGGAAGGTATGGTGAGCACAGCAGTTATGAACCAAGGTTATCAATCCAGTAGGAGCAAGGAAACACTTCCAAGGTATTGCTAGCTGGACTTTGGCAGGGCGCACTACCGGCACCAGCAGCAACGTGGAAACCTGCTCATGAAATCATTGTTGTTGGTGCTAGTGAAGTCATAGAACTTAGTATTTTCCAGAGTAGTCATTTTTTTGTGTTTTTAATAAAGAAAGCAAACTAGTAAAACTATTTTGTGTGTGTTTTTGATAAAGAAACAAGCAAACAAAGCAAAAGTAAAGTAAGCAAAACAAAAATAACAAAGTAAAGAGATTGGTTATGAGGGACTCCCCTTGTGAAGATGTCCTTAACTCCCCGGCGACGGTGCCAAAAAAAGCTTTGATGGCCCAAGATATCTCGAGCTTGTTGGAGAACCCCAAGAGGAAGGTATGATTAGCACAGCAACAAGTTTTCCCCCAGTTATGAAACCAAGGTTTAATCGAACCAGTAGGAGCAAGGAAACACCCCAAAGGTGTTGCTAGCTGAACTTTGACAGGGCGCACTACCGGTGCCAGCAGCAACGCGGAGACCTGCACAACACAACCACAGAACTCTGTCCCCAACTTGCGATGAGGTTCTCAATCTCACCGGTTTTGCTGAAAACAAAGGATTAAACGTATCGAATGGAAGGAAGTAATAGTTTGTAGAAAGTAAACACAAAACAGTAAACAGTTGATTGTAGATTGAAAGTAAAAGAAAGGACAGGGGTCCATAGTTCACTAGAGGTGGCTCTCCTTAAGATAGATAACATGTTGGGTGAACAAATTACAATGGGGCAATTGAAAAACATCGACAAATCATAAAAGCATATACTACTCATCTTAACTCCTTTGAGATTTGATTGGGCATTATAACATTATACATAGATCGCCATCCAACTGCATCTATGACTAATAATCCACCTTCAGGTTATCATCCGAACCCCATCCAGTATTAAGTTGCAAGCAATGGATAATTGCATTACGAATTGCGTGTAAGGTAAATAATACGATTGTTCTATGAACAAAGGATTGTTGTTTTCCCCCTAGTAGCAACAACACATCTAGTACCTTAGAGATTTCTGTCACTTCCCCAGATTACCAGAGGCATGAACCCACTATCGAACATAAATACTAACTCTTGGAGTTGCTAGCATCTACTTGGCCAAGATAGCTACTAACAACGGAAAGCATGCAAGATCACAAATAACAAAGACATGATAGAATCAATAATCAATCTGAAATAGCATCTCAATATCCATCGGATCCCCACAAACACAACATGCAGAATTACAAATAGATGATCTTGATCATGAACGGAGCTCACAAGATCTAGACATGAAAGCACAAAGGAGGAGAACCAGCCATCTAGCTACTACATGGACCCGTAGTCCAGAGATGAACTACTCACGCATCACACCGGAGGCGTGCATGATGATGAAGAAGGCCTCCAGGGTGAATTCCCCTCTCCGGTAGGGTGCCAGGAAGAGCTTCAGATCCCTCCCGATCTAGGGATGGAGATGACGGCGGCTACAGACTCTTTCGTGGAATTTTGATCGGGTACTTAGGGTTTCCGTATCAGAGGCAACATATAGGCGGAAGGAGAGGCTGAGGGGGTGCCTAGGCTGGCCACACCACCCCTTGGCGTGTGCCAAGCCTGGTCGCGCAGCCAGGTGGTGTGGCCGCCCTCTGGCCCTTCTCCGTCTCGTATTCTGGCTCCGGGTGTCCCCCGGTAAAATAATGACTTTGGCTTTTGTCCCGTCCAATTCCGAGAATATTCATTTTTTGATTTTCCTAGAACCAAAAATAGTAGAAAACAGGCAGCTGACACTATGGCTCTTATTAATAGGTTAGTCCAAGAAATCATATGAAAAGTACTCCAAAGTGTGGACAAAACATAAGAAAGTAGATAAAACCAAGCATGGAACATCAAAAAACATAAGAAAGTAGATAAAACCAAGCAATGTACCAGCAGACAATGAGCATCTGAGCAATCTTCTTATTTACCATGGGAAAATGGTGCTTTTTTCTTTCTTTCCTCTTCTCTCATATCTCTTTTTTCTCAATAGATATCTCTCTTTTTTTCATAAGAAGAATGCTTCATAGATACTCATTATGGTTACGTTGCATGTTTCCACCATGATTAGGCATGGATTAGACCGGCGGCCCATGCGTTTCGCTAACACACATACATAACTCCATGGACTTACAAGCTCCCCTTTTATTTCACACCGACGACATCCGTAAACAAAAGAGCATGATATCAACTGGGTATATATTTACAGGTGTTGAAAACGTTCCTAGTGACAGCACGGTTCTGCTAATCTCCAGCCTATAATTTGCAAGCATATAACTTTCATGGACAGTCATAGTGGTTCAGGTTTATTAAGTGCAAGAAATAAAGTGTGTCATCAAGTTCGTGAGAGCTTTACTACCTAAATTTCTCATAACAAGCAAACATTTTATTTGGAAGAAAACTAGGCATATTGAATATGCACGGAATAGCAAATGATGCTAATAGGTAGGTATGGTGGACACTTTTCGCAATATTGGTTTTAGGGAATTGGAAACACGAGTAGAGCTCATACTCAGTGCAAGTGAAGGCTAGCAATAGTAAGGGAGCGACAAACGAGAGAGTAATAACTGTCATAATCATGCTTGCAACAAAACAGGACAAATCATGGCATGAAAGTGATTCAAGACCCCTGAGGCAAAATAATTCATCGAGGCTTAACTGATTATTGTTTCAGCCATATGCATGCATGAGCATGTGCCAAGTTAATTCAAGTGAGACATTCAGAGGAGGATACCATAGTGTCATACCAAGTTATGAATAGAGCAATGCAAGCAAACATTCATATGACATGCTACAAACTATTAGCAAGCTGGAGCTAATCATAAGAATGCAAGAACTACTAAGCATCCATAAATAACATACACCCTATATGAACAGATTAAGCATGCCCACAATGATGAGTATATGTACAAAAATGAAAACAGATAGAGTTTGTTACTAGCCTCTTACCACACCTCAAGTTGTCATTAATCCTCATTATTGTCCTTCACTTGTGTAGCTTGAATAATAACATGAAACCAAATTCCACTAAGTACGGCCGAACCCTGCAACAAACTTCACAAAACCAAAGAAGAAGAACAAATATTTTTGGTGTTTTTTATTTTTAAAAGCAAGAACCAAAAGGAAGAACAAGCAAAGCAAAATCTTTTTGGGTTTTTCGAATAATTAAGGCAAAGCCAAAAGGAAGAAGCAAACCAAAGCAAAAAGAAAACGAAGCAAACAAAGAGAAACAAGGAAAATATTTTTGGTATTTTTGTGTTTTAGAAAGCGAAAGTAAAGAAAGAACGAAAACTAAAAAGAGAATGAAGCATGGATATACAAAGTACCGACTAAACATGATATGTAGATGAGTGTGATATCGGTGTACCTCACCCCAAGCTTAGGCTTTTGGCCTAAGTGGGTATAAGCCCCAACGCGAGTAAGGGTTCCAAGCAGGCGGGTCATTGTAAGAATGATCATGGTTAGGCCCTTGGGAAGAAGAAGAAGCTCCCCAATCATAGGTAGGCTGCTAATATGAAGACTCCCCCTCATTCGAGGGCTGGACCGAATCATCTGTAACCTCCCTTCCAGTATCCTGCTCTTGTTGAGAGAGCTCCCCTAGGTATGCGTCGAGTTCTTCCTCGGTGAGTGACCATCCTACCTTGGTATCAAGGTTAAACAAAACAAGTACAGGCAACAGAACAAATCGCTCGGACTTACTCCTTCTCCAACCAGCCTTGAGAAAGGTTATTTCATAACACAAATCACTCAAATTAGGCCAAGAAGAAACAAACTTATGTTGTATCATGGAATTAAGGTCAAGCCTCTCTATGGGAAACTATAGGTCTAGATGATGAGGCACTACACCATGCGAAGCTAATAAACAAGAGGCAATGAGGCCTCCACAAATTCCACCTTTCTCGCGGTTAGCAGCAAGATGGAAAGCTATCAAGGCACCCAAATTATAAGTCCTATCTCGTTTTAAAGTAGCTGAGATGAATGATAGATCATATGAGGATAACTTATTATTTTTCCTAGCGAGAACACGCTTGGCAATAAAGTAAGCAAAGTAGCGAATAAACGGGAGATAAATGTTACAGATTTTCCCACTCTCCTTTGAGAAGCTGCTCCCTTGGCAAATCTCTGCATACAAGTCCATGAGTGGTGTAGGTTGCTCTTTAATCCTTCCACACGATCCCCACTGAGTTACCTTAATAGCTTCACAAAAGTCATCAAGAGGAAGGTCGACAGCTATATTGTAAATTTTGTAGTGAACCATGGGGTTAGGAAAAGAGCAACTAAATCGAAAGTCCTACACCACAGACATAGTTAGTTTTACAAATTGATAAGGTTCATCTTCCACAAAATGCTCCAATCCTGCATTAGCAATTAAAGTATGGAAATCCTGAGAAATTCCTGCAGCCCTCATGAATTCGGGGCATGGATAGATGGAAGGAAAAACTTCCTTCTCTCGGTGAACCTTCATAACCTTAGTCACCCTTAGTTCATGCTGGTTGAGTTGGTGTTCATTCGTCTTCTTTTTTGAAATTTAGGACAACCATCATACAAGTGATTGCAAAGTGAATACATAATGAAGGAAACTACTCATAGGGACTTGTAAGAGGCCTAAATATGCATCAAAACAATATCGCTAAGCATTAAACAAGCTTACAAGCTCTCATAACCTGTCACCTACAGTAGTAAAATACTCAAGTTATAAACCACTAAACACAAATCTACTTGGACAAGCGGAGGAGTCACATACCAGAGAACAAATGCTCCAAATTTCAGCAGCAAAGATGGGCTGAGCAAGGAGATCGAAAAATCATGGACAAGAACAGCAAGAACACGATTTCGAGCAAAGAGCTGGTGTTTTCTCGGGAGAGAGAAGACAGTGGGAAGTGAGAGAGTGAGTGGAGGGCCAGGGGTGGCCCACACCATGGCTAGGCACGCCCCTGGGGTGGCCGCGCCACCAGGTGGTGTGCCTGCCTGGTGCCCCCTAGTACTCTCCAGGTACTCCACTGCCCCTTTTTTCATGTAAAAATTTAATATAAATTTTCTGGAATTTTTCGAGACACTTTATTTTTTAGCAATTTTCAGGTATTGAAGAATGATTTTCTGACAGAAAGAAGTTTCCGGAATGATGCAATGACAAAACAAAGCTAAAACTTCAGAAGTTCTAAGACACTCTAATATACAAGCAACTAACAACAGAAAAGTAAACTAAACGAAAACAAAAACTAAAATGGATAAAATAAAAGTAAGCAAAGATAATCATGGTGAAAACATTGTTTTGTTCATTAAAATCCCTTTGTTAACAAGGTTGATCAGGTCTTGTTACCAGAACAATTTTATATGAAACAAAACTTTGAATTCCACTAATGATTATGTTACCTTAACCTTGATAGCAATAGTCCCAATCATAATAGTTTCATATTTTTCTCGTGGTATGGGACAATATATTTCTCCAACTTGGATGCCCTCAACATGTTCAATTGAATTTAGGCCATAAGTCCTATCAATCTTCTTGGGGAAATAGACAGTATGCTCCTTGTCATTAACATTAAAAGTCACCTTTCCTTGATTACAATTAATAACAACTCCTGCAGTATTAAGAAAATGTCTCCCAAGAATAATAGACATATTATCATCTTTAGGCATTTCAAGCACAACGAAATCAGTTAATATCAAGCAATTATGAGCCACTTGAACAGGTACATCCTCATATATACCAACAGGAATAGTAGTAGATTTATCAGCCATTTGCAAAGATATATCAGTTGGTATTAGTTTTTCAAGTTGAAGTCTCTTATAGAGATAAAAAGGCATAACACTAACTCCTGCTCCCAAATCACACAAAGCAGTTCTAACATAACTATATTTAATAGAGCAAGGAATAGTTAGAATCCCTGGGTCTCCAAGTTTCTTAGGAACCTTACCATTAAAGGAATAATTAGCAAGCAAAGTAGAAATTTCTTTATTAGGGATCTTCCTTTTATTCGAAACAATATCCTTCATATACTTTGAATAAGGAGGCAATTTAATAGCATCAGTCAAAGGAATTTGCAAGAATAAAGGTTTCATCCATTCACAAAACTTGTTATAGTGTTCATCTTCCTTTGACTTGTGTTTCTTATTAGGGAAAGGCATAGGTTTTTGGACCCAAGGCTCTCTTTCACTACCATGTTTCTTAGCAACAAAATCTTATTTAGTGTATTTAGTATTCTTAGTGTGCCTTTCAGGTTCTTCTTCAACTTTTTATTTATCAGGAGCATAATTTTCTTCATTACCACTTTCAGTTTCAGCATCAGAGACAGATATACTATTAGGATCTTTAGCAAGTTCAGAAGGTTCTACAATTGTTTTATGTTTCTTTTTTCTTTTCTTAGGAGTAGTACCACTATTTTCAGCTTGTTGAGAATCCTGCTCAATTCTTTTAGGATGCCTCTCAGGATATAGAGGATTCTGGGTAGCAGCACCACTTCTAGTTCTAATTTCATAAGCATGTTTTTCTTTAGCAGCATTAACTAGCAAGTCTTTTTGTACCTTAATAAGCTGATAAATTTGAGTCTGAACCATTTGAAAATGTTTAACAAACATTTTAACATCATTAGAGATTCTTTCCCACAATATCT
The DNA here is from genome assembly GCA_910589775.1 of Avena eriantha. Lineage (NCBI taxonomy): Eukaryota > Viridiplantae > Streptophyta > Magnoliopsida > Poales > Poaceae > Avena > Avena eriantha. The sequence continues at coordinate 438,279,650 of OU342746.1, forward strand.
TTTAACTCAACAATAGCTCTAGAGTTTTCCATTAAATGATTTTGCACACTTTTATTGAAATTATCTTGTTTAACAATAAAAACACCAAATTCTTCTAAGCATTGATCAGGAGGTTTAGAGTAAGGAATATCACCTTCATCAAAATGTTGGAGAGAGTGTACCTCAATAGTGGATGAGTGGGATATTGGCTTACATAATTCTTCTATAGGAGGTAAATTCTTGACGTCTACAGCTTTAATTCCCTTCTCCTTAAGACATTTCTTAGCTTCCTTCATCACTTCATCATTAAGTTCAATAACTCCCCTCTTCTTTGGGAAGGTACTAATCAAGCAATCAGGGCTATCAATAGATCCAGAAGGTAAATTATTAAACCAAGTTTTAGCTTCTCCTTTCAGCAAAAAAGGGAAAATTTTAGCAACAAAGTAGGTGCACATCTTAATATCATCAGAAAACAGGCCACTCATGGGAGCAAGCTCAGTCATATGTGCTACATCACTTCCATTCTTAGTCCCACAAAAAGGTTCTTTCTCAACAATAGTTATGTAAGATAAATCAAGAGAGAAATAATTTGGGTTTTATAGTACGCCTCTTAAGGAGACTCTTAATAGCACTCCTATCATGGGTGTTTTGACATTCTTTAATAAATTCATCAGTCATCTCTATATAACCGTCTTCAATGTCATAGCTTTCTCTAGACTCAGGTGAACTAACAGGTGTAGTAATGTCTTCATTACGAGTTTCAGTATTTCCAGCTACAGTTCTAGCAATCGTAGCATCTAGGAAAGAACCTAATGAACCAGTCTTATCAAGCATAGTAGAAGCAACGTCATAAGTATCAGAAGTTTCAGATTCAGCAGTAGTAGCAGTATGTGTAGCATGTGTATGTGGTGGTGTAAGGAACTTACTCATAACAGATGGTGAATCAAGAGCAACAGAGGTGTTCAGAACCGTACCTCTCCTTGTAGTGGATGGTAAAATAGGAACCTTGCCATCACGAGACTTACCCATGATGGATGGATGGCAACAAACAATAGTGATTCCAAGTGAACTTGATAAATAAAGCTATGCTCCTCGGCAATGGCGCCAGAAAATAGTCTTGATGACCCACAAGTATAGGGGGTGAATCGCAGTATTTTCGAGGGAAGTGAAACCCAATTTATTGATTCGACACAAGGGAAGCTAAAGAATATTTATAAGCCTTAACAACTGAGTTGTTAATTCAGCTGCACATGGAAACAATCTTGCTCACATCAGTTTATCAGTAGCAACAGTTTCGTAGTAGTAATAGCAAAGTAATAGCTGTAGTAAAAGTACAGACAGTAGTAACAATTGCAGTAAACAGCAGGATTAAAGTGTGTAGGCATAGGGATGGATGGACGGGCATTGCATGGACAAGATAATTCATATGACAATCAAGACATAGGGCATTTGCAGATAAATAAGATAAAGCATCAAAGTACTAGATAATCATACGCATGTGTTTCATATATAGTCATACGTGCTCGCAATGATAACTTGCACAACATCTTTTATCCCGCCACCCCGTTTGCAACGGGGCCTCAAGGGAACTACTGGCATAAGGTGCTCCTTTTAATAGAGCATCGGAGCAAAGCATTGACACTCCGTGAATACATGTGATCCTCACATCAAAGTCATTCCCTCCGGTTATCCCGATTCTGTCACTTCGGGGCCTTTGGTTCCGGACAACAATATGTGTATACAACTTGCAGGTAAGACCATAAACAATACTATCATAATGAATCAATAACATGTTCAGATCTGAAATCATGGCACTCGGGCCCTAGTGACAAGCATTAAGCATAACAAGTTGCAACAAAGTCAAAAAACACTAATAATATATACTAGCCACCATGTCATAACAATCTGATGCCATTACATGAACGATCTCATCCAATCCCTACCATCCCCATAGCCTACATCGGGAGATTACTCACTCATAGATGGGGGAAACATGGATGGTCGATGGAGAAGCGATGGTGATGATGATGGCGATGATCTCCTCCAATTCCCCGTCCCAGCAGAGTGCCAGAACGGAGTTTCTGGTTCCAAATCGCGGAATCTGGTGGTGGCGGCGCAACAGACTCTTTCTGAAAAACGTCGAACCCTCCTTGGTTTTTAGGTCAAGAGGCAACTTATAGGCGAAGAGGGAGGCCGAGGGGGTGACCGAGGCGGCCACACCACCTCCAGGCGTGGCCTGGCCTGGCCCGCGCGGCCAGGTGGTGTGGGCCCCTCGTGGCCCTCCTCCGTCTCGTCTTCTGGCTCCGTGCGTCTTCTGGTGAAATAGGATTTTTGGCATATTTTTCGGATTTTTTCCTGATAGTTGATTTCCTGCACAAAAACTAGACACCAAGGTAATTATGCTGAAAACAGCGTCAATCCGTGTTAGTTGTATCCAAATCACATAAGTTTAGAGGAAAAACAATAGCAAAAGTGTTCGGAAAACTAGATACGTTTTGGACGTATCACAAAGCTATTCGTATCAGGCATATCTGAGTGTATTACAACTGAAAATTTTCACGCGCTAATACTTGAATATGTAGGTGCACCTGACCAACAAGTTGCAGAACATGTTTATTGTTCACTCGTGAAATCAAAGGATATTCTGATGCATTAAAAATTAAAGAGTTGATTTCTAAATTATGTATGTAAGTCACAATTATTTTAATGTTGCAAAATGTAGAGCTTATCACTAAATTATGCTTGTAGTCACAGTGATAGTAACAAATTGTAGACCTCATCTCTGAAGCAAAACTGCATTTACTCAACTTCAATGTGAAGACTCTTTTTTACATGTATATCTTATTTATATTAGGTGAACCTATTTTTTAAGGTCTTTGAGTTATGGTATTGTAATTTAGAAGTGATGAATCTTTTCGTTATTGTTAGCCAATGTCTGTTATCATCATACATATCCGTAGGCTTTAGACAATCAAGTTTTCTTCTTTAATTATAAAGGGTGAACCTTTTTTGCTAGCGTCTTATATATATTTATATACAAAGTGCCCAAAATAAGAAATATTGGACCAAGCAACCAAACACGTCCTAAATATCTACTTCCGAAAACTAATCCCTCGACAATTTCCCACCTCAAAACTCGCATTCCCTTTCCCTAAAACTAGAGAAAATGACGCAAAACTATCATATTTGGGGGTAGCGTTGTCATATATACCAACTTTGGCTTTTTTGTCGGAAAACTACCAACATTGGGGTAGGTGTGTGACACATAGCACTGATTGTTCAGTTTAACCATGTTAAACCGTTTTCTGACCATTCGGACCCACCTGTCAGGTCTACGTGGCAAAAACAAATCACTGGTTGATGACAATTTTATAAAATGGACCTTCAAAAAATAATGTTTTCCTAATTACCACAAGGTAAAAAATCCCAATCCATTCCTCGGGTCAACCCCGCTCCATGGCTGTCGGAGTGTGGGGCCACGCCAAGGAGCCCGGCTGCCGGCGCGAGGGAGGACAGAAGGAGGGCAACGAGGGGCCAGCTGGGCTGGCACCAATTGCCGTAGAGGGGCACCGTCATGTCCGGCGGTGGAGCTGCGCATGTGAGGTCCGGCAGGGGTCGCACGGCGAGCTCTGGTGCGGCGCGAGCGCAGGTGAGGTCTGGCAGGGGCAATGCGGTACGATAGAGGCGCGCGCGAGGTCCGACATTGGCGGCGCGACGAGCTCCGATGCACGGGCGAGGGTGAGGTCCGGCAGGGGCGGCGTGGCGAGCTCTGGTGAGGCGCCGGCGCGGGCTAGGTCCGGCAGGGGAGACACCGGCCTCGGTCTGGCATCTGCGCGCTCATGGCCAGCGTGCCGCTACAACCGTTGACCGGAGCGAGCCCCAAGAGCTGGTGGAGGTGCAAGGGGGCGAGGGGAGCACCGGGCCGCCATCGACCGTGTGCTCCTGGCTGAGACGTACAAGATCCGCCTGCCTGCTTACCGGCGCGACCATGCGCGCACGTGAGAAGAAGCGCCGGCGGGGCTACAGCTTGGCCACACAAGGGACTAGATATTTTTTCCCTCTTCCTCCTTGGGCCCGCTAGTCAGTCCTAATCTTTGCCACATAGACCGACAGGTGGGCCCGAATGGTCAGAGAACGGTTTAATGTGGTTAAACTAAACAATCAGTGCCCAAATGTTTGTAGTTTTCCGACAAAAAAACAAAGTCGATAGTTATATAACAACGCTGCCCAAATGTGGTAGTTTCTCGTCATTTTCTCCTAAAACTACCAAACACGCTGCCAGAACCGTGGGCCGAGCCGAGTGCTTGAAACTGTGGGCCGAAAGACAACGTCACCGAGACTAGAAAAAGAGAAAGTGCTAGTTGCAACCTCGGTCCCACATGTCATTCTAACGAAGTTTGAATCTGGCCGTTCCATCAGACAGCGCACACCCCCACCAGTATCCAGCAGTAGACTACTCCAATCACAACTTCCACGCGAGGCCGCTCGCACTCTCTGGACCACGCGAGATCCGACGGGCCAAGAACCATCTTCCCATCGGATCCGACGGCTCCGAAGCCCACCGGGCAACCCACGCCACGCTGCCCACGCCGCCATCTTCCCCCCTCTCCGTCGGGTTCCCCCCCTTCAAATTTGCATCGCGTCGATTTCACGCGCCGCTTCCCCCAAATCGAACCCCCACCCTCCCACTCCCACTCCTCCCCTGACGCATAAATACAAAATCCCAAACCCAGACCCAGCCCAAACCCTAACCCTAGCAACCCGGAGAGAAGAGAGAGAGAGCGAGAGAGAGAGAGAGAGAGATGGCGCGGGCAAGGGGCAAGAAGCGCGCTGCGGCTGCGGACGCCGGTGGCTCTAGCCAGACGGAGCCGGCGGCGCGGGGGCGGCCGAAGGGCGCCAAGACGGAGCCCAAGCCCAAGCCCGAGCCGGAGTACTTCCCCGAGCAGCGGAATCTGGTGAGAACACACCTCCTGCATATCCTGCCCGTGTTGCATTCTTCCGTTCTCTAGATCTTCGTATCGCCGAGTAGGGTCGGGCTAGATGGGTTTGGTTCGATTTAGCGTGTGGACTGTGCGGTGCGGGATTGGTGGCATTTGGTACGGGCATGTTTCCGCGTCTCTGATATTGGCTAAAGTGTAGGCTATGAGCTGAATGATTTGTCCTCTACACATGTTTGACAGATGTGCTATGTATGGTTTGCAAGTTTCTAAAATAACGTTTCCTCTGGTCAGTGATGGAAGGGGAAATTGTTTATTTAGCTAAAAGTTCACTAGCCTTGGATCATGTAACCAAACTTGATTGTTCATTGGTAAAATATCCAATAGGGGCGTCAATGTAAAATTGTTTTCACAGTCGTCTCCTCTAATGGTAGCAGCATAACAAATACAATATTCCTCATGAATAATGAGACGGAACAGAGATGATACAAAACGTTTGCTGGGCCAAGTTCAGTCGACTAGAGAAGAAACCCCGCCGGATAAGCTTACACCTGATCGTTTGCATCTGCCGGTGTGGCTCCTGGTGGCAGATAAATCACAATGCTGTCTGCCCGGGAGCGCCGCTGCCGCTGCTGACTGTCTGCCATCAAAGCCCCCCGCTCGTGAGCAACGGTGTTGGCGGCGTCCAGAGCACTGTCCGCCCATATATCGCTGATTGATTTTTATTTCTGCTACTTTTGATGCTGCCGTAGCTCCCATAATTCATGCATGTTGACTGGTGACTTTGCGACTTGATCAATATTGCTGAGCCTGAGGTGCAACGGCAGTGCTAATCGACTTCTGTTCGTGTTCTAATGGCAGTTCTAATTTTTGCTAGAAATTGGCTGGTCAACAGCTGCATGCATATTCACATGTGCAAAAGATAGTATACAATTGGACAGATGTGTTGTTGACTGCTTGATCAAAACATACTAAGGGCAAAGTAGTATTTTCCTTGAATGGACAATTAAATGGGTAAATTTGTTTAGTTTACAGAAAACCCCCTTTTGGAAAATTACCTTTTGTGGGTATTTTACCAATGGACAGTCAACTTTGGGTACATGATCCAAGGCGAGTGAACTTTTGGGTAAATAACCAATTTTCCCGTGATAAAAAGACGTTCCACTGCAACTCCACAGTTTAATTTTTCACTGGAATGCCCATTTTTTCGAAGTTGCATTATAATTTGGCTTATTTGGCTCCACCCATTAGATTTTTCAGTTGAACCAAGGGTGTACACTTTGTGCCCTTGTTTGTAGCCTTGCTATCTCAGGATTGGTGCATATTGTCTAATGGTCTATTACTGTGTTCAGGAGGATCTCTGGTTGTCAGCTTTTCCTATTGGGACTGAGGTCTGTGTGCATTCCTATCCTTGTTTTTTATCACACGTCAATGTGCATAAAACTTTTCTGTCATGCATATTTGGCCTTACTTCAATGTTTCCTTGTTTCTGGTCCTGTTGTCTGCAGTGGGAAAATATTGATAAGATAAAGGAGTTCAATTGGAACTTTGAAAATTTAGAGGTATGCTGGTCACATAATCTTCAAAGTTTTCCTTCTCTTGTTTAAAAAAAGGTTTCCTTCTAAAGTGAAGTTTCCTTACATTGTATTGAATGCTTTATTGTTGGTGAACAGAAAGCTCTAGAAGAAGGGGGGAAGCTTTATGGGAAGACAGTTTATGTATTCGGCAGCACTGAGCGTAAATATTCTTATTCTTATGCCACCCTTGAAGTTGTATTCTCAGCCCATTGAGGTGTTGGTAATATTTTAGCATTGGCAGTAAACTGGTGCCATCAGTTTTATCAATGATCATCTGGGAATTCGATAATTATACTTTAGAGCTACTGTTGAACATCTATTAATACTGAAATGTTCTCTAAGCATCCTAGTAGCCCTATGGTCTTATATTATTGGTCTAATGGGCTTATTTTTGTTGGTATGCAGCTCAACTATTGGATGTTAATGGTGAATCGAAGATAGTACTTATTCCTATAGTAGTTGCTGTAAGTTTACATCCATTATCTTTTCTCTGTATTTATTATGTTTGCTATCTTATTTTATGTTCTAGAATGCAGCGATAGAAAAAATGCAATAGTTAATTCTCTCTGTTTTACATTGTATCGAGTTGTATGTTTTTCTTATGATTTCACCAGCCATATTATATTTAATATTAATGCATTACATAAAACATGTAGTATGTTCATATGTACATAAAGATAAAAGCGAACAACTACACTGGATGATGAATGCATGAGGATCTTCGATGATTAAAAAATTCAAGTTATATTTCTGAGAAATCAAGGAATAAATGGTTAGGAGCCCCATTAATCTTGCCATTAATGTTACTGGGGTGACTTTTACTAAGGGGCTAAAACCCTCACTGGTCTGGATTCTGCTATAAGGACACCATCTACCTCTGATATGAATTTATCTTCCTATAATGCTGTTTGTGACTTTTTCTGCCTGGGGTTCCCTTTTTCCTCCTACAATATAAGCTATGAAAATGCAAATTACATGTTCTTGCCACACTATTTTGTTGATGGTATTAAACCCACATTTCAGAGGAATTTTTTTCTTTGTGTATCTGTAACTTGAGATTGCTTTATTGCTTTACTTGCTTAAGATCTGATAACGTTCTTGATTATTCGCTGGTTGATGGATCTATTTGGCTCTTGAATTTCTTATTCTGTTGTACAGGTTGACTGCCCTTTCCCTCCATCGGATAAAATTGGTATAAATTCCGTCCAAAGGGAAAGTGAGGAAATTGTCCCAATGAGGGCAATGAAGATGGCATGGGTGCCCTATGTTCCCCTAGAGGACCGGTACATCCATCCTACTTATTTTAGCTATATTTCTTATTTTCTACTTTGGGCAACTATATTGTTACCTCCCTCCCCCATCTTTACAAATGTAGTTTTTTGTTTCTTTACTTTGCTCCTGCTTTGTCTACAGGCTCAGCAGGATGGAAAGTTTGAAAACTAAAATATTCACTCTTGGCTGCACCCAACGAAGGTCAGTTTTATTCCTGCTATATTAGTATATCAACTATTCATGGTTGAGGGTTTATAGTTCTGTTGCTCCCAGTTATTTATTCATGGGGAATGCTGCCACCCAGTAAATGCTCCCATGTGTAAAATGTTTATTTTCCTGACTTGTTCCAGCATCCTAAATTTTTTTATATGGCAGGTCTGCGCTGAAGCATCTCAAAACGGAGCGAGTCAAGAAGTTTGACTACTGCATGCCATGTAAGCTGGATTGGGATTGTTTTTCATAGGCCTTATGTGTCTTCTGAAATATCTATTGTTGCTTTTGGATCCTGCGGTTCCATTGCTGTACATATCATCCTTGCTTGGTGCAATCCAACAATATGTAAACAGCACTGTTCAAATTTGTGCATAATATTAAATAGGATCACGACCATGTCTTAGTTTAATGGTTTGCAATGCAGCAGTATGCCATGGGCTGAGAACTTTTTTGCTGATTGTTTTTTCTTGCGGGCATCCTTTTTTAATTTCATAGGATGGCAGTTAATTTGCATGGTCCTAGACTGACTGTATTTAGTTTGCTGATTTTCTTTTGCTGGATGGACTGGCGTACCATTTATGAAAAAAACTCCTATAAATGTTATCGGTGTTCTAAAAGGTGCCAGGCAGGAAATGTGTGGATCTATAGCCTAGCAGCCAACTACTCCCTCTGGTCCGGTTTATTAGGCACACACACAGTTTAAGAACAACTTTGACCATTAATTTTGGTGCACAAATTTTACATAATACGTCATAAAAATTATACCATTGGATTCATCTTCAAAAGTAGTTTCCAATGGTATATTTTTTGGGACATATATTGCATATTTTATTGGTCAAAATTGATGATCAAAGATTTCCTTAAACTACGTGCGTGCCTATTAAACTGGACCGGAGGGAGTAGTCAGGTTAGTTGGGGCCTGGGAGGGAGGGTGGACCCCAGCGCCAGCTTCCTTGAAGAATAGTGAATGGCGGACAATTTGGTTTGATACCACTTCATATACCATCTCAACCAAGCCCTATTTTCTCGAACTGTGTATTGGGTTCTTTGGCATTTGTTCCTTCATGATCACTCATCAGCAATTGTGAAACCAGCATCTGCCTTCATGATCCCACGATAGAGTACATCAGTTTAGGCATGTGAAGGGCATCGATCACATGAAGATCCCAACACACCCACCAACACCTAAATGGCACACCATGTAATTAGAAATATCCGCTGTACTACTTGTTGATTAGATTGTAGATGCAAGGAAATGTTTGATCCTATGGTTCCTTTGAGAGTTATGCAATGTGCGCATTAACCTGTTATATATATTTTCTGAGGCAAGAGGCAGGAACACTGATCTTCTTGCAATAATTTTGCAGATTATATGCCACTTAGTCCTCCTGAAGATGAAGATGATACGGTTGTCAACATCATGTATCCTCTAGAACCTCCGGTAAGCTTCTTTCAGTAGGCTTATGACACCATGTTGGAACTACTGCCTAAATAGTCATGAGCATTTATTGCTTCTCTTATTATTCCTTGAAGTAGGCTGTTCATGAAACTCATAATTAACCATAGAAATATCAACAAAGATACCATGTGTGTAGTACAACAGTCTCTTTAATCTAAATCAAAACTAATCTGCATCAAAACTTCACATGGAGTTTGATTCGAACTTAACTATATTTTTGTTGGTAGCTTTAATTGACTCAATTAATATAATTAGTATGCTAGTTATTTATGGAATGTTTGGCGACTGAACTTGGCCTATCTGGCTTATGAGAAAATCTGCATGCCGTATCTCCAGTTGATTTCACGACTTATTTCTATATACCTTTCAATTGCTTGTGCATTGATGATCCTTTTTGCTGATGTGGCTGTCCATGCCAGTGAGGTCAAAACCGATCCACATACTGCTGCTGCCCCCTGCTAGCTGCTGATATTAGTTGTGATGCCAGTGTTAGCTTGCAGTCACTTTCCTAGGCTCCAGTCTGTTGCGAGTGGCGTAACATATTTCTTATTTTGTTTGCTTTGTGATTGTGAATTTATTCCAGACAGCTCTCAAGCATATGACATGAGCCACCTTCTTTGGGTGATAGCTGGTTATTAGAAAACCCAAGTTTTATCTTGACCTACCAATTGAAATACTTGGATAGATTGTTTCCTCTTTTCGATGCCAGCCTTTGGTTTCTCTGGAGGGACAAAATATCTGCCCATCCCATGATCCGCTTTTAGCTAATGGCCTAATGGATTGCGGAAATATTTGAAGATGTGTAATTAAATGCTTCCTAGTTGGCCTTTTCGGCTTTTATTTCTAGTAGCTGCTAATTAGTGTTATAAACCACTGTATTTATGTTTTTGCTGTGTATTGCAGATAGTATGTGACTTTGACTGGGAAATGGATGATTATGAGGTATGTATGGGGATTTGTTTTTCTCTTTCTGAAGTTCTGTTGAAAGAGGCATTGCAGAATATTTGGTTTGTTTTTCCCATTGAAGGACATCTGTTGAATCATTGTATTGTGATTCAGGATTTTATTGATGAGAAAGTTAAAGATGAGGTTCTGCCAGAGGACGAGAAAGAAAAATTTAAGGTGCACATTCAACACTTCTTTTTTTGCATAATTCTCCTGCAATGATTACCTAGCGTAGTCCACCAGGATTACCTTGAAAAGTTTTCTGTTCTCTTGTAATTTTGCTGCCATGTTTCATTAACAGGATTTCATAAAGGAGAGAGTTAGAGAAAGGAAGAGAGAGCTGAAACAGGTTAACAAATGCACTGAAATGTTAATTATGTTCACCAAAGATTATAAAATACATCTAGTACTTAATGCTTCTCCAATATTTATGCAGGCTAAAGAGGCCAGAAAGAAAGCTATTGATGATATGGATCCTAAGTTGAAAGAGGCATTGGAGAATATCCGGTTTTACAAGTTCTACCCTGTAAAAACCAAAGATACTCCTGATGTAAGCAAAGTACAGGTATGCAGTTGCTCGGTATTTCTTAGCCTGGACTTGTGTTTTTTCTTTTCCAAAACTGATGAATGGACTATGTGAAGTTGCCTTGGATTTAACTCTGCATATATTGCATTCTGCAGGCGAAGTACATCAATAGATACTACCGCAATGCACATGAACTGCTGTGATGTGCAACCTCACAAATCATGTGAGCAAGATCAAGCTTGAAGCTATCAAGGCCTGAATGGATAGCACTCAAAATTTTGTAAGATGGAGGAGATGTGCTTGGTTGCACACATTTAGTTCTGGTCTCCTATTGGGCTGGCGGATAACCTGTTGTGCTGCAGTTTGCCCCAGGTTCCCACCAATCCTTGTAGAGCATCTCTTCCCTCGACATTCTCTTCTGTATTGCTATTTGTAACACTCTGGGAGGTTGTTGTATCTGTCGGCCAGTAGTTGGTCGTTAGTGCAGAACAAGTGCTGTAGGAACAGTTTGTTCCCTTCGTTTTATTCCCCCAAGTATAGCTCATGCTCTACTATTGTTTAGTTACCTTCGGTGAATTGATTGAAATGCTGCTTTAAAAAAATCCAATGCCTATGTATTTTGATGTATAACTTTGCGTGCATTGTGTAAAATCTGGGGTGTCCAAGTCTGGCGTTACAAACTGGCCGGACCATTTTGAAAGAATACCTGGGAGAGTTTGGTTAGTTATTTTCGAACTAGATAAGCACATGAGAGATTTGAATGTTGCACATCAGAAATTTTGGTGTACTCCCTCCGTTCAGAAATATAAGACATTTTAGCTTTGTGAAATGAATGTATCTAGACTTCTTTTAGTGTATAGGTTCACTCCGAACATCTACGAACCTTACACTAAAAGTCGTCTAGATACATTTGATTCACAAAGCTAAAATGTCTTATATTTCTGAACGGAGGGAGTACAACTTTGTGTTAGTCTGTGGTGTCCAAGTCTGGCGTTGCAAACTGGCCGGATCGCTTGTTGCTTCAACGTTTGGAGTTAATGGCGATCAACCTGGCAATGATTTTGATAAGAGAATACCTGGGAGAGTTCTGTCACTTCTCTGTCGCAAGATTTGCCCAGTTCACTTGTGCGCTTGACAGATGATAAGTAAGATCCATGACGTTTTGATGTGTTGCATTGCATCACAGCGAGCATCCAAAGGTGTAATTGCTGCCCTCCCATGCAGCTCGGTCGTTAGCTGGTGTGGACCGTTGGATCAAGAGCCTTTACAGCGAATCCGGACCGTCTGACCGTGGTAAGTCGTTTTTACCCTCGCGAGACTATTTGCTGCGCGCGCTTGATTTTGTACCTAGAACCGCGTCTCTCTCTGCCTGGCTTCAACCTGTTAAAAAACACCTGGTTTGGGCCCGCTGGTCAGCCTCACTCTTAATATTTTTAGGTTCATTTTTGGGTACCCGGGTCTGGGAGGGCAAAGCCACCGCGTCGAGTGGGCGAATTAAATATACACGGGTGAGACCTAAATTCCTCCACGCCACACCTCCTCCTCCACGCCCTTGCTGGCGCCGCCACTGCGCGACCGCGCCGCCGCCGCGCCGCGCACGACCTCCTCCGCCACGCCCTTGCTGGCCGCCGTCGTGCCACCGCGTCGTCACCGCGCCGCTGCAGCGCCGCCACGACGGGTAGCCAGGGAGAGAAGCTCATCAGTCGTCCACGGCGGCGACGAGCGGGCGTCCACGACGGCGGTGACAGGCGGGCGGCCATGGCAGCGATGGGCGGACGGCCACGACAGCGGCGACGAGGTCAGGCCCTGGGCAGCCGCACTCCCCACCAACGGGAAACCCTTCTATAAGGCCAACCCTAGGCATGTTCTTGAGGTAGAAGAAGAGGGAACAAGAAGGTGTGGAAAAGGAAGAGAAGGAGGAAGAACTGAAGATCCTTTGTCCCCTGCTGATTTCCCTCGCTCCAGCTTAAAGGGTGAGTTCCCCCACCCTCTATGATTCTCTCATGTGATGTACATGGTGGTTCTCATGTTCTTAGGGCAAGGGATTGTCAAGATCAAGTGAAAATTAGAAGGAACTTGTTTCAATATTCTTGTTTCTGTATAACCAGTGACAAAAAACTTCATTTTCGAGTATCCAGATGGCTGAACCAGAGGAGGTTTATTTAGAGTGTTTTATAGGTCTCTTTCCTGTGGTCATTTTGAGTGGTCATTCACTCAATTTGGTTAAGCCATTTAGTCGCAGCGGTGAAAACAAGTTGCTGGTCTTTTTTTGTAGTGGTCATTTAGCAACATCTTCTACCTGCAGTTGCTCACATGGTAAGAGGTCAGAGCTAAAGCGCTAGCACGGCTGCTCTCCATGGTGGCGGCAGGGGTCAGCTGGTGGGACAATTGCTCCATCACGAAAGGAGAGGAGCGATCTACAGGGACTTTAGTGCGACGTGATGCTGGTTTACCTTGCTTCCATGCTGCTGCTCCATTTACAGGTCTGCAGGAACATCAATCTTTTAAATCATAATTGCTAAAATTGTTATTTTGGAGAGAAGTACTAATTAATGATCCTTTCGCACACTGAGATATATTTGTTTTATGTGTGAATTAAATTCTTCATGTTTTCATGCATATGGTGTGTCAAATCGTTGAGGATTTCCGAAAAACATTCAGGTGGAGAGCTTTCAAAGGTCACTGAATGGTGTTGATGATCAAAATGTACGGGCAGCATGAAGCCGTGGACTACCCAGATCCAAGATGAATACCTTCAAATAAATTTTGACAGTTAGTGTTGTGGAAGTTTGCTTCAATTTTTCAGAAATCTTATGAGCATCCAGACACGCTGCAGCTTGAAAAGGTATGTATCTATTATGCTATCAGTGTATCTTATTTAAACTGCAGCTACTTTTTATGGCAAGCCTGCTTTTAATGCATATAAGTTTTCTCTTCCTCTATGTTGAGTGTGACACGTGATGGTTAGCAACATGCTTTTGTATGGTTAGAAAATTTGTGATTTCGGGGGTACTATGAGTGCAAAACGTATATACATGTGATTTCTGTACTTATAAGTTATTTCTCAAGTATTTGTTCTCATTATAAATATGTTGTAGAGAATGATGCAAATGGAGTTTCAGGCCATGCAGTTTTCAAGTATCCCCTGTCAAATGTCGCTCAATAGAAGGTTTGTGATCTTTTGATACAGACCTCGAGTCGTCTTTGGACTGAATCTTTTTCCGGATGAGTACTTGATTGTCTTGATTCATCCTTCTACTAATCAAATAGACAAGTTCACACAACACTTCGTTTTCCCCTCTAGTGCCTTTTAGTAGATTGTCACATGAGCAGTACTATATTTAGTTTAGCCTAGTGTTTTGATCATAAGAGTATGATCTACAAATTAATTATATGAATTGCTTGTAGAATGATTCAACCTATAGAATAAATAACTTGACTCTCGGTGAAAAGTCAAACTTGACTCAGTATGATGTACAAACCAAGTCTACTTACGGGTGCTTATAATATTAAAAAATGTAATACGCAAATAGAATGAGCCATACTGAAGTAGTCTTGAGGAGATGACCATCCAGTTTTATTATCATCAACCACAACCCCTTATGTATAAGCTGGCTTAGGTTTGACCTTTTAGTTATTAGTAACAACCATTATATTTTTTGAGCTGAAAACTGTAGGGGAGGCCCCGACAGTAAAAAAATTATTAAGAAGAAAATATGTACAAGGAGGACGAAAGAATATACAAGAGGGCTTAGCCCGGAAAAATTACAGAGCGTCTAGCCAAGAGACTAGAGGGGTTTTCACATCATCCTTCATTCTATAAGAAAGAAGGAAAAGGTCCCTTTTAAACGAGTAGGACCAAGTGCTAAAGGAAGGGGTTACATTGTCAAAAACTAGAGCATTCCTGATTTTCCAAATATTCCAGCATGATGTGGCAAAAGCCTCGAAGAAAAAAGGTCTTCTAAAGTTGTTTCTTGCAGCGATGATCATATGAGAGAGTTCCAACGAGTCATCTAGAGTTATATCAATAGAAAGCCAGCATTGCCTACTAAAACTGCAGCTCCAGAAAAGGTGGTCTCTAGTGCAAAGGCCATTGTCATCCAGGTTGAAACTTTTCCTTAGGAGCATGTCCTTTGTGTTTAGTCGATCATTCGCGAGGAGCCAAAAAAGGATTTTATCTTAGCTGTGCATTTGGAGCGCCAGATCCATGGGGAGAAAGTTGGGGCCTCGATATGGTCGAAGTTCATCTTGTAAAACTTGCTCGCAGAGTAATGGTTTCCCCAATTATACGACCATAGGTCGTTGTCCTCCGAGTTTCTAGCAGATCTGGTTTGAACTATGAGTTGGTTGAATTCATGGAACTCCTCAAAAGTTTGGGTGGATAGATGAAGATGGAAAGCATCGATGGGGTCATCCATCTCGAGGATGTTTTTCACCGAGGCAAGCTTGTCAATAGCAAAAGAGTGCAGTCTTAGAAATTTGAACATTGGAAGATCAGCAGCCCAATTATCACTCCATAAAAGGGCAGTATCCCCCAGAAGCGATCAAGCATGAAGTAGACCTTTTAAATTTCGCGCAAAGTTTGACAATGTCCTTCCACCAAAAGGAGCTAGAGATGTTGGTGGCTTGTGGAGAGGAATTATTGTAAAGCCTCCAAACCAAATGAACCCAAGGGATGTTCTCCTTGTTGAAGAATTTATGTAGGAACTTGATGAGAAGGGCCTCATTGTGAGCAGCGAGATTAGGGATGCCTAGACCACCCTTAGATTTTGGTCTACAGACCAGGTCCCAAGCCGCCAGGGATTTTGGCCTATTAGAGTACTCCTGCTTTTCCCACATGCCAATTCTCCTGGATTTATCCACAATCTCAATGGCTCCATTTGCAAGCTTAAGGGTGCATAAGTAGAAAGTGGGGAGCGAGCTAAGGATGTCCCTAGTCACCATGATCCTTCCATCAAACGAGAGGAAGGATGAAGTAATCGCAAGCCGATGATTAATTCTAGAATAGAGAGGGCTATGATCTCTAATGCGAGGTCTGCTTAGACCTACCGGGAGACCAAGGTAAGTGAAAGGGAAGGTCTCAAGCTTGCAACCAAAAAGACCCGCCAGAAGGGTTGCTTTCTCATTAGAGAGATTAATTGGAAGTAGGCAAGATTTCGCAAAATTGACTCTGAGACCAGTAGACCGAGCAAAGGTTTTGAGGATGCCTTTAAGGCAAAGGAGTTGGCGAGAACAAGCTTGCATAATAAGAAGGCTATCATCCGCATATTGTATGATCGGGAAGTCTCCATTAACCGGTGGGATAGGGTGGTGAAGGAGGTTCAATTGGCAGGCTTTGTTAATAACAGATTGAAGGAGGTCCGCTGTCGAGACATAAAGAAGAGGTGAGAGGGGGTCGCCTTGTCTTAGGCCCCTACGACAGTGGAAAGATTTCCCCGGGACACCATTCAGAAGGACTGAAGAAGTGCGAGTCGCCAGGAAAGTCTTGATCCAACCAATGAAACGATCATCGAAACCATAATGATGAAGCATAGAAAGGATCGCAGAGTGCTCAATCATGTCAAAAGCTTTGGTGAAGTCCAGCTTAAGGATAATGATCTCTCGTTTGGATTGGTGGCATTGGTGAAGGAATTCAAAGCTCCAGGCGAGGCAATCCCGAATAGTCCTATTTTTTATGAAGCCATATTGATTCTGATGAACGATTTTTAGGATCACCTTTTGAAGACGGTCGGCGAGGAGCTTGGTGAGTAATTTAAGGCAAGAGTTCAAGAGCGAAATGGGCCTGTAGTCACCAAGATTTTCCGGATTTTGAACCTTTGGGACCAGCGTGATGTGAGAGTTATTGATGCATTGAAGGTTGACGATACCATTAAAGAAACCATGCATTGATGAACACCTTCATCTGCCCCAGAACACTTTTGCTCAAATGTCAAACTAACAAAACACTTAGTTTGATTTGGTAGAACTAACTATTTTGGTACACCATCTGGATTCAAGTGAGCACAGATTTCAAACTGTGCTCACTTGAATCCAGATGGTGTACCAAAATAGTTAGTTCTACCAAATCAAACTAAGTGTTTTGTTAGTTTGACATCTGAGCAAAAGTGTTCTGGGGCAGATGAAGGTGTTCATCGGTTGATGTGTTTTCATAGATCTTTCTGTATGTTTTCTTCATTTGTGTCCGATGAGATCTCTTTTCACTAGACATAAATAGTCTGTACCATGGAGGCGATGGTTGGGTTTACTACGGAGGCGCTGGCTGGATTTACACTGCCATATTTTGTACTGGAAATTGACACTTCTAATTATACATATTTTGGTGGGATTTCTAAACAGTCTGCTATTCTCTTATCTTTCAAACATGTAGTAATCGCTAGCAATTTATAGTGTGCACTGAAATCTCTTGAATGCATAGATTTACTGTGTTTCCAAGTTCGTAAGCATATAGGTTAAGAGCATGCATTTTTGTCTCACCTCTAACACTAGGCTTTATTTATAGTTGTTGGATTTTATCTCCTTGGTTGTGTTACCTCACCTATTGTGTTGCTGTGCAGAGTATAATTGTTCCGCCGCCCTTAGCAAGTACTCCCTCAGTTTCAAAATATAAGATGTTTTAGATTTGTGAATAAAATGTATCTAGACCTCTTTTAGTGTCTAGGTTCATTTAGGTTTGGAGTGAACCTAGATACTAAAAGGGGTCTAGATACACTCCTTTCGCAAAGCTAAAACATCTTATATTTTGAAACGGAGGGAGTATCTTATCAGATAGTTCTTAGTTTTTGGTGAAGAATGCTCTGGGCCTATCTCTCAGGTGCTACTGCTTGCTTTAGAAGCCTTCTCTATCTTTCTGCTCCTTATATTATATTGATGTGGTACTTTTTTCTGGTTTTATACAGGTTACCAAATCATATTCTTTAATTATTGATTTTCAAACTTGACCAATTTCGTGGATTGCTCCTCAATCGCTCTCTGTGAGGTTTTTGTTGAGTTTCATTAGCGAGCTACGTCTCCCCAAAATATATATTTCAAAATAGTCTGGCGTCTGTGGCTATATGCAATACACAAATATTCTGGATGAGGAGTATCTCTTTGTATCGTGCAATACACAAATATGAACTCTTTTAGTAAATAAAGGACATGCATATTCTGACAAAAACGACATGGATAAACTTTATTAGCACTCTCACGGTAATAAAAAAAATGACCCTCACTATCCAAAATATATTATGTCTTTGCATGATTTTTCTGCTGATAGAATTTCACTTGTAATATATAATATAGCTATACACATTTTAATTATCAAGACCAATATGTCCTACAAGACGTGTCTAATGATCCTTATTTTCTGACATATTAATAGCACTAGGCTTTGTTTGATTTTGATGACCGAGTGGTTGATTGGAGGAAATTGGTTCCAGCAATCAAAAATAAGATAATAAAGTGGTTGGACCCTTCATCTGAGGTGAGTTTTTGCCTTTAGATTTATTTATGATATATGTTGTGGGTGCTTGTGGACACTAATTCTTTCTGTACCATGGATAAGCCACAAATTTTGTTTGGAAACTGCTACTAGATAGATGTGTATCTAATTAGCTTTCATGAACTTAGTTCTTATTTTGATGAGAAAAAGCCTTGCTATGAAAAAAGTCTTCTGTCAAAGTGGTAAGGTATAATTTTTGCCCCTTCCAGCGGAAGCTAGCCCCATCGACCTAGACGCCGCTGCTTTCACATGCTCTTTTTCTCGCTCATTCTCTCTCTCATACACACCCATAAGTTACTGTTGATGCTCCTCTTTCTGCAGCTGGAGTCTTCCGTGTCACCAGCGGTGCTTGACTTCTTGAATCCATCTTCGTAATATGAATCCTTCTTCATAATATGATATTTGTGTTTAATCTACTTATATAATTCTTAATGGTTTACTCTACTCTCACGGTAGGTGTTTCTTTTGCTTTTGTCTTCGTCCGTGATTTTGTCGTGTTTTTCAGCAGAGGACATCGATGAGCGCTCGCACAAAGTCACCGACGTGTCAATCTGGGGTTTCATTGCATGGCCTCTAGCACTCGACAACCTCCTATATGTGTTGCCTCTCCTCATGCTCCTCCCCTTCTGTGGCCGTCGACGCCTCCCTAACCAACTCTCGAATATGCGGGATATGCCTTTTTCTCAGCGGCGAACGAAGGAGGGCAGCAGGTGGTGCATAGGTATGCCCGTCACACCACCACCTCTCTCACTTTCTTGACGAACACGTCCTACTGCTTCTTTCGAACTAGCAAACTCGCGTGCGTGCTAGCTTGCTTGGTGAATCTGGCTCTTGCGTGCTAGCTTGCTTGTTTTCTTAAGATCGATGTGTGTTGGTCCCGTTCTTGTAACTTATTTTGATCTAATCATGTTGTTTCTTTTGTAAAAAATACTAGGTGTGCTGGCCGAGCTGCAGATCAAAGACTTAGAGAACCATCACCGCGTCACGCCTACGGCAAGGACGTCTCCTCTGTCGCCAGGCTCCTCTCCCGCAAAGCCTCCTCCACATACGCCAAGGTCCGTCAAATCCCCTCCTCCTCAGCCTACTTTTCATATTCGGTTTGTTCATTTCTCCTCGCTCAGGGTAATTGCATCGACATGTCAAGGATTTTCTCAAGGAGAACGCTGACCACTACTATGGCCCCTCTAGGTTCCTCTCCTCCACCCCCCCGCCCAATCTCTTTCGCCCATATATGCCTGCTGGATGCACCACCGCAGCCACTTGAAGGTACTGATGCTCGCACCCTACAACCTTCCCGTCTCCAATTTCTATTTGTAGCTGTACTATTGATTCAGGAGTTGGAGCTGATTGTGTGCTGATTTACAGAAGGGTGATCTGCTATTTTTTGGCCTCGGGTTGAATCCGACAGAACAATCATGTGTGCTAAGATCTAGCATCTTAGCAGCTTAGGTGAGTACCAAGTGTACATCGATCATGTCTTGGCCTGATGGAGGTGACGTTGGTGCTCTGCATTTTTTGTTCGAATGCATCTAGGTCTTGGTTTTTCGCTCCTTTTTTCCTACTTCCCGATGAATAGAATGAACTCTTTTACTAACAATCAGACGTGGTATAAGTATAAGCAGTAGTTTACATTTTGAAAGCTTCCTAATGCACATGCTTCTTCTCAACTCTGGACGAGCTACAGCGGTGCCTCCTCTCGTCCATCAAGTCCTATTTACTTTAGACGAATATGTTCTTAAGGATATTGAAGTGTGTAAATGTACCACAGCTTAATTTATCTGTCTACTGAGACGAACTCTTCTATTTAGCTTCGTCCAGCTAGATCTTCAATCTAGTAATATAGGTTAGTTAACTTTCTTATTTTTTATTACATCAACTACTCTTGTATTTACTGTCAATTTGTTTTGGTCTTTCTCTTGGTAGTATTTATTGTGTACAATGGATGAAATCATGATCTATTTCATTGAATGCACCAAACATGTTAGTAATAAAACACCAAGCATGATCGATGTTTTAAAAGCAACATTGCTATTCATTTTTCTTTCTGCATGTTATGAAGATTGTAATTTAACTTTTAGTAGTACCTGAAGTGTCACATCAGTTTTGATTCCACCTTAGTTCTATGTCAAAAACTAGAGCCTCCCCCTTTTTCAATACATTTTTATGTATTAATTAATACTAGAGCGGAGACGACTATTGTTCAGTTTATAACAAGCTTTACTTTTTGCTATCTATTGGATCTTTTTACCTCTTTCGAGTTTATCGTGATGTTGTATTATTCACTTGCATTTGTTTATTTGTAGATCTTAGCTATATTATTCCGGTTTCCTCTTGCATTGCACAAACCATTAGAAACAACTTACTGTTTTGTTTTGTAGAGATTTGATTTCAAATCTTTTTATACAGAAAGGAAATAGCATACGTGCTTGTGGAGTTGGATTTTTTCCCTGTATAGCTTTGTGATCTTTCTATGGCCTTGGATTAGATGAATTTATTTTTTGCTGCAATAGAAGAGCTAAAAGGCAGGACGGCATCCCGTTACATATGCAGGCAGATCCCTATTTTCGGATCATACAAGTGCCTAATCCGGCTAGTTGTTGCTACAACTCTCATCTATCTAAGGTGTTCTCGGTTGCATTTTTTTTTAGATGGATTTAGGTTACACGGTTGTCTGCTTTTAATAGTTCTATATGTATATCACCACTTCTTCGCTACGTTTGGTTTCCTATACCGGAGACGTCTAAGAAACTCGGTCTTCGCATGCAGTAGCTAGATTTCGGTCACGCAGCCGTCTGTTTTTGATATTTCTATATGTACTTAAGCACTTATTGGCTGACTGCGGTTTCCTCTAACAAAGATGTCCGAGAAACTCGGTTATGCTTTTTCTCTTTGCATGCACACAATTATGTTGCATCTGCCATGTCTCAGGACAACCATATTATTCTGTTAAGTCTGCAACATCTGTTATTTATTTCATGCCTTGCCTTTTAGGGTGTCTATTTAGATATCTATATCATAGATAAACATGTTGCCATTCACTGTTCGGAATTTGAACCGTCTATATTGCTCGGATATACCGGGTCGGTGCGCCAAGGCGCACCCCTAAATCTAGTTCACTTAGAGCATCACTAGTACTACCCCTAAACCCTCAAACCCTCGAAAATAACCGCTTTTTTACAGTTTGCGACCGAAAAAACACGTAGACTAGAACCCCTTAACCCTCGAACCCTCAAAAAATTTTAAGGGCCCAACCCCTACTCCCCCTCCCAACCTGTACATGTGAGGGGTGGAGAGGCCCAAACCATTCAACCCCTACTCCTCCACACGCGCGCGCGGGAGGGAAAATTTAGCCCCCGCCTCCTCCCTCGTCGCCGCCTCCAAGCACGCCGCCGCAGCCCGCCACCGCCTCGTCCCCGCCCTTCGCCTCGCTCGTCGCCCTGCCCGTCGCCCCGGCCGCCGCCCCGCCGCCCCGGCCGCCGCCCACCACCAAGGGCCATCGGAAGACGGCGGCGCTTGGGCCAAAGAAGCCCGCGGGCGCCAAGCCCGCCGTCAAGAAGACCACCGCGTGGAAGAAGGCCGTGCCGGCGCCATAATCGCCGACCCTCCACCCGTCGTGCACGAGGTGCTCGATGTAATGCCCACAACAACGACGTCGTTCATGGGGCTTCTCCAAGACGCGGAGGTGGACCTCGGGGCTCCTACTCTCGAACCCTTTGGGTTTGGTGATGAATTGGAGGAAGAGGAGGAGGAGGAAGAGGAAGATGAGGAGGAGGTGACCGAGATAGATGCAAGCACATGGTGGAAGGAGTATAAGGAGGACATCACGGAGAGGAGGAGGATATTCCGTGCTGCGTCCTCTACTCTTCGGGGTGACACTCCGATGAGTGGTGGTGGCGATGGCGGTGTGAAGGACTCCACCACCGACGCCTATGGAGGTGCTTGATGGACGTGGAAGTGGTCTAGGAGATGGCGCCAAGGTGCAACTTTTTGGTGACGGTGCCGATGAGAGGGGGAAGATGATGATTTTGTGATGTAAACTATTAAACCATGCATCAATGATCCTCATGTCCTAGTTTGTTTCAAGGTTGAATGTGTTTTTCTAGTGATAATTCTGATATGTCAAATAACAGTTTGAGGGTTTGAGGGTTGCGACAAAGACTAAAACCCTCGAATCCTTAAAAGTTTGAGGGTTCTAGTCTTTGCCCGTGTGATGATCTTAATTAGGTAGCCAGGCAGCTCATCTAAAAAAAAAAAGGTAGGCTGATCATGTTGATGGAAGGGTAGGGTTTATAAACTAGTTATGTTTCTTATTCTGACATTTTTGGCTACAACTCTGTAGGTAAATAATGTAATGTTTTTGAACTGCAGGTTCGTGCCGGTGTGTCTAAGGAATTTTTGGAGATTGTTGGAAAGAATGTGCTCAGCTCCCGTCCGGCTTGGCGAGTGAATGCAAGCGCAATTGATACCAGCGCTGATTCTGCCCTTCTAATTTCTGACCGCTCCACATTTTCTGGTAAAGTTTTGGAATCTGGATCTCACTCTTGTACTGCATCTCATCTCTCTTGAGCATGATTCAAAGCTTGTATAGCTTAACAAAGTGAAACTTTCCTTCTTGTATGCAATGAAGTTTAGATGGAACATTTGCAGTGTGACTATTGTTTGGTTTGTTATACTTGTATTACCTGATTGTTGAGCTTCTTGGTATGTAAAGTTTGCCAAATATGCGTTTCATAGGTCTCACTTAAACAAGTTGCAGTTCATAGTGTCTTAGGTTTTCTAGTGTTAAAATATATGATGGACATAGGTGCCTACCCAAGTTTTCTCCCAGGAAACAATATTTTCTCATGCCAATTGTCACATTCTTTGAAACTTGTGACATGTTTGCATTGACTCACATGCTAGGTATTTCTTAACTCCTTTAGTAAGAACTAAAGAAAGAGAAATTGGCTTCAAATTTACTGATTTCTAGTATAGATATGGTCTGGTTTGACCGCAAAAGCTTTGATTTCTGCCTAGAAAGGGTAGCTGGTCAAGAAATGGTTCACTAGTGGTTTACATTGGATATATGCTAGGATATTAATTATTCCTTGATGGATTTCATGCATTTAAATTTGTATTTGCTTACAGTAATTTTTGTAATCACAGGAAAGCCTAGCGGTAGCAGTTGCATCGCAGTGGAGATAAAGGTACGTTCTGAGATTCCTGTCCTTTTCTCATTATTTGGATGCATGTATGTCCAATTGACACTCTCTGCCGTCCAGGTCAAATGTGGGTTCCTTCCATCATCAGAATATATATCAAAGGAGAATGCTATTAAGAAACAAGTAACCCGGTATAAGATGCATGAACGCCTCAGATTTTATCAGGAGCAGGTATGTCAATCTTAAGCAACATATTTTAGCCTAATTTTAGCTATGTTTGACATTTCAATTCAAGAAAAAGCAAACATTCAGGGTTAGAAAAAACAAATCATCCAGACATCTTCGATAACTCTTGTTTTTCTTTTGAAGGAACCATGAGCTTTATTAGTTAGGCAAGAATGTTCTTACAATTTGCCATAGAGGCAGGCGTATAGTCACGTAACACACCACTAACACCCTTTTTGCCTAATTGCACCATTACTCACGTGTTCCACTTTGCTCACACGAATAAATTGAGGATTCAGAAGCTTTTGTCCTTCACGGTAAAGGCTCCAGCTAGATGATCTGTCAAGCTCCTTACTCAGCAGGGTCTGAACAGAGTGGAGACAATCAGATTCCTGGATAGTTGATTCCCCGCGAAGGTTGCTTAAGTGCTTCAAACCTTCGATGCATGCTAACACCTCTGCCTCTTCCACACTTGAACACCAAGGAAGGAACTTCCACTCGGATAATATAACATGTCCAGCATGATCTCTGATCACAATGCCAAGCCCAGCTTTCCTGCTTACAGCATCCCATCCAGCATCGACATTGGATTTAATTTCCCTTCTGCAGGTGCTGTCCACCGGCTTTGAGCCGAAGAACCTTCAGAACTAGTGGTCCGTTCAGGCAGAATCGGTTGCTTACCCTTGGGGTCCAGAGCCACCTCTTAACTGCAGCAAAAGACTCCAGGTAGTTGCAAAAATAGGGGATCGATGCAGCAACCGTGCTTGCCCATCGCCATGTATAATGTTACTACGGTGATGCCAAGTGCACCATAACAGGAAAATAATTTCCGCCCTTGAACGTTGAGATACATTACCCAGAAGGTTCAGAAGCCATTCTTTTCGGTTGTTCTGAAACATTTCATCCGGCGGTAGATCCCATCTCTGTCTCATCCCGTCCTGGAGCGCTCGTGCCATAGTGCAACGGACAAGAGCATGATATGAATCCTCCACTTCCATTCCACAGATCGTACAAGTTGGTTAATTCAGAAACCCACCGTCTCCGAGAATTACCCTTCCTACCATGCAACTTTGGTGCATCAGTACATGACGACCAGTTATCACGAAAGATTTTCACACTGGTTTCCGACCCAATACGCCATATTACTCCCTTTTTAGCAGCTCCAAACCAAATTCGATCCCCTGCCATGTTGGGGAGGTGTTCTGTATAAGTGCTGTATCAAGCAAATTCGCTGAGGGGTAATACTTAGGGTTCAATAAACCTGCACAAAGTTTGTCTGGGTACTGGATTAATCACGACGCCTGTCTTGCCAACAGAGCTTGATTGAAAACCCTCAGATCCTGAAAACCAGTGCCTCCATGAGATTTGGCTGAACTACAACCCTGATGCGCACCTAATTACCCTCAAAGAACAACTTGGGGGACATCTGAACCTCCTTTACGTTCCCTACACGCCGGGGCAGATCATCCACTACCTCCACCTTCCGGTAGAGCTCTGGGATACTATGGATTTGAGCCCAGACATGCATGATGCATCCCACCGAATACGAATTCCTCCGGCTCGCTACAACCATCGTAATCCTCCACAAGCAGCCCCCATCCATGGAAGGTTCAAGGTCCTTGTTGAACCACTTTTTTCCAATCCGCTAGGCAGTGCATCTGGAGTATGAACAGATTCTCTCCCTCTTCTCGACAGTTTGGATCTTGAGCAAGGTTCTAGGCGCTCTTCATCTTCTCAAACAACGCCTCTGCGCTAAAGGATCGGGTGGTTAGGACCTTACCGATTGCAAGCCATCTGGCAGTTTTCTGATACTCCTTTGCATCCTCAGCCCCGACCACAATGTCATCAAGCTCATAATCGTTCAGCTCTAGATGGCGGAACATGTGCTTTTTCTGCCATGGTTAAAACTCAAACCCTACATGGGGTGGTTGGAGTTTTGAATAGGGAAAACTGAGCACACAGAACGATCCAGGCTAGATGGAATAGTCCCAGGCAAGAATCGTAGACCAACGTGAGGTGTAGAAGCCGGATTTCGGACCGATCTCATGGCGGCAGAGTCGCCGCCGGAGCACTAAACCCTAAACGAGAGGGTAGGTTAGGTGAACGTATATTTTTTGATTCCTATCTTCATAACTCTTGTTATTTAAGCATTCAGGGTTCACATTCATGTAATACTTTACTATCGATATTGTTTTTTGAAATCAAGTTAATTCCAACATACCTTTAAACAAATTTCAGATACCGAAGGCAAGTGATTATGATCCTCTTGATCTATTTTCTGGGTCGAAAGAAAGAATATGCACGGCAATCAATTCATTTTTCTCGACTCCTCAGAGCAACTTCAGGATTTTTGTGAACGGCTCCTTAGGTTTTGGTGCCATGGGAGGTGGTGCTGATACGGAAAAGTGTCTTGAAGATCTGAGCAAGGTTAGCGGGCTACAGCAATCTGATTTCACGGAGCTCCTGTCAGAGGCAATAACTAAATCTGGAGTACTGGATAAACTTTTGGTCATTCAAAAACTGGATGATCATGACATCGAAGGGGCAATTCATCTGTATTACGACATCATTTCTCAGCCTTGTTTGGTCTGCGAAAGAATAACTGATGCTGAGCTATTGCACAAGTACTCTTTGTTGCATTCTCTTTCTTTGGACAAGAGCTGTAAGATTGCCAGGGATTTCCTTATTGCTGCTACTGCAAAGGAGTGCAGCCTCATGATGTGCTTTCGGCCAAGAGAGTGTGAAACGACAGATTCTGAGTATGATTCAGTAATTCTCAAGTCAGTGAACCGAACCTATGATTACAAGGTATGTTACTGTGATATCTACTCCTGTTACCTTCTTTTATTTGTTCAGCAACTCGAGTAGTTCATTAGGTCCTTAAATAATTGGATTCTGCTTGTGTGGTTGTGATTCTTTCTTTTTATGTGACTGCTTGTTTGCACATGAATGACATTAAATCACATATTCCATTTGCAGGCCTATTTTATTGATCTGGATGTGAAACCTGAAGTTAAGATGCGACATGATTTCGAACTGGACCAAAAGATAGTCAAGTTCTACAGTATCTTTTGGTCCTCAAGCCCAGAACACGGGAGGGGCGTGGTGGCAGGGGGGAAGGCGAATGCAGGGAGGAAGGGGAAGGAACCCGCCGCGTCGTCTTCTCTCACCCGCGAGAAGAAGCGCGAGTTGGCGGAGAGAGCTATGGAGGAAGACGTGAAAAATCATTTGAGGAAGGTGACCGTGAAGAGGTCGCCCGATTCGTTCCTGCCAAAAAGGGAAATGGCGATGCATCATGCCAGTGTGCGATCATTGATCATGAGTAAAAATCAGTACTCCATTGAGGTCCGATCTCCCTCGCCCTCTTAACACTATGCTTGCTCATTTATCACTATTTCTAGGAATGGGTATGGCTGAATGGGACGTCCATTCTGCTAGCTGCACATGTCATGGTCTGGATCGAGTTCGCTCTAAAATATATTATTATTCTAGTGAATAAATAAAGACCATCTTTTTACGTCTGTCAAAGCAACTGTGGCATTCAACGAATCAAATTATTGGAAGCTAGGTGCCCAGGCAGTTCATCTTTGTTGATGATCTACCAACACATGTGTATATGTTTTGAGTACAAATGTGAGTGTACAGCTTGCCAGCGCTGCTATAGTCCATGGATCACAAAGTTGTGGTGTTTCTAACTTATTAAGCTCAGGTGGTTCCAAGTCAGACTGCCACGTTAGTTAGATGGTCCTCGTCAATCACAATCAGTGATGAAGTGTGTGGCATTCTACTTTAACTAAGCCTATTGTTTGCCACCAAATCGAGGTACAAACGGAGCCGCTGTTCATAGTGTTGTTCTAATGTGATCCGAACGCAAATGTTTTTCGTTGAAATTTGTATGTAAAGGTCGCTGTGATCATGTCTATTATATAAAACAGAAAAAACTCTGCTGCTAAATATGATGTATTCCCTTTTCTGGTTCTTTAGTCTCCATATGAAGAAACACACTAAGTTTCTGAGGCTCATTTCGTATAGTCTGCCATCTAGTATTTGTCTCCTCTAGTATGATTAGAGTTATAGAGATATATGTTTCCCTAGCCCTGATTATGAAGAGTTTTGCCTTCTTTGTTAACAAATTGTTATACTCCCTCCGTCCCAAAATAAGTGACATGGGTTTGTCTAGATTCGGATGTATCTAGACATGTTTTAGTATATAGATACATACGAATCTAGATAAACTCAAGTCACTTATTTTGGGACGGAGGGAGTATAAATTATTGTCCAGTGGTATATGAATTTTATTTACATGCTACTGTAGCTTAATCAAACTAAATGTCTTGCTTTCCCATTTTTGTAGTCACTGCCGAGGTTTGAAATTGACATGGACTGCAGTTGCCTAGAGATGGATGAGTTCTTCGAAGACACAGGCTTCAGGTTCCAGCTGTTGGCGTCTTTTCTACTTGTTCTAGGAGTAGTTGCAACACCCCCTGGCACACATGTATGTGTATTTTGAACAATCGTACTGTTTCAGCTGTAATAAGATAGTTACCAATCTTGTTAACTAATCTTTAATTGCAGAGCAACTATCATCTCATTGAGGTCATGGAGGAAGTCCCAGGTACCCAGAAGAAACGCTCGATGATGCAGTTCGTGGTAGATGCGTTTGATAATTACATTGCTGTGTTTAGACTGACCCCAGCTGGTGCAAAGCGCTACGAACGCCACGGCTTCTTTACCTTCGAGGATATGAAGAAACCGCTGCCTGATTTCTTTGGGGACAGCTTAATTCTGGGACACAAAGAGTCGTATGGTAATCCGTAAGTTCATCCAGAACTCGTTTCATTTTGAGATTCTTATGATCTTTTCATTGTGTGAATTTGTGTACGCATATGATACATCCATCAACATTTCTATGGTAACGTAGGTAATTATCTCTGTTGCTTGAGGCATGATAAATAAAATGCACTTAAGTACAATTGCATCTTGTACACTGTTATTAACTATTTCTGAATGGTTGTTGTGTGGAAGCTGACCCCCGTGCACATACAAAATACTAATGCATATTATCTAATAGCAATGTTTTATTACACAGAATGTTGGTAGAGCGTAGAGCTGGCTTTGTGCGACTCATGTTTGAGAGGCTACGTGATAACTTCGAGCTTGGCAACTACAAGTACTATCTCGCGGAGCGGCAGCCATACTTGGATGCAGCAATGGTGTTCTTTGGGGAGTTCCAGCGGTCGGCTGTGGTACAAGCGGGTGTGCGGGGAACTGAGGATGGCCCGTTTGGGTCAATAACTGGTCCTGTGGACAGAACGGAGAATGCTGTGTACTCATATATCACTGAAGCTCTGGACCTTTTGATTCGCAACTGGTCAGCACTGTCGAAGATTGGCCTCTGGCTCTTCGTTGCTGTTTTGGAGCTGGGAATGGATCTTGAGAAAGAGGCATTAGTCAGTTTCATAAAGGGAAGGAGGAAGCTGCGCAGGTGCATCCAGAAGTTGGGTCCTAAGGTTGTTTTTGACCTGTACGATAAGAATGGCGTCTTCAGTTTGAAGAAGCTGCTGGGAGGGTACCTCATCCTTCTGAAGTACGACGAAGAAGCAGTTCTCCGTTGCATTATGAGACGAGAGATTGGATTCACAGCAACATATGACAGGCTCAAAGAAAGCGAGAACAACACTCGTCTCATGCGTCTATGGGACTCTTGTGGGGATAATGATGTTTCGGATTGCGAGGAAGCTCGGAAGCATGCTCCTGCTTTTGAGCGTGTTTACTCAAGTGATAAGGTTGAATGGGAAAGATGGCTCAGAATTAAGGCAGAACCAGGGAATAGGTCTCTGTTAGAAAGGCTAATGGCATGAGGGGCTTTAGCATGAAGGCAGAGCCAGGGGATAACAGTCTGTACTAGAAGATTCCGTGGACACACATTGTGCAAGGTGTGAAGGTGAAGATTCTGATTGTAGAGTAGTTGACTGACCTGTCGTAGTGGTGGTTTTTAGTAAACTCCTGTAGAGGAAATCGATTGTTCTGTAATTTTGGCTGGTTCCTGATGATCCCTTGATTGTTCTTTCTAATGGTTGTTTGTAGGCAAGTTTCTGTCTGCTGTGTTAAAATCCTGAACCCAGTTTACATAAATGTTGCAATTTATGTAGTATAGTGTTCCACTCCAGAGGCTTGAAGGAGCTTCTCAATGTTACTCCAACCGAACTGAGTTCTGTCTTTCTACTGCCTGTTTCGTGTGGTTAGTAGTACACACAGACTCCGTTTCAAAATATAAGATGTTTTAGCTTTGTCCCTCCCTTTCAAAATATAAGATGTTTTAGCTTTGTAAAGCAAATGTATCTAGACTTTTTTAGTGTGTAAATTTTTTAAACGGAGAGAGTACATGCTTTGGTGGCGGTTGGATTGAGAGATTGCTTGTGCTCAGTTGTTGGGACTTTGAAGTCTTTGTGGTGGTGCGTGACGTTGTGGGCCAGCGACGAGCACGGCCTGGAGCGCAAGGCGGCGCCCTTCTTCAGTTTGCAGGTGTCATTGAAAAAGGTTCAGCTAATTCGTTTGTCAGCTGGGCCGTGCGCTCTGTCTTCTTCCTCTGTTTCTAGGTGCGCATTGTGGGTCTGTCTAACATAAGTCATAGTCAGCTTACGTCGGCACAGAAAGAAGGAGCTCCCCAACAGATGTCAGATACATTCTCTCGTCTCTAGGCGATTAGGGTTTCCCTATCTCCCCAACAGATGTTAGATACCTTCTCTCCTCTCTAGGCGATTAGGGTTTCCCTATCTCCCCGGCAGATGTTAGATACCTTCTCTCCTCTCTAGGCGATTAGGGTTTCCCTATCTCACCGGCGACCTGATCCCCAGCGAGAGGTTTTGTGATGTTCTCATCATCTGCGCCTCCTCTCCCTTCCTCACTGTCCACTCGGGCTGACTAAGGGGTCAACTTGATTGGCTGCCCGGCCTTGGTGGTGGCACGGTTAGGGTTAGGGTGGTGATAGTCATGGCGGCGGCTAGAGAGGAAGGTGAGGCGAGTGGTTCTGCGGAGAAGATGGTCCCTGAACCATCTCTGGAGGAACTGCTGCAGAGTTTAGATCTGAAGGAGGATGAGATCGGAGGGGTCTTCGTGGCCAAGAAAGATGTTGAATCTCTGAAGGAGGGGTCGAAGTGGATGGGGATCATGAAGCTGTTGACGACCAAGACCTTTAGTGCAATTTCCAAGAAAACCGTGCGTTTCGCATGGGCTTCAACATAGGATATATCGTTTCGCGATCTCGAGGAGAATAGATTCCTGGTCCAAGCAAACTGTTTGGGAGACTGGCAGCGCATTACGGAGCAAGGGCCATGGATCTTTCGTGACCAGGGTTTACTGATAGAGAAATACGACGGCAACTGCAGAGCGTTGACGGTGGAGTTGAATAGAATTCAGGCGTGGGTGCAAATCCACGATAATCCAGAGTTGTTCCGCAAGGAGATCCTTGCTGGTCTAGCGTCAAGCGTTGGAGAGTTCTTGGCTCTGTACATGAACGGTGGTGAGTTTGTACGACTACGACTCTGGCTGAAAGTGACGAAGCCATTGACTCGATTCGTTACAATCAAGCCATAAGGAGAGCCAATTGTGGTTATTATTGTGTTTTAGTGTTTAATGGTGCATTGTCCTCTGCACCGGTTCCGTGTTAATATGATCGAGGGAAACACACATCGATAGAACGTACAGGAGATGGAAACGTGAGCATGTTGGAGTACTACTCCATACGGTGCAACACGTATATTACATGTATAAACGTATAAAGCAATAACATTAACAACCCCCATTAATCACAACCTTCTCTAAGGTTGAGATACGTTTAAATTCATCAAGATCCTTGATAGGAAGAGACTTAGTGAATTCATTAGCCACTTGATCTTTGGTAGAGATAAATCTGATGTCCACAAGTTTGCGTGCAACTCTCTCTCTCTGACAAAATAAAAATCAATCTCAATGTGCTTGATTCTTGCATGAAAAACTGGGTTTGCAGACAAGTATGTTGCTCCTAAATTGTCACACCATAAACATGGTATTTCTCTTAGTGAAACAAAGACTTCACCAAGGAGAGATTCAACCCATATTAATTCAGTTGTAGCATTAGCCAAAGCTTTGTACTCAGCCTTAGTACTTGACCTTGACGCCGTGGCTTGTTTCTTGACACTCCAGGATATTAAATTTGGTACAAAGAAAACAACAAAGCCTCCTGTGGATCTTATATCATCAAGACAACCTTCCCAATCTGCATCAGAAAAAGCACTAAGCAAAGTTGATGAAGATTTCTGAAAAGTAAGTCCAACTTTTAGAGTATCCTGAATATATCTCAATATCCTTTTAGCAGCTGTCCAGTGAGAAGTTGTAGGAGCATGTAAGAACTGACAAACTTTGGTAGCAAAGAAAGAGATATCTGGTCTTGTTAATGTCAAATACTGTAGAGCACCCACAATACTTTTATACTTAGTGACATCTTCAGGACCAAGAGGTGTACCCTCATGAAGAGATAATTTCTCAGTAGAGGATAAGGGTGTAGGGCAAGGTGTGCAATTTTTCATACCAACTCGTGTAATCAGATCAGAGGCATATTTTTCTTATGTAAGGAGTAACCCATCACCAATCTTCTTTACCTCAATGCCTAGAAAGAAGTGAAGATCTCCCAAATCCTTGAGAGAAAAATCATCCTTTAAATCATGGATCAGAACATATATGGCCTGATCATATGAACTGGTAACAATTATATCATCTACATAAATCAACACATATATCATAATACTAGACTTGTTGTAGAGAAAAAGTGAAGTGTCTGCTATCAGATAACCATTGTAGAGAAAAAGTGAAGTGTTTGCAGTTTTGTACTTAGCCTAGAATACCATGCTCGAGGGGCTTTCTTTAGACCATAGAGAGCCTTGTCAAGTTTACAGATATAATGTGGAGTTTGAGGGTCCTCAAAACCAGGAGGTTGCTTCATATAGACTTCCTCTTCCAGAACGCCATGAAGAAACGCGTTCTTGACATCTAGCTGCCTTAGACTCCAGCCATGAGATACAACAACTGATAGAACAAGTCTAATAGTAGCTGCCTTTACAACAGGGTTGAAAGTATCTTCATAATCTATGTCATACCTTTGTTTGAAGCCCTTTGCAACCAGTCGAGCTTTCTATCTATTTGCTGTACCATCATCATTTATTTTGACTCTATACACCCATTTGCAGTCAATGAGATTCATTATAGAATCAGGAGGAACAAGACGCCAAGTTTTATTTTCAAGAAGAGCATTATACTCTTTTGTCATAGCACTATGCCAATGGTTATCTGAAGTTGCTTCAGACAATGTAGATGGTTCTCCTGTGACCATAGAGAATAGTGCCGTCAGTATATTTTTTAGGCTGTCGGATACCTTTCAGAAGTCATGTCTGAGGCTCAAGAATTTGTTGCGGTACATCATTAATGTCATGTTCTGCATCATTGTTTTCTTCCCCAGTGGTCCCCGCAGGACTGTTTGTAGAAGTGGTAGTGGCCTCATCATTTGTTGGAGCATCGCTACCTACCTGAGCGTCGCTTCCCACCTAGTCCCACACAGATCCGACCCCGCCCAACACATGAGACAGCGACGAGGACGCGCATGCAGACGAGGGCGTGGAGGCAGGTGAGATAGCAGCATCATGATGGCGGGCAGGCGACCACGAGCAGGACCGAGGGCGACCGTACATGGGGCTTCGAGGCGGGGACAACACTGGGCGGGAGCATGAATGATTGGGGGCATTGTCAGCCAGGGCAGGATCTACCTTGAGATCCACATGTACAGAAGTAGGCGCTGATTCAGCATCTTCCTCAGAGTTAGCAAAGATCCTGGCAGCATCTGAATTTATTTCTTCATCGTTTCCAGTCATATGAGCACTGTTCTGGCTAGAATTTTGAGCCGCTGCTTGCTGAGTGGGTGCCTCATCTGCAATATCATTGGAATCTAGAGGAGGCAAATCATGATTAGTAACATTGAGAATATGCAAGCTCATATGATTATCAACATTTGTCTCCCCATTAGTTGTAGGCAAAATAAGAATATCATGTTTGAGACGAGATCCCGCATTGGGGTTTAATTCAGTGAATGGAAACACATTCTCATAAAAAACCACATCTCTGGAAATATACACAGGGCTAGTTTTAGGATCTAAGCACTTTACTCCTTTATGGTGAGGGTTATAGCCTAGAAAAACACATCTAGTGGAATGAAAAGCCAATTTGTGTTTGTTGTAAGGACGGAGGTTAGACTAGCAAGCACAGCCAAAGACTCGAAGAGACTCATAATTGGGGACATTATGAAGAAGGCGATGAACAGGGGTATCCATGTTTATGACTTTGCTGGGTAGCAAGTTTATGAGAAAAGTGGCTGTAAGGAAAGCTTCATCCCAGAATTTAAGAGGCATAGATGCATTTGCAAGCAAGGCAAGACCTACTTCAACAATTTAACAATGTTACGTTCAACAGAACCATTTTGTTGATGTGCATGTGGGCAAGAGACATGATGGGTAATTCCAACTTTTTGAAAGAAACCATAGAGTTTTTCATATTCACCACCCCAATCAGTTTGCATAGTTACAATTTTCCTATCAAACTTTCTTTCATCAAGCTGTTGAAAATTAAGAAAAACTTGATAAACCTCAGAACGTTTTTTCAGCAAATAGATCCAAGTAAATTTGCTATAATCATCAATAAATCTTACATAATATGAATGTTTGCCAACAGAAGCAGGTGCTGGCCCCATACATCAGAGAACACTTGTTCCAGAGGAACAGTGGACACACTAGTAGAGACATGATATGGTAATTGATGACTCTTAGCTAGTTGACAAGAATCACAAATGTGTGGGTTTATTTCAGGTGAATGAGGAATATGGTGTTTCCTAAGAACTTATTGTACCACAAAAGAAGATGGATGTCCTAGACGACAATGCCACATAGAAGACGACGACTTTATTATGATGAATGCTCGCTTGGAAGACCCAATAGACGAAGAAACTAGTGGGTAAAGTCCATCTTGGCATGAACCTTTAAAAAGAACTCTCCTTGTGGCCTGATCCTTAAGCAAGAAAAAATGAGGGTGAAACTCGAGAAAGATATCATTGTCAAGAGTAAGTTTATGAACAGAAACAAGATTTTTTGATGCATCAGGAACATGAAGTATGTCTTTAAGATGTAAAGAGTTATGGGGAGTATGAAATATTGAATGACCAATATGAGAGATTTGCATACTCTTACCATTAGCTGTGTGGAATTGATCACACCCTGTGTACTTTTCCTGAAGAGACAACTTGCTCATATCATTAGCAACATGATGTGTGGCTCCACTGTCGGTGTACCAATTTGTGTCCACTCCATAGAAAGCCATGTTGGCACCTTTATCACCACGATCACCATCATCACAACGGTCACGATTGTTCTGGAATCTCCACCAGCAGTCATTTGCAGGATGACCATGGATCTTGCAAATATGATAGGTCACATTGACATAAGGAGTGGGTGCACGCCCATGCTGACGTCCATCATCACGTCCATCATCGCGACGACAGCCTCCATCATCATCACGGTGGCGCGGGCGATCATCATAGCGACAATCACGGTCACCACTGTCACGCCGATCATCATAATGATCATGGTGGTCCTCATATCTCTCGCGACGTGCCCTATCATCTTGACGGTCATCAGGGCGATGCATGCGGTCATCTTGGCTAGGACACTCATCCTGGCGGCCTCCACTTCGACGCACCATGTTATTCGATGAGATGAAAGAGTCATACTCGGTTTGTGAAGCTGATTAAATGCCTTGATTTGACTAAATGTATCACTTAGAGTGGTATTCGGATTGGCATTAATGGCTACCTTCAATGTGTTGTATGAGTCTTCAAGACCATGCAGGATTGACCATATCAATTCATCATCATCAAGCGGTTTCCCAGCAACAACAAGTTCAAAGGCAAGTGTTTTCATCTTGTCAACATATTTCTCAGCCGATAGTTCACCCTTTTTCATGTCAATTAGGGCAGACCGAAGCTGCTGAGTATGTGAGCGAAACACTGTTGTGGTGAGGGTCTTGATCATCTTCCATGCTGCAGAGGTGTCAAGGCCGATAACATGTGACAACAGATCTGGTGACATAGAGTTGAGGAGATATCGCATAACCTGTTGGTCCAGTGTGATCCATGTCGTGTACTCGGGATTTTCAATTTTGACGCTCTTGCCGCTTGTGTCTTCCACTTCATTCTCTTCCACAGGGGTGGGCTCAAGTCCTTTTACTAGGTTTAGGACCTGGGCGTCGCGTAGAGCAGGAACAACTAGGCCTTTCCACACGAGCGAGTTCTCGCGAGTGAGCAATTGTGATGGCGGCGCACCCAGGGCTGAAGCAAGTAAGGTGATGGATGATGTTGAGGAACTCATGATAGGCGAGTTGCAGCGGCAGCAAGAATTGCGGCGACGGCAGGAGTTTTTGACTAACCAGTTGCATCGACGATAAGGTTTTTGGCTTGTGATTGTGGTTTTGTGCTGGGGTTGTGAACGGCGACCACAGAGAGCAACGGCTTCCTAGTTGTGGTTTTTTGCGGCGACAATTTGGAGTTCAAGGCGGCAATGGTGCGGCGGCCAGATGGGATCTGGCAGTGGCGATGTGGATGTTTTGGAAGCTAGATTAGGAAAGAGCTAGCTCCGATACCATATTGTGTTTTAGGGTTTAACGGTGCATTGTCCTCTGCACCGGTTCCGTGTTAATATGATCGAGGGAAACACCCATCGATAGAACATACATGAGAGGGAAACGTGAGCAAGTTGGAGTACTACTCCATACGGTGCAACGCGTATATTACATGTATAAACGTATAAAGCAATAACACTAACAGTTATGAGGGTGACGTACAAGAAAATTTCTCATTTTTGCACTACATGTGGCTTGCTTGGTCACGTGAAGGAGGAGTGTGGATCGGGTGAACATCCTCTAGAAGCAAATAAATTTGGGAAGTGGCTGCTGGCTCATACAACATGGATCCGAGGCAATCTGATGGGCTCAGGAGATCAGAGTCAGTACCTGAGGGCACCCCCTCGCCATGAGACTCCACCTACAGGGGGTCGTGGTGCCGAGCGCTCTAGCCATGGGGGTAGGGGAAGAGATGGGGTCGTGGTGGCAGTAGAGGGAGAGGTGCTGAGCCCCATGCTACCGAAAATCGTAAGCGCTCATCGACTGATGCTAAGCTGATGGAACTTCCACCCGTGCATCAGTCCATCATGGAAGTGAGCCCGTCAAATACAACTCAAGACCCACTCACCCACCCGTGCCTCCTCTCAGGCTTGAATGGAAGGTGAGTGGGGTTATAGGTGCATCTGACGACAATGGAGTTCAGAAGCAGTTGGATTTTTACACCGAGGCCATGGGTGCAAAATCGTATGAGCCTATGGAGGGTACCCCGCCGCCGCCCCTGTCGGCGAGGGAGCAGAAATGAACAAAGAAGCAGGGTAACATCCCGAAGAAGGAGTAAAAATCTGCAAGGGCGGGCTCCAGTACGGAGCACCGCTAGGAGCAATAAGTATCTTTCTTCTGAACTATCGTGGGCTCGGCAATGCTGGGACAGTTCATGAGCTTCGTGATTTCATGAAGGAATTTGCCCCTACTATCCTGTGCATTGTGGAGACTCAGGTGCACAAGCCCAGGGTAGAATCTCTAGTGGGAACTTTGGGTTACGACAATGTTTTCGCTGGGAGCAGTACAAGCCGTAGTGGTGGTATGGCGATTTTATGAACAATGCAATAAAAATTGATATTTTGTCTTACTCTCAATATCACATTGATGCAGTTGTGTTTCCACCTTCCGAGGATCCATGGCGATTAACGTGTATGTATGGAGAGGCTAATGTTAGTGAGCGTCACAAGACGTGGGACATGTTACGATTTATCAAGTCATCTTCCCCTCTTCTGTGGCTGTGAATTGGGGATTTTAATGAGGTACTCCTTAGGGAGGAACATGTTGGTGTCAACGAGAGAAGCAACTCCCAAATCCAGGCGTTTAGAGATGTTGTAGATGCTTGTGAAATCATGGACTTGGGATATACCGGTACACCCTAGACTTTTGATAAGAAAGTTGCCAGGGGTTCTTACTACAGGGTGCGACTTGACCGGGCCTTGGCTTCCCCGCTTTGGGTCGAGCGCTTCCCCATGGCCACCGTGCAACACTTGACTATGGTGGTCTCTAACCACTATCCAATCATTCTCCTCCAAGAACCACATGGTAAGAACTGTGATTCCTTTTTTGCATACCCCAATTAGCGTTTCTAGTCCCGTGGTGATGGCAAGGATATGTGTTGGTAACCGCAGGATGTCTGTGCAACTTGTCCTTGAGCATGATGCTTTGTCAAGCGAGCATGAAGGCACTGAAATGTGTGGCGGTGCGGATGATGATGAGAAAGCATATCTAGACATGGCTGCTGACCCTGATAGGATGGAGAGTAGGAAATATTTGGTTGATTTGAACTTTGATCCTGACTATGGGACTGATGAGGAAGAGGAATGTGAAGATGTGGAAATGGGATGTAGATACGATGACGAAGACGAGGACAGGCCAGTGATACACTTTGACAGGGACAATCCTACAATTGATGAGGGGACTGTCTTTGATAATGTGGAGGACTACAGATATGCAGTTGCAACCTATGCAATCAGAGTTGGGTTCGAATTTATCATTGAAAAGAGCGACCAAAAGAGATTTAGGGTGCACTGTAGGGAAAGTAATGTGTGTAAATGGATATTACATGCATCTCCAATGCAGGTGGACACCCATTTCAGGTTGCAATAGCTACATTTAGTTTCTGTCTTTCTCATATTTATTCTGCTGATAACTAGCTCTGAATTATTTGGATTCTTATCGAATGCAGATCAAAGTAAACACGAAGAAACACAACTGCCCTAATACTTCTTTAAGTGATAAAATTAGACTGGCGACTACCAAGTGGATTGCTGCTACTATACTTGACTGGGTGAGGCAGGATCATAACATTGGACCTGCTGAATTCAGAGCAAAGATTAGCAAAAAGTTTAACGTTCTGATTCCTTACCATCGAGTCTTTGATGGGAAGGAGATGGCTCTATACTTCATTCAAGGCAAGTGGAATGACAGTTTTCATATGTTGTATAGTTTCAAAGATCAGGTAGAGAAAACATCACCTGGTAGTGTTGTTGACATCGATTACGAGGTTGTGAAAGGAAGAGAAAAGGTCTCGAGGGGGGTCAGGTATAAGCAGGCAGATAAGATATGCTTCAGGAGATGTTTTGTCTGCCTGAAGGCATGCTGGAAGGGGTTCCTAGACGGCTGCAGGCCATACTTGGCAATAGGCGCAACTTCTTTAACAGGGAAGTTCAGGGGACATGTTGCTTCTTCTTGTGCTTTGGACGCGCATAATTGTCTTCTACCCGTAGCTTATGCTGTTCTTGAGGGTGAATCAAATGAAAGCTGGACACGGTTCATGTACAGACTACGGGAAGTAATTGGTCACCCTGAAGGCTTGGTGATACACACCGGTGCATGAGAGGGTCTTGAGAATGTTGTTGATGCCGTGTTTCCTGGGGTTGAGCATAGGGAATGCATGCGGCACCTTGATACTAACTTCACGAAGAAGTTCAAAGGAAAGATCTTTGAAGAGGACTTGTGGCGATCAGCATACACATACACCCCAAGCACGCATGCTACTTACTTGTAGAACATGTATGTAGTGCCAAAGGTGAAAAAAATACCTTGAAGAACATCACACCAAGCTATGGGCCAGAAGCAAGTTTGGTGAGTTAAGCAAGGTGGATTTTCTTTGCAATAATTTGGCAGAGAGTTTCAATGATAAGATTTTGGGCATGAAGACACTTGGAATTGTTATTTTGTTGGATGCAATAAGACAGTGCATAATGGTGAAGATAGATTTAAGGCAAAGAATTTGTGCAAGAAATTTTTTAGGCCATAAAATAGTTCCAAAGGTGGTTATGTTACTGAATGCAAGAACCAGGGCAATGAGAACGATAAAGATGAGGATGGTCAGAAGTTCCAGAACATTGGCTGATGTTTATGCAGAATACAAGCGTGGAAGTGAACGGAGGTACACTATAGACATTGGAAACAAGACTTGTTCATGTAGGCAGTGGCAGATTACTGGTCTGCCATGTCACCATGCAATTTACTTCATCTTAAAGCTTAGAGGTAGCAGAGCTGAAATAGAGAACTATGTCGACAACTATTTCTCCGTGGACAAGTTTGCTAAAACTTATGCAGAAAACGTACCACCTATGGACGATGAAAATGATTGGGAGATTGTCGATCCAAGGTTCAAACTTCAACCACCAGTTCTTAGGAGGCCACCTGGGAGGCCTAGAAAGCTAAGGATCGAAGTTTCCACTGATAAAGGTTCAAGGCTGGGAGCTAGGAAAAGGAAATGCAAATTTTGTGGCGGATTCGGCCATATCAAGAGGTTGTGCAAAAACCCAGTTACACATGATATTGTCCCTGTTCACACCTCGGTGGCAGAAAATGAGGCTTCTCAGCCAGAACTGGAGGAAGAGCAGCACGAAGACGGTGATGAGCACTCAGAGGAAAACGTACGTAAGCAGCCAATTTATAAAGAAGTGGAGGTGCCGGTGAGAAAAGGGTGTGAAAAGAAACAAAAGGGTAAGCGGAACGAGGAGGAAAGGGCAAAGAATGGAGGTGTATTAGAATATGAAGAAGTTGCAGGGGTGATTGAGGATGTTCTTGAGGATCTTTCGGCTAACTGTAGGAGAAATAATAAATCCCTGCCAATTTCATCTTTGTACGATTCTCCGGATGAAAGGTAAGCTTAAAAATTGTTTTATTTGCCATTTTATCATTTTTATCCTCATCAACTGATGCTTAATGTAGCGTGGGCTAGCAGACTAATAAGAGGATCAGAAAGATGCGGGCACAGTAACGTTGTATGTTGAATTATATCATTGAAACTAAACTAGCCGTGTCGTCTTTATTTATATCTGGTGCGTGCAACGTGTTTGTGATGGGGTCATGTGGACCAGATTACATTTTTTTAAATATTATTACATTAATTTTTTACCTGCGTTTGGACGCGGCTACTAGTTCCCATCTCCCTTGCATTCCCATCTCCTCTGGCGCACTCCAGAATTATGGCTGTGCCATCAAGTAGCAGAGTCAGCGTATTGTCCCATCAGATGTGAACGCAATGACTTTGTTTGTTCAGAATTTGACGACATTTGATTAGTTTGAAAGACAGAGAAACCTAAAACATGTATCTAGACATGTTTTGGGTATAGACACATTTATTAAATATCTAAAAAAACTAAGTCAGTTATATCTGGACATGAGTAGTACACTATTACAACACGCTCGATCCCTTCTCCTCTGGCGCACTCCAAATTATGGTTGTGCCATCAAGTGCTGGGAGCAGAGTCAGCGTATTGCCCCATCAGATATGCCAGGAACGCGCGAACTTTATTTTCAGGATCAGATGAGTTTCGATCGACTAGTTTCAAATACAAAGACAACTAAAACATGGCCAACATATATAGATTATGATGATAATCGACCATGACTAAAGTGACCCAAATCCAAATAGCGCATTAAGATACCGTACATAGATTTAATTTATGCTTAAGTGGCCCTAATCGACTATGACGCTCCCACAGTCTCCATCATTGACGATGTTGTCCGCGTCGCCGCCAGCCTCCTCCGCGTCGGAATCGATGCCGACGTTCCCGGCAGCGTTCCTCCTCCTCATGGATTCTTCACGGCGCGCTGCTTCGATAATGGTGGAGGTCGTACGTCCAGGCACTGCCCAGAAGCGCTGCCACCCTTCGGGGTTGCGCAGATCCAGATGGATCTCCCGCCGGTGGGTTCTACACAGCTCAATCCACACAGCCCGCTCCTTCTTGAACAGCTTTCGC
Organism: Avena eriantha; assembly: GCA_910589775.1. Taxonomy (NCBI): domain Eukaryota; kingdom Viridiplantae; phylum Streptophyta; class Magnoliopsida; order Poales; family Poaceae; genus Avena; species Avena eriantha. The sequence continues at coordinate 438,321,358 of OU342746.1, forward strand.
TAGTACGCGCTCGAGCGCGAGTATCGCGCCATTGCCCTCTTCCGCTCTAACAGCTAGCGGCGGTGCCCCTCGATCTGCCTCGCCAATGCGTTGTCGCGCAAGAGCGGCACGATAGGAACCCTGGCGTAGCTGAGCTCGAAGCCGGCCGGAAGCCTCGCGAACGGGGGCGCGAGTATGTCGTAGTGGGTGAACATCTGAGACTCGTGCAAGCTGAGTTTGGGCCTCTCCCTCTCCATGGCAATGAAGGAACACGATCTGATCTTCGGCCCCTAGGTTAAGGGGATAAGGGCAAGGACGTAGGCCCAACGTCGTTCCCACTGCCAATCAGTTCGCAGAACAGACTTTTCATGGATCGCCCTCGCGAAGGACATCCTTACCATCCACGCACCTCGATCCAACAACGCCTAACAATCGGGGATCGGGTCTTCTAGAAGCCCAGAGCGGTTGCTGGTTAGCTCTGCGTCCCGATTGTTTGTGGCCAACGGCTGTAGATAAAAATAATACACATTTCAATGACATTGGTGGATAAATATGTGGTCTCTAAAGAGAACATACATCCAAGGACTCTAGCTGTGGTTAACGAGAAGAACACACATTTCAATGACACTTGTGGATCCATATGTGGTATGTGAAAAGAACACACATGAAATGACTACAGTTGTTGTTAGTAAAAAGAACAAGCATGCAATGACACTGGTGGATCCATGTGTGGTCTCTAGAGAGAACACACATGCAATGACTCTGGTTGTTGTTAGTAAAAATAACACACATGCAATGACTCTGGTTGTTGTTACTAAAAAGAGCACACATGCAATGACATTGGTGGATCCATGTGTCGTTTCTGAAGAGAACACACATGCAATGACATCGGTGGATCCATATGTGGTATGTGAAAAGACTACACACGCAATCACTCCAGTTGTTGTTACTAAAAAGAACACACATGCAATGACACTGGTGGATCCATATGTGGATTGTGAAAAGAATACACATGCAATGACTCCAGTTGTTGTTAGTAAAAAGAACACACATGAAATGACTCTGGTTGTTGTTAGTAAAAAGAACACACATGCAATGACACTGGTGGATCCATGTGTGGTCTCTAAAGAGAACACACATTTCAATGACACTGGTGGATCAATATGTGGTATGTGAAAAGAACACACATGCAATGACACTGGTGGATCCATAGGTGGATTGTGAAAAGAGCACATATGTAATGAAACTGGTGGATCCATATGTGGTATGTGAAAAGAACACACATGCAATGAATCCAGTTGTTGTTAGTAAAAAGAACACACATCCAATGACACTGGTGGATCCATGTGTGGTCTCTGAAGAGAACACACATTTCAATGACACTGGTGGATCCATATGTGGTATGTGAAAAGAACACACATGAAATGACTCCAGCTGTTGTTAGTAAAAAGAACACACATGCAATGACACTGGTGGATCCATATGTGGTATGTGAAAAGAACACACATGCAATGACTCTAGTTGTTGTTAGTCAGAAGAACACACATGCAATGACACTGGTGGATCCATAGGTGGATTGTGAAAAGAGCACACATGCAATGACACTGGTGCATCCATGTGTGGTATGTGAAAAGAACACATATGAAATGACTCCAGTTGTTGTTAGTAAAAAGAACACATATGCAATGACACTGGCGGATCCATATGTGGTCTCTGAAGAGAACACATATTTCAATGACTCTGGTTGTTGTTAGTAAAAAGAACACAAATGCAATGACACTGGTGGATCCATGTGTGGTCTCTAAAGAGAACACACATGCAATGACTCTGGTTGTTGTTAGTAAAAGAGCACACATGCAATGACACTGGTGGATCCACAGGTGGATTGTGAAAAGAACACACATGCAATGACACTAGTGGATCCATATGTGGATTGTGAAAAGAGCACACATGCAATGACTCTGGTTGTTGTTAGTAAAAAGAACACACACGCAATGACACTGGTGGATCCATAGGTGGATTGTGAAAAGAGCACACAAGCATTGACACTGGTGGATCCATATGTGGTATGTGAAAAGAACACACATGCAATGACTCCAGTTGTTGTTAGTGAAAAGGACACACATGCGATGACACTGGTGGATCCATGTGTGGTCTCTAAAGAGAACACAGATTTCAATGACACTGGTGGATCCAGATGTGGTATGTGAAAATAACACACATGAAATGACTCCAGTTGTTGTTGGTAAAAAGAACACACATGCAATGACACTAGCGGATTCATATGTGGTCTCTGTAGAGAACACATATTTCAATGACTCTGTTTGTTGTTAGTAAAAACAACACACATGCAATGACACTGGTGGATCCATAGGTGGATTGTACAAAGGGCACACATGCAATGACACTGGTGGATCCATGTGTGGTATGTGAAAATAACACAAATGAAATGACTCCAGTTGTTGTTAGTGAAAAGAACACACATGCAATGACACTAGCGGATCCATATGTTGTCTCTGAAGAGAACACATATTTCAATGACTCTGGTTGTTGTTAGTATAAAGAACACACAATCAATGACACTGGTGGTTCCATGTGTGCTCTCTAAAGAGAACACACATGCAAGGACTCTGGTTGTTGTTAGTAAAAAGAGCACACATGCAATGGCACTGGTGGATCCATAGGTGGATTATCAAAATAGCACACATGCAATGACACTAGTGGATCCATAATGTGGATTGTGAAAAGAGCACACATGCAATGACTCTGGTTGTTGTTAGTAAAAAGAACACACATGCAATGACACTAGGGGATCCATAGGTGGATTGTGAAAAGCGCACACATGCAATGACAGTGGTGGATACATATGTGGCATGTGAAAAGAACTCACATGTAATGACTATAGTTGTTGTTAGTAAAAATAACACACATGCAATGACACTGGTGGATCCATGTGTGGTCTCTGAAGAGAACACACATTTCAATGACACTGGTGGATCCATATGTGGTATGTGAAAATAACACACATGCAATGACATTGGTGGATACATGTGTGGTCTCTGAAGAGAACATACATTTCAATGACTCTGGTTGTTGTTATTAAAAAGAACATACATGCAATGACACTGGTGGATCCATGTGTGCTCTCTGAAGAGAACACACAAGCAATGACTCTGGTTGTTGTTAGTAAAAAGGGCACACATGCAATGACACTGGTGGATCCATAGGTGGATTGTGAAAATAACACACATGCAATGACACTGGTGGATCCATATGTGGTATGTGAAAAGAACACACATGCAATGACTCCAGTTTTTGTAAGTAAAAAGAACACACATGCAATGATACTAGTGGATCCATGTGTGGTCTCTAAAGAGAACACACATTTCAATGACACTGGTGGACCCATGTGTGGTATGTGAAAAGAACACACATTTCAATGACTCTAGTTGTTGTTAGTAAAAAGGACACGCATGCAATGACACTGGTGGATCCCTGTGTGGTCTCGGAAAAGAACACACATTTCAATGACACTTGTGGATCCATATGTGGTATGTGAAAAGAACACACATGAAATGACTCTACTTGTTGTTAGGAAAAGGAACATGCATGCCATGACACTGGTGGATCCATGTGTGGTCTCTGGAGAGAACACACATGGAATGACTCTCGTTGTGGTTAATAAAAATAACACACATGCAATGACTCTGGTTGTTGTTAGTAAAAAGAGCACACATGCAATGACATTGGTGCATCCATGTGTTGTCTCTGAAGAGAACACACATGCAATGACATTGGTGGATCCATATTTGGTATGTGAAAAGACCACACATGCAATGACTCCGGTTGTTGTTAGTAAAAAGAACACACATGCAATGACACTGGTGGATCCATAGGTGGATTGTGAAAAGAACACACATGCAATGACTCCAGTTGATGTTAGTAAAAAGAACACACATGCAATGACTCTGGTTGTTGTTAGTAAAAAGAACACACATGTAATGACAATAGTGGATCCATGTGTAGTATCTGAAGAGAACACACATTTCAATGACACTGGTGGATCCATATGTGGTATGTGAAAAGAACACACATGCAATGGCACTGCTAGATCCATAGGTGGATTGTGAAAAGAGCAGTCATGCAATGACACTGGTGGATCCATATGTGGTATGTGAAAAGAACGCACATGCAATGACTCTAGTTGTTGTTAGTAAAAAGAACACACATACAATGACACTGGTGGATGCATGTGTGGTCTCTGAAGAGAACAGCACATTTCAATGACACTAGTGGATCCATATGTGGTATGTGAAAACAACACACATGAAATGACTCCAGCTGTTGTTAGTAAAAAGAACACACATGCAATGACACTGTTGGATCCATATGTGGTATGTGAAAAGAACACACATGTATTGACTCTAGTTGTTGTTAGTAAAAAGAACACACATGCAATGACACTGGTGGATCCATAGGTGGATTGTGAAAAGAGCACACATGCAATGACACTGGTGGATCCATGTGTGGTATGTGAAAAGAACACACATGAAATGACTCCAGTTGTTGTTAGTAAAAAGAACACACAAGCAATAACACTGGTCGATCCATATGTGGTCTCTCAAGAGAACACATATTTCAATGACTCTGGTTGTTGTTAGTAAAGAGAACACACATGCAATGACACTGGTGGATCCATGTGTGGTCTCTGAAGAGAACACACATGCAATGACTTTGGTTGTTGTTAGTAAAAATAGCACACATGCAATGACACTGGTGGATCCACAGGTGGATTGTGAAAAGAACACACATGCAATGACACTAGTGGATCCATATGTGGATTGTGGAAAGAGCACACATGCAATGACTCTGGTTGTTGTTAGTAAAAAGAACACACATGCAATGACACTGGTGGATCCATAGGTGGATTGTGAAAAGAGCACACATGCATTGACACATGTGGATCCATA